>CM035817.1:10937629-11425129 GCA_020458035.1 Magallana ariakensis | reverse complement strand
AAATAAATATATAACATAATAATTTGCAAAATCGTTACATATGAGAGAGAGAAAAAAGAGAAAAAGACAATCAATCACATCATGTACATCAAACACAAAACAACTACGTATATCTTACTTGTATACTACGTATATCTTACTTGATTTACCTTATTTGTACTGGATTCCAAAGCTTCACAAAAGTCCTTACAAACAGAGATATATAGCAGGTTCCAGTAAATGTTCTACCAAATCTCTTTCTTTACTCCTTACTAAAATTCTTACAGAAGTTAAGGAGAAGCTTCAAGAGTACTGTACAACAATATACTCCAGAAGTGGTGTGAATCAGATGTGGATACTAAAAAACTTTAAAGAATTATTAGAAACTTTGAGGTCACAAAATCTTGCCAAATTCAATAGCATCAAAACGTACGATTTTTCAACGCTTTATAAAACCATTCCCCACGACAAATTAAAATCTAGACTTTTTGATATCATCGACAGTTGTTTCTTCAATAAAAATGGAAGTCGTAAAAATGCTAACCTTGTCATTGAAAATCTAAAAAACTATTTTTTTAAAAACCATTCTGATTGCACACACAAGTACTCTGAAGTTGACATTAAAAAGATGCTTGAGTTTCTGATAGACAACATCTATGTAGTTTTTTGAAATCAAGTCTTCCAACAATCTGTTGGAATTCCCATGAGTACCAATTGTGCCCCAATGTTAGGAGACCTATTTTTGTATTCTTATGAAGCAGAATTTATTCAAAAACTTGTACGTGAAAAAAATAAATCACTCGCTGTGGCCTTCAACTCAACATTTAGGTATATCGACGACGTATTATCAATTAACAATTGTTATTTCCATACTTACGTCGACTCGATATATCCCAGTGAACTTGAAATAAAAGATACCACAGAGTCAGCGTCATCTGTTTCATATTTGGATATTTTACTGGAAATGGACATTGATGGTAACCTAACAACAAAACTTTATGATAAACGCGATGACTTCAATTTTTCTATAGTCAACTTTCCTTACTTATGTAGCAATATACCTTCATCACCTGCATATGGTGTTTTTGTCTCTCAATTAATTCGATACGCAAGGGCATGCTCTTCGTATGAACAGTTTCTAAGACGAGGCAAGCTACTGACAAACAAGTTGATAAAACAGGACTATCAACAGTCTCGTTTAAAGTCATCTTTTCGTAAGTTCTATGGTCGATACAACGACCTTGTCAGCAAATACAATCTTCCACTGAGTCGCATGCTGACTGACGTTTTTCATACTAATTGTTAGACCATAATTAATTACCTAATTGTCTACGGACTTTTGCGGTTTTTATTTTCCCGATTACGACAAAGAGCACACGGCGGGTGTGACCGGTCAGCAGAGGATGCTCACTCCCCATGGCACCTGATCCTACCTCTATCTTGGAGGTCCGTGTTGCTCTGCTTTGAATTTGTATTTCGTTTTATGGATTTTTAAGATGGTTGACGGTTTGTTATTGTCATTTTTTCATTATAATTATAATTGTAATGGATATTGGGTTCTTAGGTACTATGATAGCTAATATATATGCTACATACAGTAAATCACAAATTGCTTTTCAAATTTTTTCATATTCTGAATAACTGCATTTTTTAACAGCATTCATTTCTGAATAAGGAATCTGTCAGCAATTATATTACTTAAAGAAAGTCAAGTTTTTGGACAGGTTTGATTTTATAGGAAAACATGTATTGTTTCACAATAAGTATCAACAAGTTCTGAACTCTGTATATTTTTTTATTGTTATATTAACCAAAAAGTATGCTACTTTATCGAAAACAATAAAAACATTATATTTTGTTAAGAACATCCCTTCAATTCTATACCAAATATCCTTAAAGGACATATCGCATGTTTCTAAAGTATGGGCATTTTACATTTTTTGACTTCCTTGTGTATATATTAATTACTTCTAATAGTTTGTTAGCTGTATAAAAGCGGTAATTAGTCGTAATATCAATTCAAATCATAGCCCCGATCGTATAAACACTCTATAAATAGATAGCATGTCACGTTGTACAGTGATGTCACATGCGACCATCTTACAATAACTGATTGTAAACAAATTGTAGGATTAGCATTATCTTCTTTAAATTTCTGACATTTTTTCACCATGCACGATGGTTTTTTTTTCTATGTTGACTAAATTTAAAGAATCTTATTATTTAGTCGTCTATGTTTGAGCCACCAGTCAGTACGGAAAAAAATCGATGTAATAGTTGAAGAAGTGACGATGAAGTCGGCAAAAACAATCAAATTGATATTGATATTGATTGTAAATATTATAAAAACAACTTAAGTAAGGAATTTAGCTTTTAAAAAAGTCGGTTACAGGTGTTTATTTTATCAAAATCTAAAATAATTTTGTTTTGGGGCGTTCTTTACGACTCGGAATGTTCATTGTGGTAAAACAGTGGTGCACAAGAGGCGTGTTTCTTCGGCTGTAACTGGCCACAACATTCTAAGGTTCTTTACCTCATATTACACTGTATATATAAATATATTTCTCGCATTATCACCGGTGTGAGATCGGTTTGTCCAGTGTGAGACAGCAGTGTGAGATTTTTCTGTCTTACACTGTGTATCACTACGCCACTTTAAAACGTAAACAAACGTTGTCTGCTGGTGGAAAATGCAAAATTATTGATTGAGATTATCCATAAAGTAATTGATTTGCTTAATTGATAACAATTTATCGTATTTTTATTGTACAAAAATGTCGTATGCTCTTATTTTGACTTGCACTATTTGAAGCACGCGGAAGAGTAAACCGAACGTAAATTTTCTAACGTCATAACAGAAAGTTGTTATAGACATCGTTTTTAAATGTAAAATAATGCGAGAAAAATAATCATTCATTATACACTCGTGTGGGATAGTGAAATTCCACCTCGGGGTCAAGATTCACGGTCTAGGACTCGGCAGAGCCTCGTCCTAGACCGTGAATCTTGTCCCCTCGGTGAAATTTCACTATCCCACACTCGTAACAATGAATGATTCTATTAATATCAGGGAAAAACGTTTTCCTTAATTATTGTTTTTTCTGTAGCATCACATCTCGGTTTTTTATCTGTTTACGTAAAAATGTACATCAACAAACTTTGTCTATTTCTCAAGTAAAAATTCAATATCAACAACTCCTTGACTTCTCCCACAAGAAATAAAACTTTCAGAAATCTAACATACCATACTTATGATTCCTGCAGAGGTGAGCTATAATGAAGAAATCATTTATACAAAACCTACGCATACATGTATGTATAGTATAACAATATCAATAAGAAAATAGCTAATGAAGCTTGGCGTTATCCAAAATGGCGTCCTCTCGTTATTTTCCTCCGATAAACTTGCGTTTTGTACACAGGCCACTGTTCATAAACTTCTATTTTTCTCTTTAAAATTAAATAGAATTTGTTTATGAAACTAAAAAACAAAAATATACCATATAATATTTGTATTAAATGTTTATTTATAAATCCTGTCGTCGACAGATAGGCCCCTATTTGGTACAAGATTTCCGCATTCTTTCGTAAAGAAAACTAAAAAAAAAAGACAGTCCAAATCCCCGTTTTCGACAGCTAGAACACCCGCAGAAGATACAAAATATAATTAGTTTAGTTGTCGTTTAAATCTAATCCAATTACAAAGATGGCTAACAGCACCTTCTCGCTCGAGGTCGCATGTGACGTCACACATAATGGTTGGTAGATCGAGAGAGAAAATATGCATATTGCGACTTTTGAATTTCATCGCCTTCAAACTAATGAATTAGCCACATTATTTGTGTAAACGATGATAAACTTCATTTTAAATGAGTATAGAATGATTTTATTTTTTAAAAATTCCAAAAATTGAAAAAAAACATGCGATATGTCCTTTAACTTTAGGACATTATGTAAATAAATGTTCTATTGTTTCAATGTTTAATTTACAGAATAAAATTAATGCATGCTATTTTTCTGTGTAGCATTGTCAAGTAATATTTAAGCGTTGGATATATGAGTTTGCTCACTTTTTCTTTTCTTTATAAGAAATATAGGTTCCCACTTTGTGATTAGTATTTCTAAGCTGCAATGGAAAAGCTTCTCGTTGCTTTGCAACGAGCTTTGGTCTAGTTTTATTTCTTTTTACAAATGACATCTATAAACATCTTTTATGGAGAGAAAAAAAATGATTAAACGACCTTTTACCAAAAAAGAGGATTTAATATAAGTACTTCATTATTTTTTTATTAATATCATTAGTTATTAATTCCGTCAGCAATATTCGTTTTAGTTAATACAACAAAGCGATCTACCTTAAAAATAGAACTACCTAATAAATCAAAGTATTGAAAATACTGACGAGAGTTGATTTATTCATCCAGAATAATAAGCAACACTTCCAATAAAGAATTCGGTTTGTTCTACAAACTATCGAAATTTGTGATATTTTTAATAGACAGGAATTTCCTGTTCAGATGAATTTTTAAATTTGCAATTTAGACCTAAATATCAATAATGCATCTTTTTCTCTGTTAATGGTTTGTTTTATGTGTATTCAGAATTTTTTTTCAGAAGATTGCAATTAAACTATCATTTAGCAACTAATGCTTATAAAACAATGAATTAGGATAAGTTCCAATTATAAAAGACAGTAAGTCAGACATGCACATAAGGTATTTAGAGAGGGGGTTGAAACATTATTCAAAATAGGAGGAGGTAAATATTTTGCGGTCATAATATTTTGAACCCCCTTTCCAATGGGAATTAAAAACAGGAGGGGTTTCAAATTTCGCGATCATAATATTTTATTCACCCTTTTATTCACCCTCTCCAATAGCACAAAAAAGGGGTGGGTGTTTTATATATTTCGCGGCTTTCGAACATTACAGAATTAGAATGCACCAACAAATGTGTATAGCAACCCTACTTAAACAACAAGATAAACATAAACAAATTGGTATACGGGTAGAAAATATTTCTGTAAGAATCTTTAATATACATTGTATTTAGAGCACTGAGAATACCACCGAGATATGAAAAAAGATGTTAAATCATACAAAAAAGGTAGAGGTTTATGAAACAGGGGAAAAAAATCCACTAAAATTATAGTATTATGTCTATACAAACGTGTACATAAACTGCATACGTATTAAAACATTAATCACAAAAATTTACAATGTCATACTTTCATGACATTTTGTGGCATTAACCATGGCTTTTGAATATTACAGATTTTTAATGCACAAACAAATGTAACATGAAACATAATATACTATGAGAATGTCAATTCTAAAAATTTACAGTCCTTTAAAATCATTCATAAATATGTGTGTTTTTGTTCGTATGACAAATAGTTACTTTGTTTTGTTTGAATTCTTCCTCACATTTTTTCTAATATGAATAGCAATCTTTACTTTTCGGACTTTTCCGACAATAATTTTGAGCTATCTAGAGACTGGTCATGTTGTGTGTTTGATAATAGATGAAGTATATGCCAGTTCTTGTTCTGTATTTAATATTTAGATTGGGTAGTTTGCATGCCCTTGATTCCAAACGCTACTGCTGTAAAACCATTTTTCCAAGTCAAGAGTTTCTTATCCGCTCCGATCTACATATTGTACGCTACGCACGGACACTAATTATGAATGAGCGACCATTTTACAAAAAATTGAATTTTATTTAATCTTATCATTCCTTTTTACAACATCAATAATTACTTTTACCGTCAATATTTTAATTTCATTTTTATATAACAAATCATTAAAACTAGAACTACATAAAGATTGCTCAATTTAAGCAAAATAACATGCTGACGTTAATTCAAATCTGTGCCCTGTCTTCTTCGCTTCACTGTTTCAGATCATCTTTATAATAAAAAGAAGACAATACAAGAGTATTAAATTCATTTGATATTTAAATTGGGAATTTTTGTTAGGGTTTGGGTTTGGTTACCCTCATGACACAAACTAAAGTACACGATAGATTTGGTGGTATAATACAGAACATGTGATTTAGGACATGCGGATATTTGATAGGATTGCACCTAAAGTTTTGAAATTTCGAACTTGATTATAAATGATGTGTTTTACACTATTCCACAATTATTTGCTGAATATATGGCTCCACAGATGAATCTATAATCATTTATTTACCTATCACCGTGGCTGCAAAGAAACAGTCAATTTTTAATCAACCCATACATGTATCTTGCACCGGTTCTTTAAAAACACGGGTGTTTGATTTTGTGTTTGTATTTAATTGTAAGATTTGAATATACATAAAACATTTATTTGATCACTTTAAGTACACTACCCCATCAGTATTCGCCAACTTGTCCTGATTAACATTATTTTGTCCTTATTGGTCTTCTGCTTTTAACGACTAGCATATATGGCAATCGGTATCTTTGAAAACGTAATGCTTTCTTCAACTTTTATACCCAACGTTTGATGCATATATTGTTTTAAAAACATTCATTAAGTAAAGCAGTAGATGATACCTCTAATAATTGTTTGGTACTTTCATTCATATTTCCTCAGTCGGGTTTTCATATAATAATAGCAAAAAAAACCACTTTAATTGCACTTCGTTTCGTTTTTCATTATATTGATTTAAACAATCATTTTCAGGGGTTTTTATAGAGTAATATAGGATTAAAACCCAAACAAAAACAATTATTTATACGGTCAACCTGCGTTCCTACACGCCCAATATTGACACAGTACAAAACATTGTAGCTTAAAGAACCTATTTTTCATGCTATAAAAATAAAGTTCAAAGGACAATTTTGTCTTAACAATTGGGATTCTCTGTTTTAAAAACCACGGAACATGGCATATTTTTAATGTGCAACCCAATAATTTACTTTTTATTTAACAAGAATCAAAAATTTGACATGAAGGGCACATACGCTTTATTATGTTACATACACAGTAAAATTTTATTACAAAAATTGACTTCATTTTTATCATCTATGTTTTGTTAATTTTATTTGGTAAAGGTTTATAGAAATAGCTTTGGTTCAGCAACACTTTCCTTAACAATATACATGTATTTGATTAAAATATTCAATTTACAAACTCTGTTCAAGAAAGAGTTATTCTTATTTAATAACACAAAATTGTGACTATTATATATTCTATTCAGTTTTCCTTACCGCTATTGTGTGTATGCATATTACTTTCAAATATTTTTCTACCGTATATTGGCACAATTAGAACACTGTGCATTTTTGCACCCGTCTAAACTGCATATATCGAAAAATTCAAATATTACATATGACAGACCAGTGCTTTAAGAGTTTACAACCACCTATGTTATCATTGTATCTCACCTGTCAGGTGAGATATTTACCTTTCAAAACTAAATTCCTACAGGAAAATAATTTTTCCCATAGGAAAAACAATATTCCTACAGGATATTTGAAATTTTATATCAGAATACAAGAACTTCCTACAGGAATTTAAATTCCGGTAGGATTTGATAAAATCCGATAAAAAGTTTTAATTTCCTATAGGAAAACTACCTGTCTGAATCACATTTCTACAGGAAATAGCTTTATCCTATAGGAAATATAATTCTTATAGGATTTTTGGAAAAACCTATAGGATTGTCAATATTTCCTGAAAAAGAATAGTTAATCCTATGGGAATTATCATTTTTATCTGGAATATTAATTTTTAAAGGTTAATATCTCACCTTTCAGGTGAAACACACTAAAAACAAAAGTGGATATATACTCTCTAGACAATGGTCTATCATTTGGTATATTTACGTTTCTCCTAAACTGCATCTTAAGCGGGTGCAAAAATGCCACCTTGGCACTGGCATAATTATCCGAAACAGTGTTTTCGATTCTGTGTTCAATATCTGATTACAAATTTTATATATTATTGTCTTCTAAGCACGTACACAAATTATTAATGAGCAATTTATTACCAAAAATCTATATTCTTAAGTTTATTTTATCATCTCTTTTTACCAAATCATCAGTTTCTTATACCGTCGATAAGTTTTTAAAAATCGTTTATAAAACCAAATTGCATCCCCTTTAAAAAGGAACAAGTTTGCGAAAGAGGAAGTAATGATCTATTTAAATAAGACCCCCTCTTGGATTTTAACAGTTAAGTTAAATGTTATAGAATAAATAAATATCAGATAGGTCTGCCACAATCACACTTTGCTGACGTAATTTTAATTGTGTGCCCTGTATTTGTCGCTTAATTGTGAAAGATTCAAGATCTTTTATCAATACAAAAGGCAGTACACGTTGTAATACAAGCCTTTAGTTTGTTTTGATCAGAACAACACAAATCTAGATTATAAAAACTAGATTATAACCCGCACAAACGCTAGAAATTATTCTAAACACATTAAAAGGTTTTGTTTGTTGAATCTTTTTTATTTTATTTATTAATTTTGTACAATTGTTTTATATACTGTGGATAATTTTTTTCTAATAAGATTTATTCTTAACAATTGTTTTAATTCTTAAAACAAGCAATTGACAGAATTCGAGGTGCGAGAGGGAATGGAAAAATTTGAAAATTGATTTCATGAGATTTCAATTCTTTTTTTGGCAGCTGACTGAACAGTTTCAAACTTCTTTGACTGTTGATTGTTTGTCCCTTAAGCAGTTTTTGTCATTGCTGGAAATATTTTCATTTTGTGCAATAAATCTTGTATAAAATGTCAACTCTCAATCGCATTAAAGGGGATGAGAGGATGGGGTAGAGCATCGTATTTCTTTTAATTTGATTATCATTGCTGTATGATTTTGCTGTACGTAGTTTTTTTTACACTGCCCCACAAAACCAGGGGTGGGGGAATTTCATAGAAAACGTTTCGATTAACATATAAAATTCGTAACGGCTGCCAATAGGCTACTATGCAATGCGATTTAAGAGACACTTTTTAATTAACCCATACATGTACGAGAGCTATTCACAATAAAGGGATACTTTTACTATACACCGAAAAACTTTGTACTTTTTCTAAAATGTTATTTACATTCTCTGAATATTATTATCCTTAGCTTCAACAAACTTTCCTCCAAAAGAGGTATACTCCTCTCCTCAGACACTGATTCACGTGAGAGAAGGGAATTAACACGCCGTCAATATTACTTTTTAGGTTTGTTACTGACGGTATAAAGAAATTTGTGGGGTCGGTAGAGTCCATAGAAACTTTGGCGAAGCAGAGCCTTCTATGGACTTTACCGACCCCACAAATTTCTTTTAACAGTCAGTTACAAACCTAATAAGTGTTTTGATTTGTCGAAGACCTAAAGTTTGATATGTAAACAAACGTTTGTGTAAAAAAATCAGTTCAAATGACGTTACGTCCGCCATGTTGCCCTATAAATTTTGACGCTCGCCTTTTAAAGAAATTTGTAAGGCAATCAGGTGATGCGTTTCATCCAATGACATCGAGACATTCTATTCCGAGAAAAAACAATACAGTTTAGGCAATAGGAAAAAACTACATGGTAAAATTCAGGTAAAAATGAAGGTTGGTCTAGTTTTTGCATTTCATTTTATAGCAAAAATCAATGTGTACCTCGCAAGGTGTGCAGAAGCAGTATCATACATGTTTAACAGTTTGGTCATTTTACTTCTTGAATTTGATCTTCTGTTCATGTAATATTATTATATTTCAGATTACAATTTTCTAACAAAATCGACCTTTGTAACATATCTGCTTTTTTTGTTGGGAATCGGAATAACTACACCGTAAGAATTTAGAAACTTGTTTGAATAAGCTTCCACATTGCGTTTTCGTGTTTAACAGTTGAAGGGCATTGCTATGTTAGTTGAGTCACATTTTATCATCAAAGCTTTTTCTTTCTTGTAATCAGAAACTTGTAACTGAGTCTCGTATCCCATGACAATTTTGTGTATCACTGTTTTCGTAAATTTACTGTTGTTTTTAAGAAGGTTTAAATCGCTTCTGCTTTTTTGCTCATCATTCAAATTATGTGGAACATGAAATTATTGAAGGAAACTTCTTGACACCTTAATATCCTTTTAAATCTTAGGAACGCTTTCCAATGAAATGTTCATCATTTTTGCAATCTGCTAAACAGTTACTCTGTTATCTCTCTCAGTGATGGATTCACTGTTTCAGTTCATTTTTCTTTGAGATCTTATTTTTGTCTACCAGATGGTTTGCTACTTTTAAATAAGTATCTACCTTATCTAAAATGTTTTATATATCTGTAAACGGTTTTAACAGACAACAGAGTTTTATATTACGGCACAAGTTTTCGAAAATTTCGTATGCTACCCAATGTTTAAACTTTTTATTTGAGGTTTTCATCAGATTTCATTTTCCTAGTTTCAAAATTGTGGGTCTATAGAAAATGGTTCTTTTTGCTATTCTTTGTAAACAAGTGATCCTATGTCGATTCAATAGTGATGATAGTTAGTTCGAGCAGGCTTAAAATTTTAACGGAATACATGTAGTCTCACTATGTAATGAATAGGGCTCGTAACAGGCACCGGTTTTTCGAAAACAATTCTTCAATATTGGCCAACTCGATTAACGTTTATGTTGTCCTCCTTGGTGTTTGCGTTAAACGTCATAATTGTAGGTCGCACCTTTTATTTTTAAACAACATGTTTTCTTAAATAAAACTCGTCCATGTTTTATTTAAATATAGTTTTTTTTTTAATCTTTATTATGTAAAGCAAGAAAAAAAACACCTATTTGTAAAGTAGCTTTATCATCGTCAAAGAAGAGGTAAATGTCCCTATAATTTACCTCTAAGGAATTAAAAAAACCACTTTGCAATATCCGTAGATCCAAGTTGTTTTTAAAACTCTTGAAAGGATGTGGTATGCAATCAACCACTACCCCGCTTCATCATCTTTATCCAAATTCTTTTGTATCTTATTTTATTTTCACAAATGTTCATGTATTCAATGATGTTTTAATAATAAGCACTATTAATAATTTAGTATTTTTTTTACATCTATTTGTTTTATCAGTCACTGTTTTGAGAAAATAGCTTCACATTCTGCAACGATTTTTGTTTTAATTAATAATTTAAAACTGCAAATACATGTATGTAGAATGTAGTAATATCCGTTTATAATGATTGAAACGGAGATGTTACAAATTTATTTAATTTGTTTAACCCCTATTAAACAAACGCATTTACTTTTTAGTCTTGTTCGTCTACCTTAGTGTACAACAAAAAATTATCCCCCAAAAAGAATAACATAATAAGGAAGTAATGATCGAATTAGTTTTAACACCCTTCAATCTTGGTTTAGGCAAACCAAATTAATGTGGAATAAACAGATGTGGTTTTTTAATTAATGAGACACTGATAAAAAGATTTAATTATTTTAATTATTTTGCTTTGCATGTGTTGCTTAAATATTGTCAATGATCTTCTAAATGATACAAAGAGGACAATACAAATTACTTGACACGATTTGAAATCTAATCTATCCTTCAAAATCTTTTAACAATTTTAGTTTGCCTGCCAATTAGATGACGAACCTAACAAAAATGATGTGATAAGGCCAACTGTAATTAAATTGGTGTTTGCTTTCGCTCAACTTTTTGTTTTTCACTTTGAAAATAAAAACTATTTGGCAAAGTTGCATTGAAAATTTTTACCATTATAGCTGATAAAAATAGCTTTGCAAACATTATGAATTTTATTGAAGTTTTAATTTGGTGGGGTTTTTTTCAGTCGTTGGAAGAGAACAAACAAACATATATTTAAAGGTAGCCACATTAAGATAAGGGTATAAATACTTCTCCCTCATCGATAGAAGGCTGTCTCAACAAGAACCAGAACATTAGTTCCCTTGAATATTCTGAAGAATGACTACCTTAAACAAAGTTTTCATCACAGCCTATTTCTTCATGGCAATTTCATCGAATAGCTACAAAGGTAGGTATTTTTAGTTATTTTGATTTATTAAATATTCTAAATAATATGTTTATCAAGTTATAAACAAATTAGGAAACTGAGCATAGTTTACAAATAATGGTCACTGTAATAAATAAAACCTGTTCACTGTGCACTTTTCTCGATTATATTGATAAGATACTGTCATTAAAAGAAAAACACGTTGACAAAATGTATCTGTCTTTTGACAGGAATTCTGAATAGACTAAGCAAGCACAAGTTATTGTTCGCCGGAAATAGCAATTTGTGTTTATATGAATTTGTTTTGTTTTATTAAATTGTTTGTGTCTTTCTGTTTTTGTTGCGTTTTAAGGTCTCCCGATTCTAACGGAAAATCTTATTGTTTTAGTTAAGTTTCTTTTGGCCTATTACGAGGACTATTCATTACAAAGTGAGACTTTTGCTATTAATTATGTGTACCTTTCTCTTTTAACAATGTACCGGATAATTATGCGAGTGGCAAGGTGGCATTTTTGTACCCGCTTAAAATGAAGTTTTTTTTTAAAATTCATCTGTACCAAATGATAGACCATTGCCTAGAGAGTAGATAACTACTTTTTTTTTAAGAATATCTCACCTGATTGGTGATTAAAAATAAATATCCGATGGGAGAAATATTTATTCGACAGGAAATATTGAAAATTCTTATGAATTTTCTAAAAATCCTACAGGAATTATATTTCCAAAAGGAGAAAACTATTTCCAACAGGAATTTAAATCAGACAGGTAGTTTTCCTACAGGAAATTAAGATTTCCTATCGGATTTTAAAATCCTATGGATGTTTTGTTTAAATCCTATCGAATTTAAATTCCAGTAGGGAGTTGTTTTATTCCGGTAGGAAATAAAACATATCATATAGGAAAATTGTTTTTCCTATGGGAACAAATATTTATTGTAGGAAAATTATTTTCCTGACAGGTGAGATACACCAATAACAGACGGGGTTATAAACTCTTTAAGCAATGCTTTATCATATGACACACTTGAAATATACGATACATGCACCATAAACGGGTGCAAAAATTTAACCTTGGCACTCGCATAAATATTCAGCACAGTGTTTTTAAAGCGCTAAGCATAGCTGCAGCGCTTTTTTGTCGCCAGATTTCTGAACCTACTTCCAATTTCCTTTTCGCGTTTCCATAATATCCCGCCACCTAGTGGCGGATGCTGCAGAAGTCGTACCCTGGAGAAGTCATACTCTGTAAATATCATAACTATGAATTAGGGAGAACTTAATTATCTTCAAGTTAACCTGCATGCAGATGCGTTTGTTCTACCAGTATTAAATTAACAATAAGTTTCATTTTAATGTCATTATTATAAATCGGATACGGGTGCTCCAAAAGCCATATCATGATGATTTTTTTCGAGAAAAAAATGGATGTTATATGCATTAAGTTGTGTTTTAGGTGTTTAGTAATAATTGGAATATTTCTACAATAAATAGGTTTTGAGTGTTTTTAAACGGTATAGTCTTGACATTTCTCGCCCGCCGTACCAAACATTTAATATATATATATATATATATATATATATATATATATATATATATATATATATATATATATATATATATATATATATTATGATTATTGCTAATTCTATCCGGACGGAAAATTAAGTGTCAGACACTAAATTGCATTAAAATTCAATATCACCATGGGGCACAATACCCACGTTAACCCATAATATTTCGAGCTAGATGTAATATGTTACAGTTATGAACACCATGTCTTATATAAAAATGCAGACTTTTTTATACAAGATTTTTCGATTAACACCTTTTCCACGATAATTAGTGCTGCTTTTTATTAACATTATTTTAAGCTTCGTTTTCTGTATGCAATATTTCAGGAATATTTTTCTATCAATTTACATTGATTTGTAAATTTATAAATATCCAAAACCAATGATTTGAGTATTATTTATAAAAAAAAAAACATTTGTCAAATTGATTGAATGAAATTTTAAATAAAAAAAATCATTTAAATCGAGTTAAAATGACTTATGTTCAATTTTAAAACACCATATTTAAATCGTTTTTGCAATTTTGCGTCTGAGGACCTACGTATACGATGTATTTATTCAAACTGATTGGATGAAAAAGTATCTACTATCAAATAACAGATAAATGTATACCACCAAAATGATACCATTGTACAATGCAAAAACTGAACTTTGCAGAATAATATTGCCGTTGTCACAAAGTTTTCAAAACCAAAAGAATTTTCTGATTTTCTGTAATACATATAATTCCATAGCAACAACACTTTTGCTTTTATTCTAGAAGACTGAGTATTACATGTAAAATTCAAGAATTTAAGTTTTTCACAAATGAAAACAAAACAAATATACTATAGTCTGTCCCAAGTTATTGCTTTCATCACTTTTTGATGATTTTTAATAAAAATACACATGCCTGTGAAAGAAGTACAGTTGAAATCGATGAAATGGAAAGTATCCAATATATCATCATTGACAAATTATCCATTTTCACTCATGGATATAAGCATAAAAGTTAACAGGAACGAAAACCAATTTCTTACGGAGATTTATAATGGGAAATGTTTACATCTTTTCTCCATTCGTAAGTGCTCGGGACACCTCGCGCAATTTTTCAACGTTATTATCCGGGCTTATTAATGGCTGATGCAATGCAAAATCTCCGTAGACTTTCTATTTTGGGATGTGTATTAAAACCTGAAGCGGTAGAGGGGCGTTTCAAAACAGATAATCAGGACATTTTTCATATTAGTGGATGAACGTTGTTTGAGCATAAAGGTATTTATTATTATCGAAATATCAAGCGAAAAGTGGTGGAAGCAACTCTGGACAGAGTATAGATGTTTCTACAATTAACAACCTTTCTGTATAACCCGTTCTTTAATTCCCATTTTTTAAAAATTTGTTTACATAGCAACGGATGACAATTTACAGTATGTTAATTGTAAAGGCATTGCTTTAATAGTTACAAATTTAGGCTTTATAAATAAAAATCGAAAATAAACCATTTTAAAACTGTTCTGAGGTTTCCGTGGTATCTTTATTTTATTATGTTTTTATGTTGACATAATATTTTTTTTCTATGTTATGGTATAAAAAAAATTGTCAAAGTTTGATTTTAGCTTTGATTAAATTAATGTTAAATCCAAAGATAAAGCTAGTTATGTAGTGTTGCAATAAACATATACAAATGACACTGTTTATTAGGAAAGCGAGTTGATCCTTTGCTTTCTGTTTGATGTATGAACTAATAATGAATATTCAACATTTTTCCTGTGCAGGTGCTTATGCTCAATCTACAGTGTGTAAGATCTCAATCGACCTTTGTTTAGATACTTTAACAAGTTACTCTGAGCAAAAATGCAAGTAAGAATAAGTGTTATATTCTCGAATTATGAAGATATATTGAAAAATTACATTTAATAAATTTCATTAATTAAGATATTATAAATCATTTCTTAGCATGATTTTTCACTCGCACGACTTACTTTTTTTAGGACTGCACGTGCATGTGTGAAGCTTGCCTATGCAACTTGCCAACCAAGCACGTCAGATTTTTCATATGGAGAACTGTCTCTGGTCGGAAAAGGATGTAAGAAAACGTTCAAAATGTTTAGTAACCCAATTTGATTGCTATCTTTTTGGACGCCTCTTTAAATCCATACTTTTTGTCTGCAGCTATAATTGTTTGTATTCTTCTGTCTTGTTTTCATTTCGTTATTTACATTACATATAATTAAAATTTCTACCAATCCAATGAAATGCAAATTCATAAGAAATGAATTTTACTATGACAGTTTTCGTTTTGATCGACAAATATATGGTAAAAAATTACCAATAAAACTTCTTCAAAAATATGGGACATCAAAAATTCAAATTTATTTAAGTGTCTTTTTTATGGAGTGGTAGGTTGAATAAAAAAAATGAAATATATTGACATGACTTATTGAATTAAAATGTTATCCCAGGAAAGGAATAGAACAGAAACAGTGGATAGATAGATAGATAGATAGATAGATAGATAGATAGATAGATAGATAGATAGATAGATAGATAGATAGATAGATAGTTTCCCAATGCAATTTTTGTATCTTCTTTTCAATTAACATTCTATATAAGAATGAATATGTTACATTTATTTCTGTCTTAAACTATTTTTAGGTCACCTGAGGACCTATTGCTATCTGTTTTCGTCCGTCGTCGTGCATCGTGCGTCGTGCGTCGTGCGTTAACAATTTACATTTTTAACTTCTTCTTAAGTTCTACAAGGCCAATTGTTTCCATTTTTGGAAGTATCTCTATGGTAAGAGGAATGTAAATTGTGAAATTAGTGGCTCTACCACCCCCAGGGTGCCACAGGTGGGGCCAAATATGCAAAAAAACAGTCAAATTTTCAAAAATCCTCTTCTCTACTCCCACACATGTGAGGAGAAAACTGATTGCATGGTAATGATGTCCATGAAGTCCTCTACCAAAATTGTGAAATTCATGGCCCCTGGGTCAGGGGTTCAGGCTCTAGGGTGGGGCCAATATGGCCATATAGTAAAATGTATTAAATCTTAGGAAATCTTCTTCTCTACTCCCATAGATATTTGTTAAAAACTAAATACATGGTTATGATGTCCATGAAGCCCTTTACTAAAATTGTGAAATTTATGGTCTCTGGGTCAGGGGTTCAGGATCTAGGGTGGGGCCAAAATTGCCATATAGTAAAAATGTATTAAATCTTAGAAAACCTTCTTCTCTACTCCCATATATATTTGTTAAAAACTAAATACATGGTTATGATGTCCATGAAGTCTTCTACCTAAATTGTAAAATTTATGGTCCCTGGGTCAGGGGTTCAGGCTCTAGGGTGGGGCCAATATGGCCATATAGTAAAAATGTATTAAATCTCAGAAAATCTTCTTCTCTACTCCCATAGATATTTGTTAAAAACTTAATGCATGGATATGATGTCCATGAAGCCCTCTACCAAAATTTTGAAATTTATGGTCCCTGGGTCAGGGGTTCAGGCTCAAGAGTGGGGCCAAAATGGCCATATAGTAAAATGTATTAAATTTTAGAAAATCTTCTTCTCTACTCCCATATATATCTGTGAAAAACTAAATGCATGGATATGATGTACATGAAGTCTTCTACCTAAATTGTAAAATTTATGACCCCTGGGACAGGTGTTTAGGCCCTAGGGTTGGGCCAATAAGGCCATATAGTAAAAATGTATTAAATCTTAAAAATCTTCTTTAATACTTCCGTATATATTTGTGAAAAAGTAAATGCATGGATATGATGTCCATGAAGTCTTCTACCTAAATTTTGAAATTCATGACCCCTGGGACAGGGGTTTAGGCCCTAGGGTGGGGCCTATATAGCCATATAGTTAAAATGTATTATAAACTTTAAAATCTTTACTCCCACACAATGGGCAAAAAACTGGTTATGCATGGTTATGAACTACTCTACCTAAATTGTGAAATTCATGACCCCTAAGTGTCAGGGTTCAGGACCTAGCATTTGGAGAGCATTTGGAAAGAGTTGAAGGGGGGGGGGGTAAACAGTTAATGGAGTTATTTTCCCTTGCTTCTTCCTAATGGATTTATCTTCCTTTGCTTGTTCATATTTAGTAATTAATCATTGAATATAATGTTATTATAAAGAAGTTGTATGATCAAAAGAGTTATGCAAGGCTTTTATCATTTGAAACAAAAACAGTTTTTGAACTTTTAAAATAAACAAATAGACTTGTTAATAGTAAAGTAATAATTGGCTGACTAAAATCACTGATATAAAGGTAAAATGATTTTGTTATAAATGCCGGATGGTGATTCTCAACGAAGGTTGAATGTTCAAAAACTGGAACAGGAGGAGTGAGTAACTCATGATGGCTTTGAAAGCTGATTTTTTTCCGTTTGTTTAAATGCCCACAGGGAGAGTTTCTGTCTGCCCCGGGGGATGGGGAATGGGAGGTTGTTTTAGATAACACATGAATAATAGCCACCTTGTTATACATATGTAGCTTTTCTATGAAAACATATACACTTAAAACCTATCCTGAAAAATAATAAATATGGGAAAATTATTTTCTATCAGATTTTTGCACTTTTTCAATATCAGGTCATGCACTCTTTTATGATCTTTTAAGTTTTTCGCTAAAATTATAGGTTTGATAGTCCTTTTTGAAAGATTTCAGGCAGGGAGGTGGTCCTCATTACAAATTTAAAAAATTTCTATTCCAGAATAAACTTATTTAAATGCATTTCTATTCCAGAATAAACTTAATTAAATGCATTTATGAGACTCCTTGACAATTTTGTGTATGGGTTATGCTACTCAGGTGACCGTTAAGCCTATTGGCCTCTTGTATATATAAAAATTCTAATTGAAGCAATAGATTTCATTTTCAACTGTAGGTCATTCTACTGTTGTTTTTTCTGTAATCGTATTATCTTTTTTATATAAACATTATTGTAAAGCAATGAACTAACACCATAAATATGTAATTAATGTTATGTTTTACCGTCTCTTTCAAGGTTCCGGTTCCGGGATACCATTAATAAGTGCAATGTGTCTTTTTATCGCAGCCCTTTTCCATATGCTGTAACAATGTCATCCAAATATATTATTATCACGTTTTGTATGAAAAAGATAACAACATTATATCCTTAGATCATATTTTGTGTCAAGTGTGCATGTTGGACAATATTTGTACTAATTCCGTTTAACAAAGGTATGGAGGGAAATATTAAACGACAATAACCAATTTTGATAAAGACGTGACTTGAGCAAGAAAATGATTTTGATTATATAATACATGTACAGGTGTGACGTGTGACCTATATCCTTCTATTGTACAATGTTCAATGTTTAATGTTATATACCATATTGTGGGCCAATAAAAAAAGTGTATTGTAGTGTATAAACAGGAAATTAAAGGTCTTTATCAAACAATGATTATAAATAATAAATTTCGCCAAGTAATGGTCATACAAGGGCTGCCCAAGTGCCAAATAAGAATAAAACAAATGTCTTTGGTGGAAATATTTGAGTGTACATTGGTACGATGAATATATTTTACTGACATAGCAATGAAGATATTTCTGTTATTTCTTTTTAAATGCGTCAGCTACGCACTAAGTACTTTAGTAGACTAAATATTAGCAGACTCGCATGATATAAGCATGCACATATTAGCCAGTTTTACCACGGTACCTGTAAGTTTGTTTATATCTTTAAAAATAATTATATATTCTACAGTAGTATAGTTCCGAAATACAAACGATAACCTAAAGATTGAAAAAAAGAAATAAAATATAAATGATATATAAATAAAAAATATAACATTAAAAAAATAACAATATGTATGAAATAACCCTTTGAACTTTTAATGGTTTTTGTCACTATATGATTATAATTCTTAAAATCGTAAAAAAAAACTTCCTCTTAGCTATAAAGACAATCATCAAAGTTCTGCTTTAATTGTACAATTTAATAATATCACTGAAATTTAAACTAAGAAAAAATAAACCACAAAGACATCACAATAAACTAAAACAAACAACAATGGTATTATTTGGAGAGGACATGTGTGCATTTATTATGAGAAAACAAATGTTCGAATCAAAATGTAACTTATAAGTGGCATATTACATGTACCTTTTAATGTTTCAGTTTTGTGTTAAAAGAGCAATAATCAAATTGATTTGTAACTCAATTCTATGCTAAACGCTTTATCACCCCTGCGGAATGTTTTCTTTATCGTTGTTAAGTATGTAATTAATCCAGAGGTATTGGAATAAAAGTTCACGAGACTTCCCCGAGAATTGTTCAGTTCCTGTGAAATTTCGAGCGGAAGTATAATTGTTCGGATAATATAGTACTGGTAGTTTTTCATATCATATCTTACTTTGATATATGTTAAAACATGAAAGACTATTAAGATATATGTCTAATTTCATCATCAAGCGGTTAACTGAATTAAACGATGATATTCAGAACAAAGTTATCGTTCGTGTTCAACCACTCTATACGTGTTTGAAAATATAAACATTGGGTTGCTTGATAAAATCATTGCAATGTTTGACGCTTTTGGTGTGCAATTCAATGCTTTATAAAATAAGAATGGGTGTCTGTTTTGTATAAAAACTTAGTATATCGAGCCATTTTCAAGGAACATTTGCATAAAATAGTATAGTCTGTTTCACTATTGATGCTATTACTAGGTCAGGCGCGGATCGAAAATTAAACCTTACGGGGGTCGCTACTAAGCATGTTAATTGTTGCAACAGCAGAAAAAAATATATTTTCTATTGTCATATTTTTTTGTATAACTCATCTTATCCACTAATTAATGAAGATAAAGTTTAAAATCAATAAACATCTAGAAATTACATTTGACTACAAGTACTTAAACTGAAACTGAAAGGGTCAAATAAAACAACGTGGTCTGAATTTAAATAACAATAACATTCGCAGGGGTGTTTATGTCATGTAACCAAAACCAGATAGCTTCGCGAATTCGAAAGCGCTACCTATGATGAATCAAAGAACTGATAGTACTAAATGTTAATATGTACCTCTGACAAATTATCTCTATTTTAAACTAACATGGCGATTGTACTGTTTAATGAAGCAAGCGTTTTCTTGACTTTTGAGTTGAGTAATGAAATGACATATTTAATGACAACAATTAAATCATTGTCTGGATAAGTACTTTGGTAATTTTGTGATGAAAATATGCATACCCGATGATGCATACTACAATTTTATAGAAAGAAATCCTAAGTATGATTTCTTAACTAAACAGATGTGTGATTGCCAGTTATAGAAACTACTGTTCAATTCCTACATTTAACATGCGGTTAATGATGGTTATTTACACGTGACTTTTTTTAATTAAGCATAACGATTTTTTTACTTACGGGATGATTGGATTCCCGCTATCTTTTATGTAAACTTGTAAGATGGTTTGATTAATTTAACATGTATTCTATTTCTATACACGACACAATTTGAGTTCAAACACTTGTTTTTATAAATCATATATGCACATCGTAACAATTAGTAGACATTAGAAAATTAATGCACAAGCATGAATACACAGCATTTGAAACATATTATCAGCATTATAAACACATTTTTATATGGACAGTTGAAACTGTATACTACAATAATTTGAATGATTGCACTCTTCCATTGGAATTGGGGTGCGACGATTGCGCCATAATTCAACGTCAATATCAACAATAGAACGAGTCACTGCGACGATTTTTTTTTGTGTCCGGAGCTGCAGGTACCACAAAGTTTTCATGTGTCCGAAACTGAAGATATTAAGGTTTTGATGGTTGACCTGAAAAAATAGAGTACAGAAAATAAATATCTGGTTCTAAAGTGTGGAAACTGGGAGAGGAGAGGAGGGTAAATTAATCTAAAGAGTATACTTTTTTACAGACAATTTAAACATGGCTTACCAGTTTCAAAAAGAATCGAGAAAGGAAGTGTAAAACGAGTCCTAATTTTGAAGCGATTATATTCAACCGGAACAATTCCGGAAAAACATAAACACTATTTATAGGTCACTGGATAAATTCGCATATCTTTGACAAGACAAGATAGGCCGTATTATTTTGAATCTTGATAGTTCGTCAGTGTTTGAATAAAAATGTTAATTGAGAGATTAGTAAATATGTAGATTAAAGCACATTGATAATATTAGGCCAGATTTGTGATTGTAATTAAACTTTATTCTAAATCGATGAAATATCGCTAACTTCGTTAATAAAAGAAAAAAAAGTCAATCTTAATATGTCCTTCAGCATAAAAATTATATATATATATATATATATATATATATATATATATATATATATATATATATATATATATATATATATATATATATAAACAATTGTTAAGACCAAAACAAATTAGTGTATACTCAATTCTTGATAAGAATTATTTTGTTTTTAAAAATATTTTTTGAAAATAATTCAAAATCGTATCTTAACACTAAACAATACATGCTTTTTCTTTTTCTCTTACAAAATAAGTTGTTTCATTCAGTATACACCAAATGGATTGTGTATGTCAATAAGTTTTTCCATACATGCAGTGTTTTTATTTTCATATAAATACGTGTGTTGAGGAACTAACATATACAGCATCTATAAGAAGATATATCATTATTTTTAAAGTATTACAATTTTGGTTATGGTCTAACATTCACAAGAATTCCCTTTATTTGTAATAAATGCTTTTTAAAATTATTACAAAACAAATGCAACCCTGTATTACAAAAGTACATGTAGCCCTTAATATGTGATAAAATTTTGTGCATTTCTTAAAATCGTGTAACATGTACTTTTGTACTACAGGATTGTTTTTGTTTTGTTATAAATTCAAAAAAGCATTTATTACAAATAAAGGGAACTCTTCTGAACGTAAGTAGACCATTTCCAAAATTGTAATACTAAAAATATAATGATATTCTTCTAGATGTTGTATATGTTACTTCATCAATACACTTATTTATATAGCAGATCCTATATCGGCTGATGACGAAAATTTATTGTGGGAAAAAGATTTGTTAGGGGGTGCAACTTCAAAATCATTGTTAAATACAGGTTTTATTATAATTGCTAGTTGTTCGGACCTCGCGGAATGGACGAACATCGCTCCCTCACCCGTGATCAGTTTAGTTGGGGACAAGATAATGTAGGTACCTTCATTGTCTTTCAAGGCAAAACATCGAAAAACATCTCAGGCAGCTTAAATCAAAGTAAAATAGAAGCAAAAAGTATCAGGCACTATAGCTCTTTTTCAGACGAGAGATCTTTGTATAACATGTATAAAACATATATATGGAAATAACGGAGTCGTCGGGAAATGGACCGTTTTACAGGTATGTATATATCTATTTTATTCATTTTTTTCCTATAAAATCATTATAGATTTGCTGCTATTATAGTTAGTTGTATAATTCATAGTACTTCTATGTAAATTAGTTTACAGGCGCCCCATAGGCAGAACTACTCCTCGTTTTTCGAGCCAGGTTGTTGGTGGGAACAAACTGTCTACTCTTGTGAAGACGATTTGACAGAGGCTGGTTTATCGGAAACTTCTCCAACCATTCTGGAAAGAGGACATGTGCCACGTCCTTGTATAATAGCAGGGTCGACGAGCAATTAATAATGAAAAGAACGGGCCACATGAGTGATGCCGTAAGGAAGTACAAACGCACCTCTACCTCTCAACAAAATAAAATCAGCAAATTGTTGGATCCGCCTACTAAAAAGGCACTGTTATCGACAGATCTTAGATCAACGGTAGTGTGAGATTTCGGGAACGATCTCACTAAATCAGTTTTTGTTGAATAACTGCAATGTTACCTTTAATGTGCAGCCTAATTCATAAATAGATCGTGATGCTACCGCTATATGTATGGTGTTATCTAGTGTGCATTGTGTTTTTAAATATTTCATTACATTTAAATTGATTAAATTTACGTTTGACTTCTTTTAAGGCTAGCAAAGCTATTTAACGATGGTTTTTTCATGGGCATTTTTTTTTTGTAGAATTGCATCAAATAATTTCTTTTGTTTTTCTCTTGACCTGATTTTTGCTTCCTGCAGTGATATTTTAAGGGGCGTGGAAAGTAATATCGCATATGTGATAGGGTATCATCATAGAGAGATCAAAGAAAAACGCCGTAGATATGCTATACGAGGGTCAATCAAAAAATACAAAGACTTTTGCCATAGCTATGTTATTTAACGTCATATTATAATTTAATTTAGTAGACATAATTAAGCAACTGTTTCAAACAATTTGAAATTAAAAAAAAGTTCATATATTCCTTCACTTCTAAGAATTATTTAAAATCTTATCCTGCAAAAATGAGGTCACGGCGCAAGGTCAAACTTTGTATTCCGTAAACAATAAACCATATTATGTTGAAAGTAATATCTCCATAAATTGGGCTTAAAACCAACTAAAATTGAAACCTAAAATTAAAAATTGATCTGGTATTCTTTGTACCAAATAATGACGGGATATATATATTTGTTGAACAGATATCAGTAACTAAAGACATATAGTCCTCTTTAAAATTGACTAAAAACATTGACGTCGCCGGACGTCACGGCGCAACGAAAAGTATAAACAGTATGGATCTAACTCGAAAAAACCCCCAATAAAAACTGAAAATGCTCAATGGTGGAAAAAATAAGTCAAATTTTTTTTCTTCACATTTGTGTTTAACTCTAACACATTTTGTGGGGGTTGTGGTAAATGTATTTTGAACATCAATCAGTACGAAAGAGAATAGAATATATGTAAATATTTGATCGAAAAATAAACAACGTCAACTGACATTCAGGGATTGTCTTACTGTAAACGAAAAAACATGCGGTAAAAAATAAGAAAACTTCGAGAAACAAACTTATGATTTTCGAACAATTATGAACAAATTAGATGTCAAGTCATATGGTGCCAAATTAAATTGTATGATGAAAAGCACAAAAGACCCAGGGTGATATAAAGATTGGATATTTCTATTAACTGTGCTTGCGTTATCTTGACGTTATGTTTTCAACGTTACCCTGCGCCGTGACAAAACATGTTGATTTTAAAATCGGGTAACAAAAATACCTTTCCATCAAATGGAATGAAACTTCGTATATCAATAAATAAGTATTGTTGCATAAATTAATCTGTTAGTTTTTACTTTAATGAAAAATATATGGTAGACAGCCATATTGTCTTCGTATTTTTTGATTGACCCTCGTATTTATTATATTTATATTACAAAGAACTGTAATCTATGAATTTAACTTTACATTTTAAAACTGGCATTCATGTTTTGCTTCATAAATAACAAAAAATTAATTATGTATTTTAAACATTAAAAATGAAAAAAAAATGTTTAAATATTTTGTTCACCTTAAATCGGGACCATACCAATCTACTTCAGGAAGCTTGATATCTTAGTAGGTATTTATATGAAAAACAAATCAGTGACAAGGTATTAAGAGTTTTAAAATGTTTAATAGGATGTATTAAAAAGGGGTACATTTATATTTTATGATATTATATATTTTGATATAAATTTGCATATGCATAACGAATTCTTGTTAAAAAAAATTAAAATCAACAATTTTTATTACTAAAATTGTGTAAATGATCAAGCATCTTTGAAACCGTTTGCAAATAAACATAGGCGGCAATATTTTTTTATTCTTTTAATCACACTATATTGATCTTTTTCTCTTATTTTCCTCATGAAAACTAACAGGTGTTCCAATTTTATCAATAGGTGTATCTTAGTATAGACTCAGATAAGTTGTTATCTAGGTCTACATTATATATAAATGTTAACTGGTTCAATATTCTTGAAGACGATATATTGTATTTTTCTTTTTCTTTCTTTCATGGAAATCAACAGGTGTTCTAGTTTTATCAATATTCTTGTAGAATATCCAGGCTTACTATGAATATTAACTAAAACTAGTTCAATGAACACGCACCTGCCCATATAGCCGTGATCGTATAGTGGTTAGTACTTCGCGTTGTGGCCGCGACAACCCAGGTTCGAATCCTGGTCACGGCAGTGGCTGTGTAGTCGCTGTTACGGCAGGGCAGAGTAGATTTTAAAGTTTTTCTTGAGAAATTTGTCTTTTTCATGTAAATTGATTTTTTTATATGTGCATATCACGTAGATATATGTATAGCTTATAATTCTTATTCATTAGAATCTCAAATGAGTAAGAAACTGTGCGATAACATTTTAGTTATAGCACTTAACTATTATAATAATAAAAATCTTATAAATTTTTCACCAGATTATACTCTTTGTTCCTCTGTAAAGTTGTAAAAACTTTGAAAAGCAAGAGTCCTCTTTAATTGCTGCACAGAAAATCAAAATAAAAAAATGCGCGTTATACGCACTATCAAATTATTTTTGTATGTAATTAAGGCATACTCTGCTATTCATTATACGGATTGTCAAGTAATATTTGAGCGTTGGTCATGTACACATTTTTCTTTTCTTGATAAAAAATATAGGGTTCAACTCAATGGGAGAAGTGTATTGATCAGTATTTTCTTCCTCTTCTTTGGTCCCCATCTCAATGATGTCATGTACATCCAAGTATAACTTGCAGGTAAATTTTGCTATTTGGCAACCATAACTTTGAAGTGTCTGATCATAGCTTACAGCTGTATAAACTGAAATTTGTGTCATATGTTCGTTCTCTTTTATAGCTTATATCTGGATCATGTTTCACACAAACAAATCGTTTGGTTTATGAATGTGCAGTAACTTTAAACTTAGTATATGACTCAAATGTAAAGATCATAGCAAACATCAGTGGAATATATGCATATACTATGTTGTCTTTTTCTGTTGATCAATCCGTTTTTGGTTTTACTACAAAAAGATAAGCTGTGACCTTGATATATTTTTTCAGTGAACGATTAAGCAAAGTGTTTTTCAATGTTTCATTGCTTAATAAAGCAGTGTTTTAGACGTTCACCGTCTCAATGATGTAAATTTGTAAAGTAAAAAAAACCAAGAAATCAAAATAGGTCTACAACATCTCATCAGTCTGTCTTACCGGTGAAAAGCAATGAAATGCATTTAGCTGTGAAACAGTACTTGATACATTCTTCATATTTCGCACATATTTGACCTAAATGTCAATAAGGCATCCTTTTCTCTGGTAATGATTTCTTCTTCTTCTGTGTATTAAGAAATTATTTTCAAGAGATTAAACTATCCTTTAGCCTCACATGCTATTAAAACAATCCATTGCATGTAAGAAAAGTTCCAATTTACATTAATTTGCGACAGACAGTTCAAAGAGTTCAAAATATATAATTATCTTAATACAGGAAGGGGGTAAATATTTTGCTGCCATAATATTTTGAATCCCCTTTTCACGGCGCGGGGAACTAAAACAATAATGTTTAGAGACAGTATTTTCTTTGGTAACCATTATAAGAAAATCATTGTTTACACAGTATTTATACCCGCATTTTCTAAAGAAAGTTCGGGTATATTGTTGTTACCCTGTTCCATCCGTCCGTCCGTCTGTCACGTTTTACTTTCTCAAACTGCTCTTACATCTTATAAACCAACAAACTGAACTCTTGGAGTTTGATTGGGGTGTCAGGTTGTTTTGTAAAAAGGTTTCAAAAATTCTCTGGTAGTCTTGGGGGTCAAATAATTGGTAAAAAAATGACGTTTTTCACAAAAAACCTTCTTCTTCAAACTCCTCCTACATTTTCAACAATAGACAAATCATCTCTTGGAATATATTTTGGGTTGTCCTTTAGATGCGCAATAAGGTTTCGGAAATTTCAATTTTGTCCTGGGGATCATTTGGTGGTTGAAAAATGACGTTTTGGGGTGGGTTTTTTTTTTACAAAAAATCTGGTTTCAAAAACGTCAACATTTTTTGCAGTAGCCAAATTATCTTCTAGAATATGATTGGAGGTGTCAATTTAAAGTGTGATCAAGTTTCAGAATTTTTTTATTTATTACGGGGATCAGGCGACAACAAAAAAATAACGTTTTTTGCAAAAAAAAGTATGGTTCCCAGAACTCATCTTACAAGGTTTGAAGTAGCATTTCATCACTTGGGATATGATAAGGGCTGTCCTTTAGATGTGCAATAAGGTTTTAAAAATTTAAATTTCATCCAGGGAGTCAAATAGTAGCAGAAAATTGATGTTTATCACTCCTAAAAAAAACCATGATCATAGAACTCCTCTTATGATTTAATGAATAGAAACACCATATCTTGAGATATACAGACCCTGAAACGTGCTACTACACCTCTAAAACGAACCGTACCGTTCCGTGCAAGAAACGAACCGTACCGTTCACAAAGCGAACCGTACCGTTCACAAAACGAACCGTACCGTTCACAAAGCGATACGTACCGTTCACAAAATGAACCGTACCGTGCAAAAAGCGTGCAATATAATTTAAGCAAGACCCGCCCCAAAACGGCCAAAAAAGCGTACCGTACCGTGCAATAAGCGTGCAACTTCCATATACGGCTTATTGACTAATGTCTTTCGATGAATACGGACGGAGATTATCGCTGACCAGATAAGTTCAATATTTTGCTAGATTTTAGTTATACGGGATTAAGTAACACATACTAATTTAACGCTGTTATTTTTTATTAAAACCGTTATAAAAATGTTTAATCTAATTTCCTTTTTTAGACCTTGATCTTTTCTTTACATAGCGCCATAAACTGTTAATGCATGTACATGTGTATGTCGTAAATTGTGAAATGATAAGTGTCGGGAATCAAGTTAATAAATCAGTTTTTCCTTCAAATAATAAATTAATTATACATAATATAAGGTGTTAGTTGCTTTAACGCACATTGAATCATAACTTGTTATATCAGTATGCTTTCTTGGCTTTCTTGTGTATATTAAGTTTAAGTCGCGATTATTTCTTGTGTATAGTGATTAACAAACCCAGAGTATAAAACGACATGCCCTCGGGGGTTTTCACACCTACTAGTATTCAAGACAAAAGAAAACCTACAAAATTGCGTACGTCTTCGTCTAACAGTACAGCACGCCCATTTTCGATCTAACGGAAGAGATTTTCTATCTTACAGAAGAGAGATAGAGAGAGAGAAAGAGAGATAGTTTGTGTGTTAATTATATTACTTAAAGTTTTATCACTGAGCCATTGTTTCTCTTTAGGTTTTTATAGTCGGTCTTTTGAGCGGGATTTTATTTTAGGAATCCACGTGCTTCGCATGTCAATCAGTTTAAGTATAGTAGTACAGATCACGCCATGCGCCGCGTGCAACTTGGCTCCTCCTACATAGCTAGAAGAAAACTATCGAATGAAAACGTTTTAGTTTTATGTTTTCTAAAATCCTTCTTTTAAAGAGTCCTCCTATTTAAAATTATTTAACAATCATTTCGTTCCGACTTCATGATTATAACTCATGTACTGGCGATCAGAGTCTCTTTCCATCGCTGTCGTATTTTTTGTTACTAGATAAATTCTTAACATATTTGTCACTTTTAACATTCACTTGTTGATTGCCGTGTATTTTTCCGTGTCCTGTTTACAACAAGTTTGTGAGTAAAAAGACAAATGAAATATAAACAGGTTAGCCAGCATTTGTAAAACGTCAGCTAAATTGCATGCATATAGTTGTCCAACAAAATGATAAATATCACGATTAAAAGCTATTGACTTATTGTGTGTATCCAGTTGTGTGCATAATAATTTATCATAAAAAAATGGTACATATACATGTATATTTTAACTGAATAACAAAAACTAATACATTGTAGTCTTATTTTGACTATATACGCGATATCATTACAGGTAAGAGAAGTGATGACATGTTACTTGTGTAATCTGTGTATACGAACAAATGCAGAAAATCAGAATCAATATTCAAATAAATAGAAACCCGTGTCGAAAAACTTTAAAGCAGTTAATTTCAAGATTTCTACATTGAAATTCATAGACATTGTTTATATTATCATTTATTGTGTGTATTTTTACATTGTCTATTCACCAGGGGAATTTGATCGGCAACAGTACGCAATAAAGAATGATCATAAGAATTAAGAATACAAAAATAGAAAGATGCTTGTAAATTAATATAACAACTAGCCGAAAATCAAGACAGCGAGAAAGGAAACTAAAGAAATATCGAAAAAAGTCGGGGCAATTTTTCATAGCAATTTTAAATGCATTTGAAATATTTAATGACTTCAATACAAGTACATGTATAAAAATAATAATATTAAGATGCTTGTTAGAATTATCGTCGGATCGCTGAATTAACAAACATATATCGGATTAAAGTCAAACAGTTCTTTTAATGTATTGTAATAATTGCATTTATCTAAAATTAATTACGATTAATAACAGACTATTCAAAATTAAAACTACCCCGGCCGTTTTCAGCGAGTACACGTTTCACGCAACGAACATGTATCAAAAACGGGAGAACGGATGGAAGTTCTTATTTTAATTAAATTGAAATACATTTGTAATAAATCATATAAATAAAGAAAAAAATCTCGTCATAATTACTAACTTGCTGAAGTCTATCGGGCAAAAACTAAACAAAATTATATCGAGAAAATTCAAAGCGTTCAGGCAACGCCTACCTCATTAATAAAGCGCGCAAACCGTTCACAAAGCGTGCAGCAATTTTTAGCAAAGCGTACCGTGCAAGAAGCGAACCGTACCGTTCACAAAGCGAACCGTACCGTTCACAAAACGAACCGTACCGTTCACAAAGCGAAACGTACCGTTCACAAAGCGTACCGAACCGAACCGTGCAACTGGTGTAGTAGCACGTTTCAGGGTCTGTATAAGGGGCTGTCTTATAGATGTGCAATAAGGTTTTAGAGATTTTAAATTTCATCCAGGGAGTAAAATAATAGCAGAAAATAGAAAATTATCACTCCTAAAAAATAAACCTAGATCCCAGAACTCCTCTTATGATTTAATGATAGGGACTCTCCTAAAGATGTGCAATAAGGTTTTGAAAAATTAGATTTAATCCTGGTAGTAAAATAGTAGCAAAAACTTTACATTTATCCGTTGGGAGGATCTAGAGGGGGGTCATGGGGTCCAGATCCCCCCTCCACGATTCAAATTCCTTTAAATAGCATTATAAAATTGCAAAATATATGCCTCCCCCCCCCCCCCACCGTCCAACCCCACACCCCCCCCCCCCCCCCCCGGCAAAATGAAAATGTATAATTGTATAATTGCAAAAACGACATGCTTTTTAGGTAAATAAAATATTATACTATGCGTAGTTTTAATAATCAGGACACAAAACCGACGTGAACTCTGACGTCACAATTATGTTCAAATAAGGGGAAATAACTCTAACTGAAATTACTGTAAATAAAATAACCAAAATCTGAAATCCTCTCAAAATCATGAAAAAGCTAACGAAGTGAGAACATTTCTTCAAAGATATCAAACAATTGTTACTTGCACTCATTTTAATGTTCACATTTAATAGATTTTAAGAGGATTCCGGTAATTTCCGCAAATTTCGGGTATTCCTGACCCTTGATTTTGTGGGAGTTTTTACAAGTAAAGCCAATAAACACTATAAAACCGAATATGCCGAGGTGAACTGACGTTACAGTCACTTTTAAAAAAGGAAAAAAATTCTGAATTGAACATTATGTTAAAATCTTTATTATTTAACGACATTTTATCCGAGATTAAACTAGTTCTACAGTACCCATAGAATCAAAAATCAATTTAAAAAAACTTGAGGTATTGCTTATATACTGGTAAAAATTATGGATAATAAAAAGAAGATATATTGAATTTTTAAATTTATTTACTTTTTTTTTGGATTCATATTTAAAATCATACCGGTTTATAATTAATTAATTATTATGATACGTATATATATATACATACATATTTGATCATAGGATGCGCTCGCCCCAACGATCGCCCCGTAAAACATATTATGAGTTATCATAAGGAGGAAGGGGTATTTTTTCATGTATTATTATGGGATTGTTTTAACCCCATGAAACAGGACAATACCAATGTCTTGAAAACTGTTAAGATCCCCACCACTAAACCATATATATTCTTGTTTCTAATGTCATTATGATGCATCAAATGGTCAAAAGTACATGACCCCCAGGAGTTGTCTTGAACACCCCCCCCCCCCACTGAAATAAGAAATGATGATATATTTTGATAACTTTTGAGATCCTCATCCCTAAACCATATTTATTCTTACTTTTTGTGTCATTGCGCATTTAATGGTATATAGGTTATGCCCCCTTGGAGACACCCTGGATTTCCAGAACTGGAAATAATAAAGTATTTTATCTTATTCATATGTAGTGTTTGACCCATGTGGGTAATGCCTTGCCTAATGATGACCCTGCTTTGTTTAGGAGACTTTCCAATTGCCCCAAATACATACCATTTTGTTTATCCTAAAAAGTATAACGCAATTAATCTCCAAAATCTTATTGTGCATCTAGAGAAAAATACCAATCAAAAAATGATCATCCTGGATTTCCAGAACTGGAAATAATAAAGTATTTTATCTTATTCATGTGCATGTGGGTAATGCCTTGCCTAATGATGACCCTGCTTTGTTTAGGAGACTTTACAATTGCCCCGAATACATAACATTTTGTTTATCCTAAAAAGTATAACGTAATTAATCTCCAAAATCTTATTGTGCATCTAGAGAAAAATATTTTAAAAATTCATCAGTTATAATCTGGACTTTAAGTCAATGAAAAATAATGGGAGAAAAAAAACACATGATATCGAGTAGCTCGTGTATTAATATTTATCACCAAATATTAACATTCACTTCGTATATTTACCGCTATTTTTTACGGAAATTGATGGTAATTTATACATGCGTGACAGGAGGGAAATCAACGCACTCCAGCTCACGACTTAGATGTCAGCGTAAGAATACACGCCTTTTTTACCTTAAAAATATTTTAAATGCACTTTTTAAATGTAAACTTTAATTCAGGTATTTATAATTAGTATGTTTTAACATCTTGCATTATATTTTCTTCATACCTTTGCTGCTTACTAACTGTGGATTATTTCTTGGTCGATCGAAACTAAAGCTGCTATGAGAGCACGAATTCCCCGAACGTGCACGGACTGGCCCAAAACTTACAAGTTGTCTGTAGTTACCATGGCAGACTTAACATATATGGACTTTTGGTTGTTCTTTCTGTGTAACGTTTTAATCAAAAATAACAATCATTTACAAACGTTTACTCTTAATTATGGATATTTGACAAAATGATTCAAAGGAAGATGTAAATATAAAAATAGGACGCTTTCTTTGGTGCTTTATTCGGAAATGTAACAAAACGACAATGCTGTCAATGTGAGAAATATGGCCAGCTAGCTAGGTCTCTTTTCTTTGAATTAATTTCTTCCTTAAAAGTACTCCTGAATAATAATTTTAGCTTAATATTTCCTTTTCTCTGAAAAGTTTTTTTCAATTATCTCAATTTTTATACATGTAATTTCTTAAGTTTTACTTCCAAGTATTCCAGGTTTTTTTATATACCAGACCTAGCTTTGAAAGATTTGTTTGTGTATAAAATAGTTTACTTGTACAATTTGAATGATTAACCAAAAAAAATGTTGGAAGTGTAGTTATAAGAAAGATACAGCGGTAAGAATCTATTGTTATGTAAACAATGCTCGAGTCTTGTAATTCTTGTCTAACTCAATGCGAGCTTTGTGAAGAAGATTTCCCGAAATCTAAAAAAACGACTCCATGAGTGTCCGATCATGCAGTGCAAGTATCAGTTTTGTGATTACAAGGACAGAATTTTGAAGGTAGAAAGAAATGTTTATGATTACCTGTCCTTATGAACCAAAGAAATGCATTTATTGTGATAAGTTCATTTTATCAAAAAATTTGAAGTTGCATAGTTCGGAATGCAACAACACTGTGCGATGCGAAGGATGTAGACTCGACATAGAAAAGTAAGTATTTGGTTGTTGTTGGGGTTTTTTGTTTTTTTGTTGTTTTTTTTTTTTTGGCTTAATTCGAAATTCCCATCAACCAACTTTAAATCTCTTATGCTTTTATGTTTCGTAGTATGACTGAATGATATATATTTTTATGTCATTTTAGATCATTTAAAACAGTACATGACATGTTCTGGTGAAATACAAATCGCAGAATCTGTACAATTTGTGCCAAACTAGTTAAAGCTTGTTCTATCAAAAGTGTTACCAAGTTGGACCTCCATCACGAAATGCACCAAGACAATCCTTGTTTCCAGCCAACACGCGTCAGACTTTCGGTTTGTAGATTTAAATTTGATTAAATTTGTAAAAAATCCTTTACCTAGTTGTTTCTTAATATTTTTAAGAAAACACCACAAACAATTTTTAAAAAAATTCATAATATTAAATCCTGAAGGTTTTAAGATTAAGAATGATAAGAAACTATATGTCACTGCATAAAGAATAATTAGCGATGTGCAGAAATATTACAAAATACTCTATAAACTGCTATAGAATGCAGAATTTTACGCTGAATTAGAAAGCAAGCGTTATATTTGTAAAGAAAGCTTAAGACATCATGTTAAAAAGTTGTATCGTAATTCTATTATGGCAATGTCCTCATCAGAATTTCTGGTAAATACAAGTTCGAAGCGATTTTAAGACAAAGCAACTAAATATTTCGTTGTAATTTTTTAAAGTTTTGTTTGGTTTGAGCTTAGATTTAACAAAATATTCGAATTCTCGAAACATCATATGAAAAAGGTACCTCATTTGTATTACTAGACAATCTAGCTGGTCTTTCTAACTCTTTTCAATAATGTAAAACCTTGAACAAAAGCTTTTTAATGCTACACATAAACATAGGTAATTATAATATATAAACGCAAGGAATATTGATTTTAGACAAACTTGAAAGGTTACTATAATGCTGTTACATACCGTTATGGTGTTTATTTAATTATCTTAACGCATAATCTGTAACTGAAGATTTCTATTCACACGATTTCTTTATAAAAGTCCTAAAAACGAAGATTTGATGCTGATAAAAAATTTGTTTGAAAGTTAGTGTTGTAATCAGATGAATATTTCTGCTTAACTATAGATACTGAAGGCATTTTTAAATAAAGTATTTCAATCGTTTTGTCTTTTCATTAGAAAATATTAATCAGGATTGATAGATGTATTGCATCATTTCAGCCTGAAACAAACTGGGATCTTTCGACAGTGGGAAGACTCCAGAGGTCAACTGCATTGAACTTGCTCATGGTATTTTACATACTTTTGATGTAGATCGAGATAAGGTAATAAACAGAAAGCATTTACAACCTCCAAAGTGCAAATCCGGCCTATGGCGGTTTCGAAAACTCTGTGAGATGATTGACAGAAAAGAGGACGTAAAACATGTTGTAAGGAATGGACAACACGATCATTCTCAAGTTCAACGAACCGTTTCGTGTGTCTGTCCTCATGACAGATCTCACGTTCATCATTGACATTGTTATATTTATGATGGTAAACTATGGCAAATATGTATATTGTTGATATAAGGTACCATACATTTTTCATATTTATGTACATAAAATCAATTATGTCATTAAATGGCTGAAAGCATTTGCATTAGCCTTTGTATACTGAAAATAGTTTACATTACGCTTACAGATTTTCAGCCAATAATAAGACATACTTTCAAAAAACAAAACTGAAATGTTCATTTTTTAGTTAATGCTACAAATAGAAAACATTCATTGAAGACAATTTATATATCACAACTATCTAAAGTCTGTCCCAAGTTATTGCTTCCATCACTTTTTGATGATTTTTAATAAAAATACACATACCTGTGAAAGAAGTACGGTTGAAATCGATGAAATGTAAAATATCCAAGATATCTTTATTGACGAATTATCCTTTTTCACTCATAAAAGTTTACAGGAACGAAAACAAATTTCTAACGGAGATTTATAATGGGAAATGTTTACATCTTCTCTCCATTCGGAAGTTATTGGGACACATCGCGCAATTTTTCAACGTTATCATCCGGGCTTAATAGTGGCTGATACAATGCTAAATCTCCGTAGACTTTCTATTTTGGGATGTGTATTGAAACCTGAAGCGGTAGAGGGGGCGTTTCAAAACAGATAATCTGGACATTTTTCATATTAGTGGATGAACGTAGTTTGAGCACAAAGGTATTTATTATTATCGAAATATCAAGCGAAAAGTGGTGGAAGCAAAAACTCGGGACAGAGTATAAACAATTTACTTAACTTCATAATTAACTTGACATTATAACATACCCACTTTTTCCATTTTTATATTGAAACGCAAAGTTTAAAAAAGATTACATTGAAAAAAGATATTTAAGGACTCTTCCTGGTCGAAAGAAAAATATTCTTTCGAGCTGTGTTCTGTTTCCACAGGTAAAAAACAGTACATAATCTTTTTTATGTACTATTATGCAAGTTATTAGAAAGAAATGAGACAAATTGAAATATAGGTTCTTTAACTATTATGCTTCAAATAAGAAACAATTTTCAAACGCTAAATAAATTTTAAACCGTTGATTCTTCTGACAAAATTAACTTAATTCATACAAATGTAATAAGTTGTTTTTATTAATTGTGCAATTTGTGATTCATCGATTTAACATCGAGATCATTATTATCCACACTAAACTACTCACTATAAAAACCTACTTTTGCAGCCCTTAATAATATAATTTTAGCATTTCTTAAAAACGTGCATTTATTACAAGTAAAGGGAATTCTTATGAATGTAGCCTATTATCTAATTGTAATAACTAAATATAATGATATGTCTTCTTCTGGATGTTGTATTTGTAACTTCATCGATACACTTATTTATTAAAAAAAACCACTGCATGTATTGTTTTGTGTTAAGATACGATTTTAAAATTTGTTAAAAAAAATTTTAAAAAACGAAATGTTTTCTGATCAATTATTAGGTATACTAATTTGATTTGGTCTGAACTATTTTTAGTATATATATATATATATATATATATATATATATATATATATATATATATATATATATATATATATCATAAATGGCATAAGAATGACATTTTTTTTATCAAAGTCAGTGATATTTCATCGATGTAGAAAGGATAACAATTACAAATCTGGCAGAATACAAACAATGCGGTTTAATTTACACATTTACAAAATCTCTGAAATAACATTTCTATTGAAACACTGATAAACTATCAAGATTGCAAAATAATTATACTTGGGCTCAAATAAAATATATTAATTCCCGTTCTCACAAAACTGTGTGACACAGCACTAAATGGTTATATCATGATGTAGCAAGAAATATATGCGTGTTTTGCTGATGTTTTGAATGAACACCTAATACGTTTACGCAAATTGCGTAAACGCAGATAAATCATAAATAAATAGGAAGACAAATTCAAAACTAGTGGTGACTCACTTTAATGCAATATTAATATTGTGTGTACATATGCAATAGAACAGCTAATTACAATAAGACTACCTTTAAATAACAGTGTTTTAAAAATTTAATACATAGACTTTTATTTTGTTATCTATATTACAAAGAACTGTGAGCTATGTATTTAACTTTAAAATGTAAAACTGGCATTCATGTTTTGCTTCATAAATAACTAATAACTAATAATTACAGTGTATGTATTTTAAACATTAAAAATCACCTTAGATTGGGACCATACCACTCTACTTCAGGAAGCTTGATATCTAAGTCGGTATCTATGAAAAACAAATCAGTGACAAGATGTTAGCGTTTTTCATAGTGATGTATAAAATAGGGATACATTTATATTTTATATTATTTTATATTTTAATATAAATGTGCATATGCAAAAACTAAAAAAATCGAATAGTTTTTGTTTTGTTAAAAACTTAAACGCAATAATTTTTCCTACAGCCATTTTTATTGTAAATAATCATTCGGCTTTGAAACAGTTTGCAAATAAACACAGGCGGCAACATTATTTTATTCTTTTAATTACACTATATTGATCTTTTTCTCTTTTTTCTCATGAAAACTAACAGGTGTTCTAATTTTATCAATATCTTAGTATAGTCTCAGATAAGTTATCCAGGTATACATTATATATTTATATATAAATGTTAACTGGTTCAAAAGGTACTCACCTGTCCACATAGCCGTGATCGTATAGTGGTTAGTACTTCGCGTTGTGGCCGCGACAACCCAGACGGACCTCTAAGATAGAGGTAGGATCAGGTGCCATGGAGGAGTAAGCATCCTCTGCTGACCGGTCACACCCGCTGTGCGCCCAATTTCATATTGGTTAAAATGTCAATATCGGGATAAATGTCGTCATTTGGGAAAAATATCATGATCGGGAAAAACGATCTATATATTCCAATGTAAAAGTCCATCCTCCCATTGTAGCCCCACCCTTCCCCCGCGGACCATGATTTGAACAAACTGGAATCTACACTTCCTGGGGATGCTTCCATACAAGTTACAGATTTCTGGCTTAATAGTTTTTGAGAAGAAGATTTTTAAACAAATACCAACAAGTCTTTAATAGTTCTTAATTATCTTCCCTTTAGAGAGGTTGTGGCCAATCAATTTGACAAACTAGTCTCTCTTTCATCCAGTGACACTTTGTGCCAAGTTTTGTTGAAATCGGAGTGGAAGATGAAAATGTGAAAAGTTTACAACAACGACAACGCCAACGACGACAGACAACGGACAAATTTTGATCAAAAAAGCTCACTTGAGCTTTCAGCTCAGGTGAGCTAAAAACGTAAAACTTTCATAAGATCAGTCACATCTACGATTTTCATATACTCTACTATATAATTATAGTTATAAAGATTTGATGTACTTTGATTGTACTTTGATGATAGAGTAACTACTATCAAATAGTATAAAAGTAGATAATAAGGAAACTAGACCTTTGATATATCAGTAAAAAAGGAAAGTAATTTTTAATGCTAATAGAATAAAGAAGTAACTCAGTAAAACCAAATGAAATTGATTTTTTCAAAATTTGTTAAATATTCTCAGGATTTTCATATATCCTAATTTTTCCGCCTTCAAATCCTGTTTTCATACTGGCAAGGTTTAAAGCAGACAAGCATTGCACAGATAATAATTTACTGGTATAAAAAAAATTAGATAAACCGCGTTAACCTTTCCAATATGATTGTTGACTTCATAGCTCGTATAAAATACATGTACCACAGATGCATCATAATGTTTATATTTACATTAATTCTTTCTGATTCATTATTCCATTACTCATATCAAGTGGGTATAGGTATGTAAATTGCCATTAGCACCATGCAATATTCACTGATAAATGCGAAATTTTAGGATCATTGGACATTTCCGTGCATTATATATTTGACTGTATAAATAATGAATATAAAATATATATTTTTTGAATATGCACCCGTCCTTATCAGATGGAAATATTACACTGTATACTTTTGCTGATAGCACAGTTGACCTAATCCAATTACATTTAGTATTTTATCCGTCTATCTGTCTATCTATTTGTTATTTTTCTGCATTTTCTACTTCTTCTTAAGAGCATCTGGATTATTTTTTTTTTTAACAAACTTTGACACAACCCTTGGAGAAAGGCTTCCTAGTTTGTTCAAATTGTCTAGGTCCCGTGGTGAAGATGAGAGACAATAGTAAAGACTCAAAATAACAACTAGAGTTTTAATTTTTTCTGATGAAGAAGCACTATAATAAACAAACTTTTGCACATTTTCTTGTTATTTGAGAATTCATCAGTTATTAACTGGACTTCAAGTCCATAAAAACCAATGGGAGTAAAAAAAAAACCCATCATATCGAGTAGCTCGTGTATTATTCTTCATAAACAAATATTAAGTTCCACTAAGTATATTTACCGCTATTTCTTACGGAATTTGATAGTAATTTATACAAGCATGACAGGCATGATAAGAGAGAAATCAACATACTCCAGCTCATGACTTAGATGTCAGCGTAAGAATATACGCCTTTTTTTTACCTTACAATATATTTTAGATGCATTTTTTAGCTTTTTAAAAGTCAACTTTAATTCAAGTATTTATAACTAGTATGTTTTAACATCTTGCATTATGTCTTCTTCATACTTTAGCTGCTTACTTACTGTGGATTATTTCTTGGTCGATCGAAACTATAAGAGCACGAATTCCCCGAACGTGCACGGACTGGCCCAAATCTTACAAGTTGTCTGTAGTTACCATGACAACCTTAACATATTATGAATAATTGACAAAATGATTGAAAGAAAGATATAAATATAAACAATAGGACGCTTTCTTTGGTGCTTTATTCGGAAATGTAACAAAACGAGAATGCTGTCGTGAAATGTGGCCACCTAGCTAGGTTTCTTTTCTTTGAATTACTTTCTTCCTTATAGTGCTCCTGAATATTAATTTTGGCTTAATATTTCCTTTTCTCTGAACTGGTTTTTTTTCAATTATCTCAATGTTTATACATGTAAATTCTTAAGTTTAACTTCCTTCTAAGTATTCAAGGTTTTTTATATACCGGACCTAGATACGATTTAAAAGATTTTTTTATGTATAAAATAGTTTACTTGTACAATTTGAATGATTAACCAAAAGAATGTTGGAAGTGTAGTTATAAGAGAGATACAGAGGTAAGAATCTATTGTTATGTACACAATGCTCGAGTCTTATATTTGTTTACAAATAATGTAAAGTAATGAAATACTTTTCTTTGACAAAATAACTTGCGTTGAATATTATAATCTGATTACTTATTCTGATATCGATATGAAATGATAGTATGAAGAAAACTGAATTAAACCTGGTCATGACAATGCATAAATATAATAAAATTTATTGTTGACTGTTGTTACGATTTTTTATCTGAAAATGAAACGATATATATAGATACAATTATCTATTAATAGTTCAGTATGCATGCATGTAGATAATATGCAATGACATAATGATGACAAACAATAAAAAAAAATTATGTTGATATACTTGGAGTGGGTTTTTTTTTCGAAATTTCCTGGAATATTTACTGGTAATAAAGCTTATGTATACTTACTTCTTTTTTATTTACGGTAGTTAGATTCAATTTTTAGAACTTCCGTTGCTGGTAATAATTAATTAACCCAAATAGGAATAAAATAATTCCCAATTGTCATTTTAAGTTTTATATAAAGATAAAGCAATTAACAGTTCTCAACCGATGTGCCGGTATTAAAGCACAACATAATTTAAATCCATAATTGTTATACAGAAGTACATATTTTGTCACATTTTGCCAATTTCGTTACTTCTATGCTTTTCTAATGATCTTCCTTTGTAGAATGGATCAAAATGTTAGCTCTGGGAAAGCGTTTCTCGCCTACAGTTTACGAGATCATGTCAAAGTTCACAACTTCGTAAAATTGATGACCAAATCACTGGGCATTAGTACCTTTGACCCAGAAGACGATATTTTACCTGGACAAACATTACTGACGAGTATAGAAATCGGCGTGGCGAAATCTAATGCCTCGTTTTTGTTTATCAGCAAAAACTTTATTCGGGATAAACTTTGCCAATTTCTGGTAGACAATTTACTTTTGAGATATATCACCACCAAGGGAAAATACCGAGTCATTCCGATTGTATTAGACAATTATAAAATTCCTCGATATTTGAAAAATTTGAATTGCATTCATTACCAAACATATCTAGAAAAGATCCAACATCACAACGTGACATTAGTAGAGAGTCTAATACAGATAGGAAGAAGAATTTTAAATGCATTGAAAGGTTTGTAAATTTTCTAAAATATGTTTTTGTTTAAAAGAATTTTTTAAAATGAATATTGCAAACGACTCTTAATTTTATTATTTTCCAACTACACCTAATATGTACAATCGTCTTGTTTTGAACGAGATTGAAAAAGATGAGAATATTGTGTATACATATAAAGTAAAGAAAACTGGATGCACAACAAATTAACCGTCAGATTTATCTCAAAAGTTTGAATAATTAGGTTTTTGCAAATTATAATATTTAATAAAGAAAGAACCTATTATTTCATGTTTAAAGCTTGAATATTTCCCTCAATTTTTATATAGAGCTCTGCGACTCAAGGAGTAAAATATAGTTTTAAAATGGCCATGACCATTCAGCTTTCTTAACAAAGCGAATAAAGCGTAATCAGTGATTTATAATTGATGCCATCTTTCATGGTCTAGACAAATTTCACAGCTAACATGTGGAATACGTTGAGCTTAATCAATCAATAATTCAAGGTACTAGCATTTAGTTAAAGTTTCACTTTTAAGAAGTTAACAAATAAGCAATGCATACATCGAACATCTAGGATTTAAGTTTTTGGCTATACACGTAAACAATAAGAGAACATGATTCTATAACTTATGCTAAATATCACTGTGTTACCTTTAAGTAAACGTTTCGTTTTCCAGAAAGTTCGCAGTGTTTACCTTATATCTTATATAGGCCCACGTCATTCCTTTCGGAGAACTCGCCCGAGATGTATTATGAAGGCCGAACAACATGGCAAACACATCCTTTCCCGTCTTCGAAGTATGATGAAAAGAGATCGTCTCAGAGGAAAGAGTAGTGAGCCTAACACGGTACTTAACCTGTTTGCGATGGTCACCATGATGAAACATTGTATTTTGTCCTGTAAATATGGAGACTGTTCCTTTTCTTGTAGTGGAAAACAAGTTACAAAATTTGAAAATCATATCAAAGAATGTTGGTACATTCCTGTAAAGTGTTCAAATAAGCATTGTTTGTACACGTCACGAAGACATTTAATGAACGTCCATTCTACAAAATGTAATTTTGCCATTGAGAAATGTCCAAATGTTGACTGCAATGTCAAACGTCAACGAAATAAAATGTCTTCCCACGTACAAAAGTGTCCATATAGGGTGGTTTCCTGTCCAAACAAAAGCTCTGGGTGTATGGCAACCATGTCATACCGGAATCTTAACACACATCTAACAACGTGTCCATGGTCATCCCAGCCTTGTGAGATATGTGGCAAACAAATAATGTACAAAGACCAATCCAGACATGTTTGTCCATTAGGTACAGCTGAATGTCTTTACTGTAATCAAGAGTTTATTATGAAGGATGTCCTAGGCCATCTTAATTCTTGCCTAACTAAATGCCATCTTTGTGAAGAAGAATTCCCGAAATCCAAAACACGATTCCATAAGTGCCCGATTATGAAGTGCAAGTATCAGTTTTGTGATTATAAAGACTACATTTTGAAAGTAGAAATGCATATGATTACATGTCCATATGAACCAAAGAAATGCGTTCATTGTGATGAGTACATTCAATCAAAAAAATTGAAGTCGCATACTTTTGGATGCAACAAAAATGTACGATGCAGAGGATGTGGACTCGACATAGTAAAGTAAAGGGTTTTATTTGCTTCATTCGGAATTCCTTTCAACTATCTCTAAATCCAGTGAGCTTATATGTTTCTTAATTCTACTTAATGACATTTTTTTTCAAATTTTAGATCTTCCAGAACACTACATTACATGTTCGAGTGCATTGGAAATACAAATCGCATAACATGCCCAATTTGCGTCAAACTAGTAAAAGCTGGTTCTAACAAAAGTATTACCGAGTTGGACCACTATCCTGAAATGCACAAAGAATATCCTGGTTTCCAGCAAAAATGCGTCGGTCTTCCGGTGTGTTGTATTAAAAATTTTTAATATGATTGTATTTTTCACTTAATTTCTTTTTATCTCAATTTATTCATACATTATTAAGAACACGCCAGAAACGAAATATTAGAGCTTGGTGATATGAAGATCTCAAGATTTGGATGAGGAAGATTAAAGATTAATAATATATCACAGAATAAAGAACTATCAGTTATAGGTAGAAATATGATATACGGAAGCATTGAATAGGTACATGTATTAATCTAATTTCAGTACGAATGGCTTTTATTTTCAATAAAGGAAATATTTTTCAGAAATTTGTCATTTCTGTTAAAAATTCTTCCAAATATTTAAAAAGTATTAACAAAAAAATCTTCTTTTATATATAAATGTTTCTTTAAAAATTGTAAAACGTCTTGTTTAGTATTCATGATTAAAGTAACATTCACTGTTTGATCTGTAAATTTTATCCTAATCTTGCATCAAAAATATGCATTGTACATTTTATTAAGGGACAATTTTGCTACAAAAAAAAAACCCAGCCAAAATGCAGGAATTGGCATGTTTATTTCAAACATTTTCCGGGGGGCCTCCGTACCCCCTCCCTCAGCAGGAGGGGAAAAACCCCTCCAGCAAATACCTCCCTCGTCGCTTCGCCAGCACTCGGCTATAGTATCAGATCGCCTATGGAGGTGATTATTGCATATTGAGAGTATAAATATTGAACTTGTACATGCATATATAAAATGTGATGCATACTTGCTTGTTTAATCAAATAATTACGTGTTAAAAACTCTGTATCGTTATTCTGTTATGCTCATGTACATGTACTCATCAGAATTTCTGGTGAATGCAAGTTTCAAACGATTGTAAGACAAAAACCAGACTGTGATTTTTTAATTTTTTTTGGGGGGGGGATTTTAAAATGTCGTTAGATTTGAGCTTATCTTTAACGTCAAAATATCAAATTTCTGGAAACAGCAGATAAATAATGTACCTCAGTTGCATGTGGGGCATTCCAGTAGATCTTTGTAACAATTTTCAATCACCGGATTTTAGTTTTTGATATTTTTATTCAGTGATTATACAGATAACAATAATACATAATTAGTTTGTAGAATATTTTTGTTTTTTCAATCAGTGAATATACATATATTGGATAAATTATATTTTAAACAAAGTATTGCAAAGTATAAGTATAAAATATAAATACCGTTACTAAGATATGATTAGAAAATTATGGTCCACCAGGGTCCTTACAACACAAAAAGTCTAAACATTCCCCAGTGGACGATGCTACTTAAGACAGTCCTCTCAAAGTAGCTGATGAATTTATAATTTATGGAATACAGGATTAAAATTTTAATGTATACCTTTGCAATTATAATAGAAACAAATAAGGGAATATTTATTTTTGACAACTAAAGAGGTTTTTATAGTGTTGTTATTTATAGTAACGATGCTAGATTTACGCTAAATCTTATGTATTAGTTCAGATTCAGTATAAGGATGTTTGTAAAAATAGTTCGATCTTTTTGTCCTTGTACCAAATAAATTCATATAATTAATATAATCGATCAATGTATTACATGATTTCAGTCTGAATCAAAATTGGAACCTTTGGAAAATAGGAAAACGGCAGAAGTAAATCTCATTGAAGCTGTTCCTGATCATATCGATGCAGAAATAGACATAACGCATTTACAACCTTCTCAACGAAAATCTGCCCTTAGGCGGTTTCGAGAATTTTTGGAGAGTATTGACAGAAGTGAGGATTTGAAACACCTGGTAAGGAATAGAAAACCCAATCCTCCCCATGTTCAACGAACTGTTTCGTGTGTCTGTTTTCATGGCAAATCTAACATTCATCATTGACTTCTTATGTATTTATTTGAACATTTTGTGGTTTACCTTTTAGTGATGAAAACACCCGATATTAACATGACATTATAAAATATCCCCTCCCTCTTTAACATTTTTTTCATCAATATGCCTTTTTTCAAATAAAATTTATTTATGAACAAGTAGTTAAAAACTATTCCTGATTGAAAGAAAATAATGTATGTTTTGTTGATGAACTGGCTAGGACTGTTAATACATGTTTGTGTGAAACAGTTGTGCGATCATCAGACTTTCGATGTTAGATCAAGAAAATGATTGTTTCAAGCTGTTCTGTGTTTTCATAGAAATAATGGTTTTAATCTTTAAACAGTGCGTCATGTTTTTGCATCATTATGCCATGGATTCGAAATAAATGAAACAGCTTGGAGCAAATTATATGCTTAAACGAGGTCCTCCAAATACTAGTAATAATAAAACTTAACATGTTCAAAATACTTTTAAAAACGTTTAAATATGCTGCGAAATATACCAAATTGATATTAAGTCTTTATTAACTGTGTGTTATGTGGTTCGTGAATTAGATATGGAATTCTTTTGTATCCATGGTGAAATACTCCGAGATCAAGAAAAAAATCAAGAAAAAAGATAGAAATGGCATGTGGTGATAACGAACAGTGTTCAAAATCAAAAGTCCAAAAGAAACATACAAAACACGGACTCTAAAAGAAAATTGAGGTAAGATCAGGTGCCATGGAGGAGTGAACATCTTTTACAGATAATAGAATACCTTATAACTACTATTGACAGCAACCTTAATATGTTTTATAATTTTATGCATTAATTGAAATGTATATTTTGTTCTTTTGTAATACACAATTGAGTATCCAAATGTATTTTAATACATACAAAAATGGAAGTAATTTTTAAGAGAATTGGTACTTATGTAATTCCATTACCTTAATTGTATAGATGTATAAGTTAAATATGCTTCTACATTAACGCATCTAGTATGAAAATTACACAAAGTTATGGCTGCACGTATAAGAAAACTCATTACATTTACACAAACCCACAATATTGTGTAAAATCAAACGGATTAATACATAAGGAGAAAGGAGAAGCTTTTATCGTTTTAAGATTCGATTTCGAACTATTTTCATAACATATAAACAAAAAAGTGGTGTTGTTTTGTTTTTGGTTTTTTTACTTATACACAATTGTTTTCATGACTTCACGAATATGCAACAAAGATATTCAGATGGTAATATAGTTAAGTTTTATAATATTTATAATATTTATTTATTTATAATTTTGTTATTTATAATACAAAAAACTGTGAGCTATGTATATAACTTGAAAATTGACGTTAAAGTTTTGCTTTATTAATAAAAATTTGTTTAATTATGTATTTTAAACATTAAAAATGAAAAATGTGTTAGCTATTTTAGTTCACTTTAATTTGGAATCATACCCTTTTAATTCAGATAGCTTGGTATTTAAGCCGATATATCAATGAAAAACAATTCAGTTACTTGCAATTTTTTAAATATATTGGAATTTGATTGTATCATGATCAATATTTTTGAAATGCCAAAAGATAATTTTGATCCTATCAAACGCAAAATGACCACAAAGCGATTTATGAAAATTAAGACTTAAGAAAAAAAGTAAGATTAGATTTATAAAAATGAATAAATTTTTATATAGTTACATGTATATGCTAAGAAACCGAAAAGTAATTTTTTTTTTACCCAGGTGTTCTAGTTTAATCAATATTCTTGGAGAATTATCCAGGTTTACTATAAATATTAACTAAAACTAGTTCAAGGAACACGCACCTGTCCATATAGCCGTGATCGTATAGTGGTTAGTACTTCGCGTTGTGGCCGCGACAACCCAGGTTCGAATCCTGGTCACGGCAGTGGCTGTGCAGTCGCTGTTACGGCAGGGCAGGACTTTTTTGTGCATCTTAATGTTAGTTATAATATTTATTTTAGAAAGAAGTAAAAGATTTACCAGATGTTACTTTCTATTCCTCCATTTGTTTTGATAAGATATGATTATTATGATAAACTATTTTACATTATATATATTTTTTAAATCTTTTATAATATGAGTTAGTTAATTAATTGCTCTTATATGATATTGATTTTCATCTTTATAGTTATAATGCTACCCCAAACTATTATTTTATGAATCGTTAAAGTGTCATTTCTGTTTTGAAATTTGGTTTTAAATATATAACAAAAGTTTTTTTTTATTCTTATAAGTCATTTCTAAATAAATGTACATGTATTATTGACATTAATGGATATGAGTTATAAGATATTAATACCATGCATTTATTCACACCAAATTTTAAACTTAACCGTGTTTTACTTGCAACCAAAACAAGTTTTTCTTTATCTCATTAAAATGCAAACATTTTCGTATAAAATAATTAAGAGCAAATATCCTTTTTTGGATGACCTTTCTGTGCTATATAAAATCACTTTGAGCATTTTTTATTTTAATTGTGTAAAATGCATGAAATTTATAGCTGAAATATATAACTGAAGAACCCCTTTTCTATGGAACGAAAACAAACATATATGAGTGTATATGAAAAAATTGAAACAAAGTGACAACACGCATTCAAATTAAAGAAATACTTGTATATCCTAACATATAAATTAGGTTATATAAACGTCAATTAACTGGATATATAAGTATCGTTAAAGAATCAAAACCATAATACAAGTAAAAAAAAGTCCATTAAAACAAATAAGTATAAATTAAATATATTAATATAAAAATATGTACAAACCTTAAATGTTTAATATATTTAAAAAAATTTGTGTCGAATATATATTCCAATGTCAAGTCTTAGAATGATGCATTTTTCGAAAAAAAAATAATATATGTCCTAAGATAGACCACTTCTGTTATGGATGTATCTCCTTTGTCATCATTTTCCTATGGAAAAGTTTTAATTCTACAGGATTTTCTTTATATTCAGTGGAAAACTTATTTATTTTATAGGAATTTTTATTTTCCATGAAATATTAAATTTTAACAGGTAATTTAAATATTTACATCTACCGAGTATAATTCCTCTATTTCTTACGGAAACTTATTAATTCATAGCTCTATAAAAACTCACAGGACTGATATCTACACGCCACGTTTATCGATTGGTCAAAACTTACAACGACCTAAGAAAAATCACGAACTGCACGAAATAATCATGAAGTCAGACTCAAATCTCCATAAGAGTCGATTTGGCTGTTTCTTTTAGCTAACGTACTGATTTAATTAACAGTAATTTAGTAAAAACGTACTTTTTACAATCATTTATTAATTTGTTAAATGAAAGATGTAACTATAATATAATGCTTCCTTTGATGATTCATGCGGGTTATGAAGGTAGCGATCATTACAGAAAAAAATGCAAAACCTGCTAACACGGGTTATGAATTCTTTCTGCAGTGTTGCCTCCCTTATATCCCGCATGAATCACTAAAAAAAACATTTTATTGTTTAAATATCTCAACTGTCAGGTGAAACACACTAAACCAAAAATTGTGATATATTTCCATTAGATTTTAACGAACACGCGTCTAAAGCGGTAGCAAACATGTGACTTTGGCACCGGAATAATTATCCGACACTGTGTTAAGGATTCAAAAATATAAGATAAATCACACAATTGCAGGAATACATAGCACAAAACAAGTCTTATATATAAATAATTCGCAATGTGAAAACAGCGACCTTCAAAGATGTTTTTGTATTTACACAATAACTATCATTTGTAATGATATTTTACACAGCAGAATGAACAACTTCAGCAATTGTACATTAAACTATTGAATTCTAGTCTACATTCACATGGTCACTTTCAATATGAAAGAAACCAATTGTTCTCTGATAAGGATGAAAGATATCCTAGTTTATCTTTTCTCAAACATTATCAAACAGCTCCATATTTGACTATATCAATACGCCTGCTAGAGGAAAATATAAAGCATTTCAGTTTCATTACTAATAAAGTAATTATAATTTTTTATATATAATATAAATTAGATCCAAAACATTCTTTTCAAAAGTGTCAGTGAGGTAAATAGCACCTATTTAAATACAAACATAGATTGACGCTTTTAACATCGTCAAGCCTGAATAGAATAACCAGAGTCAGTGGAGTCGTACAAATCGTCCTCTTTATCCTGGATGAGGGAAGTCTTTTCTGTCAGTAATACTTTTTTGTGTCGTCCATTCAACAATCCGTTCTAAAATGGTATATGATATAAAGTTTAGATAAGAAAAAAAAATTAATGTAATAGTTTATAGACATGTGGAGTGAATACATCTATTACACATAAGTGTTCAGAACAAATACAGGCGACAATACCTTTAATTTTTCGTTGACATTGAGCCAGATTCCTAGAACGGAACAAACCAGCGCCTGGCTCAATAGAATAGCAAGTGATATTTTCCACTTGCTTATCCTATTGTTCATATCAGACCTACAATTCATTTTTAAAATACAATGAATAATATAATAAATATGTCTTTTATCTTACGAAAGGTAATATATTGTGTTTACAACAATTTTTGTCTGTATGATTGAAGTAAAATATGGCATTTGGGGTTTTACTTTTCTTTTGATAATCTGATTCGCAGATAAACACTCACTCCTCGACTGCGCCCATAATTTTTCCAATTCCAAGGTTAGTTAAACCAATATTTAATCCTTGGAGAAAAGCAGCTATTCCGTTCGCAGTTCCTACTGTGGAAAGCGGGACAACTTTTGCAATACATGGCCAAAGACTGACCTGCAAAATACATACTTTTTATTATTAGTTTTTAATTAAAGGAATAAGTATATGGTGTGGTATATATCAGATGGAAAACTGCGCCAAGTGAATTATTTTTACAATATTTCCATGAATAAATATGCATAAATATTGTAAATACAAAATGTCATTCTTGATTTTTCAAACTGAGTCCTTTAAACGCATACGTTCAATGATTGTTTGGACATCAGAATACCCATTCATTCACGAATTAAACCTTTCTCCTAGCATCACTATAAATGCAAATATATTGATACGTACAACAGTAATCGAGTAGAAGGTCCCAAAACAAATGGTTAGAATCAACGGAGGCAACTCGAAAAACGCAAGGGAGATAATAACGGGAACAGAGAGAGCGGAACCCAGAGTTGCTGATATTGCTCTTCCTCCAAATCTGTCCTACATATTGCAAAATGGTGGAAAAGTCTTAGTAAACGAATTGCATTATTTTTCTATTTTTACTCACATTAAAATTATTTTCAAATAGAGAACATATCAATTATTTAATTTTCATCTGTCGAACTAAATATGATAAATTTTTTATTAAAAAGAAAGTTGAAAAATTTCAATGTCTTAGCAGTTTTGCAAAATTCTTATATTACTATTTATACTGTGTATAAAATGGTCTTTACCAAGATTAATCCTGTTGATAGACATACTATAATGGAAATGTCATAAACCGCGCCGTTTATATATGATGACGTCACACGAGTGTATCCATACTTGTCTTGGATGAATTTACTGAAATGAAATTATGAAAATCTAACTCATTTATATGTGAACTGATATAAGCAAAACGATATCTTTATGACCGGAACATTTTTGTTTAACCTACTATCTTCCGATTCTGTACTCGAAAAAAATACATGCGTATAATGAAGAGTCGCAAAATGTTTCCATACTTTGAACCCTCGGGTTTGAATGTGGTATATTATTTTACCTTCCATTAGCCACATAAGGAATAAAGCAGCTGTAGTACGTGGCAATCATAACAGTGACCAGCCAGTAGGACAGTGGGAAGTCCCGGATGTCGCTCATCCGCTAAACAAAGCATCAACAGTACCATACTCACTTAATCATACACTCAATGAATCGTATACATGTATATTTAGATGAAAACTTATGTTAAATCTTTGGGTGTGTTAAACAATTGATAATATTTTAGATGGCACAACTTCTTAATACGTGATTTGCTTTCTATTTCTTTTTACTAAGGACTATTTAATGTGAATCTATTCTAGGATTTCTTTGAAAACGGTTAAGGAAAAAAAATAACATTATGATCAATGAAATATTTTAGTAAGTCCCTCACCAATGGCTGAGATTTTACGTTAAACACGTGATTCTTGTCCAGTTTTCGACTTCCTATCATATCAAGAACACAATAACCAAGCGCTGCCACACAACCCACTCCACACATTAGCGCACCTGCAAGATCATTAAACAAATGTCCCCGTCACACCTTAGTACTGTTATGCGAAATAAAAAAAAAAATAATGTATTTCTTGTTTACCTGTCCAAAGAGCCATCGGCACTCCATAAATCTTTGCAATGTTTGAAGTAATAAAAAAGTTTAGAACGTTTCCACATCTGATGACACTCACTATGGCTCCAAAAGCCAATCCCAATTTGTCGGGAAACCAGTAAGCAATCACCCGATCTTGTACAACTGTAAAAATGAAATAACATACAGCATAAGAAAGTCACATGTTGACATTTCTTTCATTTAAACCTGATACCGAAAATTCCTCATGATATTTCAACATAATATTCCACAATTTTTTAAATACTTTTTAATACTTTTTAAAAGGCTACTGTCATATACGGTTTCGTGCCGTCATCTGTTTCCGATAGTCATGTGTTTCCGATAGTCATGTGTTTCCGATAGTTGATTTCGGTCGCGTGAGTTTACCCCAAAATGACGTCATTTTTAATTGCGTACGACACTGGACATACGGAATCTCATTTCATCTTTATACATCTATATTATACAAGTGATATGCTGCGTGCAAAGGTTTAAATCACACAATTACTCAAAAGAATAATAAAAAGCTATGTTTTACTATCACTTTAATAATTATAGTAATTAAATTTGCCTAAAATCTTATAATACATGTATCACAAAATCTAAATTTACTTATTTTCTGATAAAATTATAACATGACTTTGTATCGTTTTTCTTAGTATCGAAGATGAAGAACGCTATAGATTAAGCTTGTTCTAAAATAAAAACGTAACTAATAATCATACAAATAATGGTATTGTAGAACGTTTAAGTTATAAAATGTAGTTATGGGGTAAATTAAATAATTGAACTATTTAGGATGAAATAAATGCTTGAAAACAATTGAAAATAATAATAAATATATTCATAAAGTTATGTTTCTTTTATTTGAAGTATTATCGAAGAAATTTGCTGATGAATCATACCGGCTATCGGAAACACATGACGCTCATTTTCATTGGTCAAATGCAGCATTAAGTTTATTTATAACTTGAAACTGTATATGATGACGTTTTTACTTTGATTTAGTATCGGCGGTTTTTGATGCTATGTCTGAGGTTAAAAATGATATAGTTTCAAAACTGTTGACTATCGAGACAACCATTAGAGTCAACGTTTAGTATTAGACTATGGGAAACCCATGACGTCAGGATAACTTTTGTTAGATTGTTGGGTCTCGTTTTAAAGTACATGTATAGTAAAGACGTGTTTCAGAGAAGTCAGCAAAAATGTAACATAATGTCTTACGTTGACACCCTCCATTTGCAGCTCCAAGTAATCCCCGACTAACCATCATCAATGGAAACATTATTGACGTCATCTTAAAATATGATGTCACGGACAACGCAAACAAAGATGAACCAACAACAGCCATAGATGTGGACAAGATAGCCGTCACTAAAAAAAAATGATTGTTTTGGCTGCGTCACATCTTTTCAAAAATCGCTCTCACTTAATGGATGTATTCAATAGCTTCATACGAGTACGAAAATATCTAATGTCAGTCTATACTTATGATACTCCATAGACTATAGTCTGTCCCAAGATATTTTTGCTGCATATTTTCTTAAATTCCATATTTATAAATACCTCTTGGTTTATATGGAAGGGAATTACCGCCAAAATTCTATGTATCTTGCTTTTATTCTTATTATGCTTACTTCTTTATTCTTCATTACATTTACACTTGCATGTCACTTTATTGTTTTCATATTTATGCTTATCTAATTTCACTTTGATTCTCTTTAATTCTTTATTGTTTGTTTATTTCTATGTTGCAATATTCTCTTCTTATTCGTGTAAATTCTTTCTTCTATCTCTGTTACAAACGTGAATTCAAACACGCAAACCATAAGGCACTTTCAATAAAGACGAATACAAGTTGCATGAATTTAATGCTGCATTATGACGCCAGGCGGCAGTGTGTGCGCTACAATTGCTGCTCCCCGAAAAAAACGTAACTAGCTAGATGTGGGATGTTTCGCACCATGACATTTCGCTCCAATGTTTATATGTTCAGATCAAGAAATGGAGGGGAGGTTTATGTACTAAGGGATAATTTATAATTTTGTTTGCCGGGGAGGGGGTGGGGGGGTGGTCGAGTTCTATTTTCAGTAGGTTTACTATGTGGAAGATTTATTAAAACGAAACTAACAAATGGCATAAGTGAAAACATCTCAAATTAAGGGCTTAGTATAGGAATATGAAATACATGTTAATATAGTCAACTTTTAACAAGCCACGATATACGTAGACTCAAACAGATACGGTTTTTTTTGTATACATGTAAAATGCCTCCGCGCGGTTCTAAAAAAATCATAGGGGGGGGGGTCTGAGAGATAATTTTGTATTAATTTTTTTATTGGTTGATTAAATAAGTGTGAATTTCCCATTGGGAACGGTTTTTAGAAGAGGAACATGTCATAAGTACTTGTCGACAGGACTGTATTTTCATTTGAGGTGAAAAGAGGTGGGGTGATGCACGGTTCTGTCCAGAGGTACCCGTGGAACATGTAGATGAAATAGAAATAAATTTAAACCAAATTTAAAGATGTTTTTGAAAAACAATAAAAGGACTGGGGTACGAAATGCTTAGAAGTAGCTTTTCCTGTACTCTAGTACGTGTGAAAATTATCACTTGCATGAATCACTATATGTACCTCTCGTTAGGCTACAGTACTGTGTATCCCTGATTAAATGCGATGAACTAATATCCGCGTAAAATTCCGGGTTAAAAAACTTAAAACCGCAGGTTTTAAAATCTCACTTATTTTTCTAAAAGTTTTGAACTTGTGATATGAAAACAAAGTTTGGTGCACGCGATTTTATATTCTTGCGATTCGCACAGAACGGTGGAGTCGCAGAAGTAAATATACGTATACGCGGTAAAAATTAACGAATCTAAAGTATCAGTGACTTAATTACACAATGAGTAAACGAAAACAAACCAGGCAAAGAGATTAAAATACGGTATGTGATATGACTGTTTATACGTTTTGGTTTAAAATCTAAATCAAAATCTTAATAACAATTCTTATATAAAGTTCTAAATAAAAATTTTTTTTCTTCCAAAATACAAAACATACATAATGTATGCTTCTTATTTACTCAAATTTTCGAAGTGATAAAAATGTGTATGTATCATTCACAGCCATGCTTATTGTAGGTTTGTTTATTTTAATATAAATCATGTACATGTAACTGAATGTCCATGTTTAGATTTGAAAGTGTTTAAGCTATGATACATGTAACTTAGAGACATGAACCTCATACATGTCAACCTGTCAACTGGTCTTTATTAAATGAAGAGTTGAATTGACCGACTTCCATATCAAGCTTGCGATGATGATAATTATGATACGGGTGCTAATTATGAGAACTGTAAGATTATATCGTCTCATATAAATAACTGATGCGCAGACTTAACATTTTATTTTATTTTAGGAGGGGGTCCAGTCACCCCACCACCCTTGAAAATTCAAACTTTTTTAAATCCACATAGTAAACCTACTGAAAATAGAACTCGACCACCCCCCCACCCCCTCCCCGGCAAACAAAATTATAAATTATCCCTTAGTACATAAACCTCCCCTCCATTTCTTGATCTGAACATATAAACATTGGAGCGAAATGTCATGGTGCGAAACATCCCACATCTAGCTAGTTACGTTTTTTTCGGGGAGCAGCAATTGTAGCGCACACACTGCCGCCTGGCGTCATAATGCAGCATTAAATTCATGCAACTTGTATTCGTCTTTATTGAAAGTGCTTTATGGTTTGCGTGTTTGAATTCACGTTTGTAACAGAGATAGAAGAAAGAATTTACACGAATAAGAAGAGAATGTTGCAACATAGAATTAAGCAAACAATGAAGGATAAAAAAGAATCAAAGTGAAATTGAATAAGCATGAATATGAAAACAATAAAGTGACATGCAAGTGTAAATGTAATGAAGAATAAAGAAGTAAGCATAATAAGAATAAAAGCAAGATACATAGAATTTTGGCGGTAATTCCCTTCCATAGGTTTAGACGATCTTCATCCCAATATTCCTCCTTTAAAACGCCCCCTCCTGCTTGTCAGGTTTCAATACACGGCTAAAAATTAAAAATCTACGGGGATTTTCCATTGCTTAAGAGATAAAGGTACCCGGATGATAACGTTGCAAAATTGTTCGAGGTATTCCGAGTGACTTCCGAATAGAGAAAATATGTCAACATTCCCCATTTTAAATCTCCGTAGAAAATCTGTTTTCGTTCCTGTGAATTTTTACGAGGGAAAAATGATAATGTGTGAAAGAAGTTATCTTGGAAAATTTCCCTTTCATCGATTTCAATTGCACCTCTTTCACAGATATGTGTAATTTTATTAAAAATCGTCCAAATGTGAAGCATAAATATCTTGGTACAAACTATAAAAGAAAATATAAATTAAAACATACATACTTCTGTTTCCAAGTCGGTCTAGTAGAACTCCAATTGGCAGTACAACAATGGCATTTCTAAAGCACAAATATTCAAGATATAAAGACAATGGACCATTTGAAATTTAAAAACAATAATTCGGTCAAGGTCAATATTTATCCGAGTATTGAAGCCGTCAGGTGCTGCTATAACATACGTCCACGAGAAGACAGCATACAGCTGATTGTATCGGTCTGGACCCAGTCCGAGACACTCTTCACAACAGGAACCATTGAGTAGCGACGCCCCGGTACAGTTACTCTAGCGAAAAAATTTACAATGTGCAACATTACTATATAAAGAAAATAAAAAATCTATCGACAAAGATCGGGTTGTTAAAAATGCAGAGTCGCCAACTTTTCTGTATCGTTGCAAATATTTTGTATACATGTGTGTATTTTATAATTATTCTATCAATATAAGTACGTTTATTAATCGTATAAATATTAATTTCTAGACGTTTAAGTTGCATACTTCTTTCCGTTATAATTTTCGTTTAGATAAAATAAAATGAAAGTTACAAAAACAGCCCGTTTTGTTGTTCGATTTAATTTTAAACAGACAAAAAAACTATTCGATGTACATGTATATGTCATATAGCTACATGTATGTGTGATATATAAAGAATAATTTACAGTTTGTGTTGTCAGTTTAATTTTTCTTACAGTTAAGTCATTGTTACAAAACGTTTTCTTTGAGTATACTTACATAAGAGCTTTGAATCTCGGTTTGGAGTGCGCTTGGAATATCCACACAGTAAAAGCAGCCGAATGCAATGAAACAATCACATGCCAGCAAAACATAGCGCCAAGACCCTGGGAAAAATAAAACATTACTCTCTACTGTGTATTTTTTCATCTAGCATTTGATATATCTTAAGCTTAGTTGATATGTTTAATCTTCGTGAAGGAAATTATAGGCAAAAATCACTTGATACGCCTTATCCATATGAAATGCGAAAGAATTAATCGCTGGGATCATTGAAAGCGTTTGATGCAAAATTCTTCAGAACTATGAAATATCATGTGTTCAGTTTATAAGTAAAATTGACCCAAAACGAACTTATCAGTTGTCATGACTAGATCTCTTCACAAAAGAAACGTGGAAGTAAATATTTATTTGGACCTGTTGTGCAATTTCAATGCAAAAATATGATATAGACTTTATATGATCTGTGTCATTTTTAAGTTAGACAGAGTCTATCAAAATTAGTTGAAGGTTAAACACTTCGACCTAAATCAAACAAACCGTTTCATTATCAGAACTGATAAATAACCACACTTACTGTTGATATATATACACTTAAGTGAACATGTACTTTATAGAAAATAAAGCGGGAAAATCTGCTACAGACTAAAAACGCTTCTGAATGAAGCTAAACAATTGATTACACGTATTTATCATTTTTTTATTCATTGGACATGCTCTTTAAGAACAGGACGTTGCAGTGTAAAATTATTTGTCAATAAATTTTTTTGCTTTTCTTAGCACGTTTACACTTAGATTTCCACTACAACCTGCATTATTTTCATGACTACTTGATTTGAAAGATCTTTTTCCCATACTTTACGGCTCTAAAGTAGTCATTTTCACAACATGAGTTGGGAAAAATTTAAACATTTTTTAATTTTAGAAATGTAAATGTACAAAAACATAAGGGGTTAAGATAATCATATATATATTCTGATTATTATTCTGTTCGGGTTAATTAATAATTCAAAAGAATGTATTACTTTTTTGATGGTTCAAAACAGAAATTGTCACATAAAGTCATAATTCCAGAATAAGGGGTAGGGGTGATTCCTATTGTAGTATCTCCCTTTAAAAAGGAGGATGGGGGTAAAAAAAAAATTCTCCAAAATTCACAAAATTTGCAGAAATGTTTTACATAATCTTAATTTACATTTTAATGTGAAAGACCATATCACAATCATCGTTAATTTTATCATGTATTGCATCTGAAGAAAGTGCACTTTATGTAAAAAAAAAAAAAAAAGAAATTATGAAAAAAAATATATGAAATATAAACAAAGGCAAAAAACATACAAATAACATCACAAACAATTAACACAATAATAAAAACTTAACATTATTTGTTATTAAGTAAAATATCACAATTTTACCAAAAATATATGTCACAAAAATGCAAATATGTAAAACAAAAAAAAAATAGCCACAAGATTATTTCCAAATTTTAACATAATAATAATTAATACATGTGTAATTAAGATTGAGCATTAAAAAAAATTTTCGATGGTGAAATTTAAAAAAAAAAATAAAAGGAAAATATTTGAACAAAATATTTGGAGTTTTACAAGTTACCTTCCTTTGAAAAGTTAGAAAATGCTGAAAAACAGCCGAAATTATTTTTTTTTGCATCTTGTAACCCTTGGTTTACCATCAATTGGCTCTTTAAATAATGTTTCAATACCATCATATCCATTTCTTTCAAAGACAAATTCAGTACAATGTAAGAGTTATAGAACATTAAAGTGAAAATCTTTTTTGTGTAGAGATAAAAACGCTTTAAAATGGCAGCCACCCCCAAGCCTCGTTAATGCCAAGAAAGTGGCCATAAAAATTGTTTAAGTTATAAAGCAGATGTTAAGATTAATATATGAATTTTTTTTAAAATATTCATTGAGAATTTTTTATGTGCCATCACATTTTGTTAAAATTTAGAATCAAAAACTACAAAACTTGAAGTGCTGATTTTAGCAATATTTTGATAAAATTATGATATTGCTATGTAAAAGAGCCAATGATGTAAATAATTTTGAAATTTGTTTATGTTCTTAAAATTAGTGAACATAATTTGCAAATAAATTCCATCAAATATGATAATTATTGCATAAAATTAAAATTGTCAAAACAATTCACAAAGCCAGAAAAGAGGGACAATTCCTATTAAAATATCTCCCTTGCAATATAAGAAAGTAGTCATGAAAATGATGTATGCTGTAGAGGACATCTTAATGGTAATGTGTTTAAAAAAGCAAAAAAATTCATTGACAAATAATTTTACACTGCAACGCCCTGTTCCCCCTTAAAAATAAAAGGGTTCTTACGTGGACTATAGGTGAATTTAGAAGTAATGAATTATCAAGTGTATATGTCATTAATAATTTATAATAATTTTAGTGATATTTAATGTATTTTCCCGACAAAACGTGTGTTTTTGTATTAAAACATAAATTGGCAGGCAAATCATTTATTGAATATAAAGAAGCGTAATATTTTATAATGTATATAAATACCTGAAGCAATAAAACACAAATGTCCAAATTTAGACGCATGCAATTTAAGTTAGATGTAACATTTCGAAGCAAAATTACCCCAGATCAACAGTATGTCAGCCATAATGATCAAACTATTTTGTCATTTCGATTTGGCAGCAAGCATATAGTATACATAGCTTTCTATATATGTAAACCAAAATTAGTACAATGCATGAAATGTAAATTTAAGCGCAATCATGTAAGTTACATGTACACCGGCAGAAATCATCTGGCACAGAGTACATGTATATATATCATAAAATGATTATAGATTCACAAACTGTTTAATCACATATATTTATGATGATATAGATATTATAAGAATTTTGTTACTTACAATCAACTTGTTCCATTTATAGTATTAATCCGGTGCGGTAATATATATTAGATTTATTTTATCATGCAGTCGACATGTTTCCATTATAGTTTACTTATGGATGCAAATGTGACTTTGTCACGTGATTTCCAACTGCATTTATCTTGACAGGTATCTTATCAGCGAAAGACTTGTTCAGTTTGTTTTGATTATCAGTTTAAATGTATCAACCTTATTTGATATTAATGAGTCATGGAGTCAATAAGTCATTAATTCTTGTTGAACATCTTGTCAGTACACCTACAGGAATACACATGAGGACATTGTACTGTGACGAAATTGGTTTTAATTTTTAGTTTTGCTAAAACGTCAGATAAACTTTTTCTTAACACCACAGTGAATGTTAATAACTTTTATTTATATGTCATAACTGCCTAATTATAGATATACTGTGTCGTATGCATCAAAATGAATGGCTACGAATTGTTCGATGAAATTGTAGAGATTAACTGCGGTCTATTGCCATATGTAAGTCCTAAATAAGGCATTTTTGTGTTCTCTTTTATATAAGTCCTGCATAAGGCATAATAAGTAGAGCACATGCATATAGGCGCACCACATGCCAAAGTGGAAGAAGCGCACGGTTAATAACGCAGTGTTTTGATTAATATTTGGAATGCAGGACAACATTTATTTATATTTGCAGGAGACAGTCAATGGTTATTCAATCAATAGGAAATTATTCTTATTCTTCTTAGTTTCTGGGTCAACAAAAATCTGAGTTAACAGGTTAACGAACTTTGTACAATTCTTGAGTGTAAGACATACATGTACACCAGTGATACACACAGCTCGGTCGCGTTACACGTCACAGTATCATTGACATGATTCAGACTGCGTCTTGAGTAACCTTATTGAACTTGAATAGAACTACATACATTGTACCCTACGTATCCAACTTTGCTGAGACTTTAACAACTTTGCTGAGTTTAAGACTTATAAAAATTAGACATAACTTGCATCATTGTCAACTTATTAGTGAGATTTTGTTAAATTGAAATTAATTTCTTCTTGACTTTAAGGAAATATAAGCTCAATATGCCGAAATATGTCGATAGAAATAATTTTAGCAATTATTTCAGGAAAATTATCAATTCTGTTTGGGATTCCATATCTTAAAAAAAATGGGATGTGACATTGGTCAGAAATAAAATAAATGAACATTTTAAGTCCCTATCTTTATAACTAAGTGGTTTCCGCCGGGATGACTGACATTACTTGTATTTCAGGTGCCAAACTCCTTTACTCTTGCTTGATTATATAATTATATAATCTCTATAAAAAAAAACCGCTAAAAAACCCACAAATCATCTAAAGCAGGTATAGAAGTTTATACTGAAATAGCTATAGTACACACATTATAGATGTTTGATCCACCTCTAAATCACTGTGACGTCACACGTTCAAATCTAAAATTATTCATTTGACTCAATACGTGTACAAAATCACTTGGGTCTTACCAAAGCTTGTGCGCTACTCAAAACGTGTCTTCAAACATCAAGGCACCGTTAATTAAGAGGTAAATGTTAGCCATTTTTATCATAGCACCACGGGAGAAAACATTAGAGAGTACTATGGGACGTAGACAAAAACAATTTCTTGATGAATCTGTAGGTTATGCTCGTTCTTTTTCCCGCGCGCACTGGTTCTTAAAGCTCGCTTCGCTCTCTATAAATAACGCGCCAATGAGAGGGATATTGTACCTCAGGTATCCGAAATTGCTAAGATTTGAAAACCGCACTGGGGTTAATCAAATTCATATAATCATTGATCTATTGTTATGTAGAGGCAGCCAATTAATATGATATAAATTAAATGAACACAACGGGTTTCAAACAGAAATACAATCAATTTAACCTAATTTGATTTTAGTTTGAAGTATGAAAGACTATGTTACATGATTGCAGAAATCTAGCAGAAAATATGATATTTTAAGTTATTTTTGATAATCTGTAATTAGATGAAATTATTAAATGATGATATGTGTATATTTTTCCAGAATATTATTATGCATTGTGATTAAGTCAGCTATAGTTTATTTTTTATCAAATTTTAAGTCGAAGGTCTGAATAAATGACCTTAACTTAATAAAAAATTTAGTTATCTGAAGGCTAACATGTATTTTGTCTTTCATAAATGTTTGTCTTTGAAAAATATTATATTTTCAAACATTATAAGAATAATTAAGCTTAGTGCGTGATAACATGAAATGAAATAGTAAGTATCTCTTCATTATAATCAACAACAAAAAAACACAAACAGGGGTTAAATGCCATGATAATTGTAAATTTTTCTTGCTTAACATAACATTTGGTCCCGTTTTCTGTAAGATAACTAGAAGTAGAGAGAAAACGTTAAAATATCAACACATTTTCACTACAAGGGCAATAGAATTCTGCCACGAACCCATATTATACACAAATGTAAAAACATATTTTCAGTTTAAACAGTAGAAATATACATTATATAAAATCAAATTAAAACAATGTTAACGTATATATATATATTTTTTCATGCAGCTAATGAATTCAAAGTAGTTTTTTGGAGGGATTTCTACGGCAATATAAAATACCACTCACAGTCTGATTGTTCCATAGATATTGATCCGATTAAACAAATTTTGTTAATCTGATTTTATCTGAACTTTCTTCTTTTATATAGGTCTTATATAAGTATTTTTGACTTAATCATGGGGTAACTTACGGCACTTACCTGGTCAAATAAATTTTATCATCTATAACTATAGATTATCGGCGAATGACTTGTAAAATATGAACTAATTATCAATATACACTTTGTAGGGAAGCAACATTCTGTATTTACTGTTTGTTCCATAATCGGGTGAATGTCTCTTTGGTATCTGAGAAAAATTGGACAGTGCATCTAGATGAAGGTTCAAACATTGTACCTTTGATATCCAACTCGCTGCGTCTTTTGAAAATATATAACACCAGTGCACTTTGAGGGACATTCAAACACTGTGCCTTTTAAGGATTTCAATCTTTGTCGAATCTTGAAAATTGTACCAATACAAGTAAGAAACAGACGCAATTTTTTGTGAACATAAATGTCAAGGTTATTCCTTTGATATTTTTCATTATCTGATTTAGATTTAATACGTGCTTTTTGTCCGTTTTAGCAGTGGAATTGGAAAAATTATTTATTTGATTTACATGTATTACCTCATATTTGAAATGTATCATATATTAAGTTTAATTATTGCTCTTGGTGTACAATGCATGGAAACAGCGATGTATTATAACACAAACTTTGTGATGTTTTAATCCAAGAAAACTAGGATTACTTTTATATTATCAGAAAGTATTCATTTTCCATCTCTCTTTCTTTGAGACTATGAGAATCATACTGTTAGACTGAAACAATTGCAGAAGCATAGATTTATTTTTTTTTCTTAAAATCAAAATTTTGGAGAAATCAATCTTTGTATAAGACTTTGTAAATCATAAAATGTCTACATCTTTATAATATCATTGTGCAAGGTTTTTTTTTCATTTTCATATATATATATATATATATATATATATATATATATATATATATATATACACACACATGTATATATGTGATCAGTTGTGTTGTAAAAGACAATTACTTGATTTATGTTACACAAATACGATTGATCAGCCTGTTCATTGATAATCGCAATATACATTTTTAAAACTCGGGAAAAAGATCATATCATTTCGATTCTGAAGATTATTTGAGATTAACTGATATACCAATGCGTTCCCATTATTAAAACGAAACGGAAATGATATATCAAAATCATAGTTTAAAAAAGAAGGGATTGGTCCGAGCATATGGCGCTGATGTATCGTCTGTTCCGAACACGTCACAGATGATGAAATAGGTGAGTATTAATTATTGTCTCCTCAGAAGAGAATCCCGTTCCAAAGTCAATTACAATGGGAGCAGGTCGAGGTCTGAGTGATCACTTATCACGATATTCGTACGACTTTTTATTTCCTGTGGTAAAAGATATTTCATAATGAGTCCACTGTTTCCATCAGCTGCTTTGTTTTGTCAGATGAAATGTTCAATTAATTCAAAACTCTCATCAATTAAATGAATGCTGTGACTTTCGTGAGGTTTTTTAAGTTAACTTGGATGTTTCAATATTTTTATGTCAACATGCTTTGGGAAAGACATATGGCATAGAGCATAGCTTCTGAAAATTGAGAGTTCTGCACTTAAACATTTGGACATTGATTTAATTTCATCTGCATGATATAATTGCATATTATGACATTATTTGATTTTTTTTAAAACCATTTTTAGCATAGTTATTTTAGTATTCTTCGATTTTTCATCCATTTCATATCTGTCTTTTAGCATTTTTTTTTATTTCGAATTGTATCACTACATATTTACTGTTGTGCTCCATGACTTTCTATTGGGGTTTTTTAAAACCGGTATCTGCTTTTTCCTGAAGATTTTTTATTTGTTCCAGTTAATTGTATCCTGTACTTTTTTGTTTTCTATAATTTTACTATTCTTTTAATTCTTACAGATGTATTCTATGATTTTACTTACGTATTTTTTAACTTTTGTATTCCGGCTACGTTTTTTCATTATATATCGTAAGCCGTCATACATGTACATGTATATTTTTTCTATGTATTTTTTAACTTCTCATTTTGGACCACTCAATCATTATAATGGCACAATGTAACTTAAATGTTTATCAATATTTTCATAGAGTTACATTTGATTTCTTTCAAAGTTTAAACAACAATATTTACATATGCAAATATCTATACTTATAAATTAAGACATTTTGCCAATAAACTACGAAACGTCTGCACCAGAGTAACTGCTTATACCTTTGGTATTTCAACACATGTGAGTTGATGTCCGTAAGCTATAATTAAATTTTACCTGATAAGTAATTTTTGAGAAATAAATTAAAAACCTACTTTCATTTTCGATAAACCAGCTCGAAATAGCAAAAATGAAAGTAAGGTGGTGGACACGCTTTGGCGGATCCAAGTCAATGGGAGTTAGCTGTTAAATATATCCTTGCAATAAAATAATATCAAATGATTACGTAAACAGTGAATATATTTATTAGGAACTTACTTGGGTTATACATAGAAGTTAAGATTTGACAAATGATGAATAAATAAAATATGGCACTTCCTTTCTTGAATGCGCGATTTTAGTTTTGATATGGAATAGAATTTTCCAGAACGGGGTAACCAAGAACGCGGTTTAGCTAATTAACGTCATGGCGAAAAGTGTAGGAGGGGTTCATCACGTATCGCGGGCAGATATTCATACCTTGGACGGAACATCTTTGGTTAATACAAACAAGTTAATAAATAAAATGGAACAATTTGATGCGATTTTAGTTTTGATAAAAAGAATTTATTTTACACAACGGGGTGCCCAGGAAAGCGGTTTGACTAATTTACACCATGGAGGAAAGTGTAGGGCGAGTTAGCCATCGGGCAAATACTTTGGATATGACAACTTTGGTTTAAAAATTAATATGCATACAATAGCGTTTTATAAATTTCACAATTTTTTATCCCACGACAGATTGGTAGTAAACCTTAGACATTATTTCTAAGTCTATATGAATAAAAAATGTATGAAGTTAAATTGTGCTGGGTTTTTTTTTTCAAATCAGTCTTTTATCAGAAATTTTCATTAAGACAGTGATAAAAATTGTAGTGAAATTTAAACCTAAAGATATGAAGAATAGGATAAGAAAGCAATTAAGAAAAAAATTGGACACAGTATATACGAAAATGAAAAAAAAAATATGGTTCAACATTTTAGCAGTGTCATTAATGTGTAAAGTGTTAATTCCCGCGCTTGCGCGGGATATCATCTAGTGTTTCCTTATATGAACCTATAGAATAGCGAAAACGTTTAATTCTGTATGAACTTTTTCATGACGTCACAATGATCATAGCACGCGGTTATCGCTTGTCGCTTGGATTATTGTAAACATAAAATCTCGGTAATTTGAACAGTTTTGAACGATTTGTCTTTTTCAAACGTAAATATAAGTAATTAACAGCAATGTTAAAAAGTTCACCGGGATATGAAGTTGGTTGGTACGTGATCAAACCTACTACGAATATGAGGGACCAGTGTTGGCCACCCATTCTGTACCCAAAACTACGGAGACAACCGACTTGTCCAAACTCCTGCTCTATCTTAAATCTGAAATGAAGAACATGAGAGAGGAAATGGAATCGCTGAAAGTGCAGAACTAAAGTGAGAAAACTGGTAACAAAAGACAGTGCTACTATTGCGGAAAACCAGGCCACATGAAGAGGGAATGTCGTAAACGCCAAAGAGATTCTAAGGCATCAGCTAACACTCAGGATTTAAACGGATCAGGCCTACGGCTGAGAGCCGACTTGTAGGCAGTGACAAAAGAGTTTCGCCACTAGCACAGAAACTAATAGGAGATAGTCCAGTTATAGACTTAAAATTTGGTGACATTATTGTGCCATTTATTTTAGATACTGGATCAATGGTAACAACAATTACCGAATCTTTTTTTAACCAATTTTTGAAACCTACATTTGAAGTACAGTCCGGTCGTATTTGGCTCAGACTTAAGGCTGCAAATGGACTGGATATCCCATATATTGGATACATTTAGACAGATGTATACGTACCTTTGCTTGAAAAGACTATTGAGGGCAGGGGCATTCTAATCGTCAAGGATTGTCCGGAGAAGGAGGGTAGGATTGACAAACCTGGCATAATGGGGATGAACATCATTTCGCAATGTATGGAGATATTCAAGAGTTTCTTGCCGGGCATTGGAAAACATGCGAGATCAGAGGTCAAGGGATTTGCCAGAGTGGCAGGTAGAAGTGAAGTGTGTGTTCCTGCAAATTCCGTGAGTGTTGTGAATGTGGTTGGGCCAACACAGAAAACTATTTCTTATAAGGTTGTGAACATTGAACCACTCTCTGCTAATGCAGAAGTAATGGTCATAAACTCTGTGTCTGCAACTTCTAAGAACTTATTCCCAGTCCGGATAGCTAACCGCAAACCAACAGACCTCTGGTTGAAACCGAACATGAGGATTGGAGTCATAAGGGAGGTGAACTGTGTTTTTGATAGAGATTCAGAGATGGAGTTTTTCCAGACTGGTGAGAATGAAGAGACTGTCGTCTTGAAACCTGATTTTGAGGAGGTAAGGGAGAATGACCCTATCCCTATGAATTTCCTGGAGGAACTAGATATCAATGAAAGCGAAAAACACAAAATCCGACACCTGATGGAAAAACACAGAAATATTTTCATATCTGACGACCTAGACCTTGGCTATACGACCAAAACACAACACCATATCCAGCTGTTAAATGACCAGCCAATAGCTCAACCATACAGGCGGATCCCACCAAGTCAATTTGAAGAAGTGAAAAACCACATACAGGATCTCTTACACAAGGGCATCATTAAAGAGAGCACAAGTCCCTATGCTGCGCCTATTGTGATAGTCCGGAAGAAGGACAGTTCCATTCGCCTGTGCGTGGATTATAGAAAATTAAATTTAAAGACAGTACGGGATGCGTTCCCACTACCACGGATAGACGAATCCTTGGACGCCTTGCTCGGTGCGAAATATTTTACAACGTTGGATCTAGCTAGTGGGTACCACCAAATTGCAATGCACCCAGACGACCAACATAAAACAGCATTCAGCACACCTTTTGGACTGTACGAGTTCACCCAAATGCCCCAGGGCCGGTGTTACAGCCCGGCTACGTTTCAGCGGTTGATGCAGAATATTTTCAATGATTCTGTTTTCCAAATCTTGCTCGTGTACCTTGATGACTTGATTATATATTCATCAACATTGGAGGAACATTTGACTCGCTTGGATAAGGTATTGGGAAGATTGGAAGAACATAACTTAAAGCTAAAAGGGCGAAAGTGTCATTTTTTTAAGGATCAAGTTAGATACCTGGGCTATGTTATCTCAGCTAAGGGTATAGCCACGGACCCCGACAAAGTAAACGTAGTGGAAACCTGGCAAAAGCCAAACACTGTAAAAGACCTTCGTTCCTTCCTTGGGTTTGCAAGCTACTACCGGAGGTTTGTACCCAAGTATGCGCAAGTGGAAGGACCACTCTATCACTTGATAGGAGTGTGTAACAAGGAAAAGACTACACCAAAAGCTAACTGTCCGCTACAGGCATCATGGACACAAGATTGCACAGAGGCATTTGACAAGTTGAAGGAGAAATTGACCTTCCCCCCAGTTTTCGGATACGCAGATTATAAATCAGAATTTATCCTTGAGACCGACGCCAGCCTCCAAGGACTTGGTGCAGTGCTAATGCAGAAGCAGAATGATGCTAAATTAGAACTGTTAGCAGTCAAATGGGCTGTAACCGAGAAATTCAGAGACTACTTGCTTGGTTCCAAGTTTAAGATCATTACAGATAACAACCCCTTATCTTACTTGCAAACCAGTGCAAAGTTCGGAGCCGGAGCTGTGGAGCAAAGATGGGCTGCCCAATTGGCTCAATTCAACTTCACCATCGAATATCGCTCTGGAAAACTGAATCAGGCTGCAGATGCTTTATCAAGGTTGCCAAAGATCACAACAGAAATTCCACCTACACTCCAAGTGACTGCCTATCAGAACGCTATAACATTGCAAGAGGAAGAAGTGGACAAACAACGGAACGCATGTGAACAAGACACACTCTCTGTTTTCTGTGGAGCAATAAATGCATTACCAAGATACAGTCGAAAAGCTATTATTTCCATACAAGAAAGTGACAGTACCATTAAACAGTTTCTTGTGTACTTCAAAAGTCGATGGACACCTTCTGCCAAAGAAAGAAGTGGAGAATCTCCCAAAGTTATTGCCATGCTTAGGCAGAGTAAGCGAATTTTCCTTATGGATGGACTACTGTTTCGAAAAGTGACTGACCCACATCTTGGCGAATTACAACAGCTCATTGTACCGGATATGCTGCAAAAGCAAGTGTTGAAGATGCTCCATGCTCAAGGAATAGAGAGAACCACAAACTTGGTCTGTTCCCAATTTTATTGGACTGGAATGCGCAAGAATCTTGAAGAATACTGCAAAACACGTAAACGATGCAATGTTGCCAAAATGCCATCACCTCGTGTGTCTGTCCCTATGAACCACTTGTTAGCTAATGAACCAAATGAAATTCTAGCAATGGACTTCACTCTTTTCTAGCCAGCAAGCGATGGGCGAGAAAACATACTAGTGATAACAGACGTATTTTCAAAGTTCACCGTAGCTATCCCTACTCGGGATCAGACTGCAGCAACTACAGCAAAAGCTCTCGTGATGTCATGGTTTATGCACTATGGTGTACCACAGCGTTTACACTCTGATCAAGGGAGAAACTTTGAGTCAGAATTAGTTGCTGAACTCTGCAAGATCTACAGTTTGAAGAAAAGCCGAACTACGCCTTACCACCCTCAGGGAAACGGCATATGCGAGAGGTTTAATAGAACGTTGCACGACTTACTCAGGACCCTCCCAGCAGAACAGAAACGACAATGGCCGCAACTTCTGCCGGAGTTGTTGTTTACATACAACTCCACTGTCCATGCTTCAACCGGGTTCACACCGTTTTATTTGATGATGGGTAGACACCCAAGGCTCCCGATAGACTCACTTTTTGACCTGGATGAGGAGGGACATGAAGACGACCATTTCCAGTATGTCACCCAACATCTAGAAAAAATGAAGATGGCATACAGAAAAGCAGGGGAGCGCCTTCAGAGGTAAGCTATTTTGCGTGAAGCAGCACACAAGGTAAAGCCCAGGTCTTCTCAACAGCTACTAGAAAATGGAACTCAAGTGTTGACAAAAAACCGAGTCCAGGGGCGAAACAAAATACAGGATAAGTGGAATTCCTCTCCGTTTGTGGTTGTGAAATGCCTAGACCCTGAGAGACACATCTACTTAATTGAACCTCTTGGCAAACCTGGACCACGTTGGGTTGAAAATAGATAGGATAAATCTACAACCGCTTCGTGTCAGAGAGCAAAGTGACAGTTCTGACGAAGACGATCTTCCATCCGCTCTAGGATACAGTGGATACCGTGAACTAAGAAGGTCCACCCGTTCTACCCTAGGGAAACATACCAATGTACATCATGAACCCAGATCCACTCTGTAAAATATGCTAGATCTATCCTGTAACATGGTGTTTTACATACATGTATATATGTATAGGTGTACGGACATCCGTAGTTTATGGATGACTGGGTTTTTTTTGCTGTACTTTACATTTTTAGGTTTTTTTCTGCTGAACAATATTTTTTAACAAAATTTTCTTGGTGCTTTAAGTTTTCACTGTAACAAGGGCTCTACACTCTATCTAGTCAAGGGAATGCTGATTCTGACTTTGATCAAGCTCATTTTGTGTAACATAGTTGATTATTACATTATTGCTAAAGTAACGAGGACGTTACCTGTTTAAGCAGGGGAGTATGTGAGCGAGTCACTTACGTATTTTTATAATATTGGAATGTATTCCGGATTTTGTTCTATTTCTGTAGTTCCGGTTTTGTTTTCTATTGTACGCCGGAAAAGCGGGGGGAAAGAACGCTGGCACCACCATTGTTAGTACATCTTCAGCATGTATATTTTGCAGAATTCATAGATATTGCAGATTGTTTTCCTGCCACCTTTTTTTATTTGATCAATAAATATGGAAACGTCTTTTGAGTCTACTAGGTCACATTTGTTTTGGTAATATACAGAGCACCTTATTTGAATTTGTAACATGTAATAATGTTATGAACAGTGTATATTTTTGTGAATTAAGAATTAATTTTTGATTAACACGTGAATTACAATCAACATGCGCAGTCTGATATTTCCAAACTCGACTTCCTACTAGACTGTTAAACTTGCAAAATTGCGTTAGCGCGACGGCGTGTTGTGCAAAGTTGTGTTAGCGCGACGGCGTGTTTTGTGTTAGCGCGACGGCGTGTTGTGTGTTAGCGCGATGGCGTGTTGTACAAAGTTGCGTTAGCGCGACGGCGTGTTGTGTGTAAGCGCGACGGCGTATTGTGCAAAGTTGCGTCGGCGAGTTGTGTGTTAGCGCGATGGCGTGTTGTGCAAAGTTGCGTTAGCGCGACGGCGTGTTGTGTATACGCGCGACGGCGTGTTGTGCAAAGTTGCGTTAGCGCGACGGCGTGTTGTGTGTTAGCGCGATGTCTCGTTTATCTGAACGCGATGTCGCGCTAACGCAAATGGCCCTACCCGGACACCATACTAAACTGCAATTTTTTTTGCTTATTTTATACATGTACATATGTACAGTTTATTTATCATTATATCTTTTATAATAAAATAAAATACTGTTAATTTGAGTGACTTTTTCCAGGTGTGTTATTCACCTTACAGTTCGTAGCCTTAAAGTTGTGTTATACGCCTACGAATTGATGATTTTTTTATTTCTCTTCTTTTAATGTTGCACGAACGAATCTATATTTCTGTTTATTGTCTAAAATTAACTTCTTCAATCAAAGTTATTTTTAATCATATTACATACCAAAGACTTATCATTGTGATATTTCTGACGTTGTTTTTAAATACAATAATGAATTCTTCCCGCAATAAAAACGTTTAAAATACGCAGGTATTTATATGAAAAATATATTTTTTCCAATAATATACCTATTACGGATATTTTTAAACATGAGTTTTATAATAATGATAAAACATAAATTATATCAAATACAAAATAATTTATTAGCTAAGTGTGTAAAGATTTCTTTCTATATATACGAACAACAGAGCATTCAGACCATGAGTGAAGAACCATGGGGTGTTCTTGATCATAAAAAGAAATTTCCATAAATGAAAAGCTGTGCAAATACATAATTGCCAGAGAATCTAATTTCACTATCAGCAACGTAATTGAAACTGTCAAAAGTACAACAAAATAGAGCCATTTTAACAAGACCTTGGACTTTCGGTAGGATGTAACTATCTTTTCTTGCGTCAAAACAAGTTAAAAATGACGCTGGTTTAAATTGAAATATACACCGATTGCGTAGTCTCAGCTCAAAAGCAAGACAAATATTGTTGATTTCAAAAAGCCATGGCTGAGTGGCCAGCAATGAAATAAACAGGCCTACGTCACTATGCTGTTTGACACAACTACCCAAAGTCCAAGCTCCTGTTAAAATGGGTTTAGTTCAAAATAGTTCATAATTTGTATGCTATCACACAAAATTGCCCTGTCATAAAATCATTCATGGATTTATTTAATTCTCGTATAAAATAGTGAGATATGCTTTTCTGACATATTACATTCAATGATTTAAAACATTTCTTCAAAGAGAGGATGCAGATTTAAGTTTTTTATATGAATAATCTAATTATAGATCTGCATGGCTTTTGTTTTACATCCATGTATAATGTATACATTGTAAAAGTTCGCGGTTGCAACATCTACATTTGTATTGTAAATTTACAAATATACATTTAAATTATCACAATTTATGGTAAGTTTGAAGATTCCAATCATAACTCAAATAAACAGCATCCTGATGCTAAACAGTTTAGATATGGCAAAGAACTGAATTATCAAAAAACGGTCTTGTGGTTCTCGACTCCATTTTCCTTCTCTGACGTCACAGAATCGTCATTGTCTTTATCCAAGTCTACGAGTTTCTCTTTTGAGTTGGGATTGGATTTGATTGTCACCATTTCTGCAGGAAAAAAATATTATCGGATGTATAAAGATCAATAAAAATATGAAAATAATGATAATTCCAAATACCTCTTTGTCATAAAATGTGATTTATCTAAGCTGTGAATCCTGTGTGGGAGTAGGCGTCAGGAAATGAGATAGGAAATAATATTCATAAATCCAAATAAACTGTGGTCGAATTAAACGATGCATATAACTTTTACACCACGAAGGGAAACACATCTTGATTAAGGCATTAAGGCATGCGGAGACATTTTAATTCCATAATACAATATACTAATCTAAAGCATAAGCTGGGGTAGACACCTTGCATTATTTGTTCAAGTGTTGAAAGAATCATAGACTCGCTTCATTATAAAATTACATGTAATCTTATAAATATGTTCTAAGTGATATTGATTATTCTATGCGAGATTAGACTGTTTTGGAGCCGCAAAACAAATGTTTATGAAAACAAATTCCCTGTCATTTCACTTTATTCATATCCCAATTACTTTCCGTAAAACTGAAACAAATTTGCAAAGAAGTGTAAAATTCCGTCTCTCCGCTATGACATCGAAATAAAAACTGGGTCCGTTTTAAGAAGAGGTTGACTATATTTAAACTAAAATTATACAATATAGGATTTAAGATATTATTCAAAACAAACAATTAAAACAAACCATAATTTTCTGGCCATATTTGTAAAAGATATCTTAAAACTTCGATATGTCTCTTGAAATCCATGGCGTGGTCATCCGTGGATTTTGGGGAGGGGCACAGAAGAACCGGACCGAAGCAGACGGCTAGGTTGTCCACGTTCATCTTGTTCTTCTCGCAGTGGGACGAGATTTTCTTCAGATGATTCAGCACCAAAGCCATGGTTTCCTGCGAGACAAAATACAGGTAATGAAGACACAAGTCTCCAAATCTTAACACGTCGCTTGTCCCGGCAGTATGATATTTCAAGACGTGATATCACATTAGAATGGTCTCGTATTCCAATTTTCTTTGTTAAAGTTTCAATATTTGTTAAAACTGAAGTTTGAGATATTGCCAGAGTCAATAAAACAGAAGTTCTGAAATTTTAAAAAAAGGATTTAAATATAATCGAACTACTTAATTAATTCATAAATGGAAGGTGTGTTGATAAAAAATTACTTCTTTTAACATCTTTCACCCGTATCTCCATTTAAATTTTTTTTATTTTAAAAGCATAAAATCGCTGATTTGTGTCAAATTACGTCATGTTTTTAATTTTTCGTACACAAAGCTTTTAATTACAACATGCAGCGCAGAAATACATTGTTTATTATGTAATTGTAAATATCAAGATGAATGTCAATAACAAAATCAAATCAAATGAATAAAAATATATATTTCGGATTAAGCTTTTCACAAATCTAAGGATTTTCTACTTATTACTTGTTTTCTATCAATTGTATTCAAAACATTTCTTGACTGTTTTATACGTCATCAGCAACTATGTTGTTAATTCCCAAAGCAAATCTCCAATAAAGGATGGGGCCTTAAGTTTTGTACTTTCTAAATATACAAAAAGCATCGCATCATGTTGCTTTATTTGGCAAAAACCTGCACTATTTATATTTACCCCGGAGACAGAGTACAGTTATGTGTGTGCAATCTGCTCTCGTAATTTAATCAGGTAAAACAGCGGCGGGTTTCAGGCAATCGATTTTTGCATGATGATTTATATGAAATCGTTCCTTGCGGAATTCAAAAATCTTTATCTAATTTCCGAAACTGTAACTACATATTTGTCCTGTGGTTTTGCCTGTACGCTGTGAATGCTGGGGAACAGAACATTCTAGAAATTGATTTTGCAATAAGTATTTGAACTTCATAAATAAATTCCATACCAATAAATCTGAGTTACTTGACATGGGTACAAACGTAGGTACATATATAAAAGCTTCCATTATCGGCTTCAGTCTGGGTTTGTTTGTGTATATTTTAGCTTACATATTAAATGTTTGACGTCTCTATAGTAACATGTTTTCGAAATAGCTATTTTTTTTTATTGTTATAGCTTTTGAGTACTAGTATCATATGAATTAATCTTTAGTATCATGCAAGTTATGTAAAGCTTAAGCTAAGTAATATACAGGATCATGACGCTGTCGTACACTTACGTTAGAAATTTGTTTACAGTATAATTTGTATCATACCATACAAGCGAAATTAATTTTAGGATTGTTTTCTAATTGCTAATTTAATACACATCTCATATAAAAATCTATGATTAATAATCTTGTGTGAGTTTTTGTGCAAATTTGATTTGTCTATGATGTTGAATGATCCTGGGGCTATGAAAAAAACACAGAGATAAAGGGCACTGGCATGATCTCTCGCACTTGCCTTATGATACGCAATGTGCCTGTCTAACAACAAAAACAGGTATCTATACATAAATAACCACCAACAGGACCAAAGTAAATTCTGAAAAACTTAAAAATGAATCATCAGTCAGATATAGTGTTCAAGCATTTTTAGCTAGACTAAATACTGAACCTGGTTGGCTTTTGGAAGGCACTCAAGAATGCTCAGCATCAGTTTTGCACTACCATCCGGGTCACTGGGCAAGCGTACACTTAGTGCGTCGAGGAGCATTTGATATAGGGCGTTGGTAAAGAGAGGTTCTGGTAACTCTCGGAGGTAGTCTTTGAGGACGCCTACAAAACAATTTTTAAAAAGACAGTTTACTACATTTTTGTCACTTGCAAAATCTAAAAGGACAAAAAAAAAATCGCAACTTCTCGGGTCTTTACGACAAGCGTTACGAGCTTTGTTGGAAAGACCCGAGAAGTTGCGGGCATTTAAAACAAGATGAACCTAACCATCTATTGTTTCTATGTCTGTTCTTAAAATATTGTTTGTCTAATAAGTCACACCAATCACAAACTAATACAAAGTCATGTGGTCAAAGAACTGTATTTTTTTTCAAACACCATTCGTTTAAAAAAATTGCCAAAACTTGTGTAGATCGCCGGGATGTATTTTATTACATAGGTAGATATTTTCGGTTGTTAGTTCTTTTTTGTCGGCCTCTGGTGTATATTATATTAGAAACCGCAGACATTGATCGTCAAGAGTTCTACATTAAGTCTGACACCCTGTCAATACTTGTAACCACCTTAAGGAAGATATTAGCTCTGCAAGAGTTGGTCTCTCTCGTCGACTGCCTATTCTATTTCACAATATTCACGGTAAAAAGGTATTCATAACTGCTTTACCAGCTCGAGATCCTTATTACAAGCATTGCTTACGTAGATGTTAAAATGTCGGTGAAATTACATGAAAAGTAGGTAGAAAAAAATATTCACCATAAATGTTTGTGAATGTTGTGTTCTAGATTCCCTCCATTACTTCTTCACACTACGCAAATTTTTGTCCATGTACTTTGTTTTTCAATTAAAATTGATTCAATTTGTAAATAATCATTTCTTTGAATTCTTACACATTTTAGTTACTGCAATCCCTGAAATATGCCATTCAGAGAGAGAGAGAGAGAGAGAGAGAGAGAGAGAGAGAGAGAGAGAGAGAGAGAGAGAGAGAGAGAGAAATATATAGTTTTAACCTTAACTTAATCATATTAAATTGTGCATTGTACAATCAAAGGGATGTATTATATTATAGACAACGATAACTAACCCGGTAATCAAAAGGTTTTCTAATCAATGGCTATCTTTTTTTTTAACTAAAGTATCGCCTTACATCCATCTGCTGTTTCTTTTTGTAAATAGTTTTACTAGCTAGCTGACTGAACACAACGGTACTGTACTGAGAATTACTGCTACATGTATTTAATCTTTCACTTCCACATTCTGACACGTATCAATCTATTGTTTTCTCCTTATCCCTATAGTTTCTTAGAATGCTGCGTAGAAATATGTGAGAATCTGAGTGTCATTATTTATGTGATACTTTTATTATAATAAAGGTTCGCAGCGAATATCTACTGACTAGTACCAAAAAGTGAAAACAACGAATGTCACCCGCCATACTACTCCAATCTGAGCTTGTAAACGAGAACTACATTATGCATGTATTTACTCATTTAAATTCTATAGAGATTTCTCGGTCACCCCAAACGTCACCGAGTGCATTGATGCAGAACGTTCTATCTGACAGATTCATGCTGACGCAATTGAAGAGACCTCGGTTTTATGTCTCCTGCCGCCGCGTGCAATCTACGGAGAATTTTAATAGTAATTCCAATTGTCATAATTCCAAGCAGGCAAGCTTAACATTGATTTTTTACTGAGTCATTAGAAGTGACAAGATATTATCTTTAATGACAATTGCACATTATATTTGTCATTCTATGAATTTGCAGCTGCGCCGGTAAGGAGGCCAAGGTGCGAATTGGTCAGAACCGTTCATACATTATATATGCATTCCCGTATTCACCAAGTGAACAGTTGGCGCAGAACTGCAACTCTAGTATGCCTTTTCTGACCTAGATACCTGTATATATCATTGGAACATTTGGCAAAGAGTTAAACTTCTTGATGCATCATTTTGGACAGTTCCATGTTTCTCATAAAAATTGCAAATACAATGTAAAGATCTATATGAAAAAGGTATGAAATACATTGTGCACCGGGCTGGTAACGCAAACGTTGGTTGCTTTGCTGGTTGGCAACAAGAATTCGTATTTCCCGACCTGATCATCAATCATCATGCTATCATGCTATTATGCTTATATCATGTAATTCAAAAGTCATAGTTTATTAAGTTTGTCAAATAAATGACTGATCCTAAAGTATATTTTTTTCTTATTCTGTTTTTTGCCTGTATATTTATTGCTAGTACTAGTATTTATTTGAACATTTATATATTCATTTATTTCAGTCAAATGTTCAATGTCAATTTAATTAGAGAAATGTTTATGATTTTGAATTTTTTATCTTTATTACAAAAAATGTTCAGATTACAGTTTTCATATACCGGTATTTTAACAATAAAAGCAGCACGTTTCTTTATGGGAACATTACCTCCTGTATATTATCTCATAGTCTTTATGTATTTTATTGTTAGCAAAACACATGATGTTTGTTTTGTATCAAATAAAAGCAGCAATGATATATTTATACAATGCACCATACATGACATAATGCATCAAGTGTTAAGGAAACAGATAGTAGGATAAATGACCAGAATAACCCCTTCCCCTCCCTCGCCTATCAAACACAGCTTCGAATGCAAACAATTCAATCTAAGGGATTATAATCTGATGTTAAAACAAGTTGAACCTTATTCTTGGACAATGCCAATAGAATAATTATCAATTTGAAAGCAATATCAACCCAGAAATGTCCAAAGGTTTCAAATTGGTTAAATGAGCTGTTGAAGGGTATCCTTAATTAGTATTGGTTTCTTTTTTAAAAAAAATAAGACAACAGTTCTACGTTTGCCTTTGACATCTTCAGTATTCATTGTTCAGTGTGGTCGCTTATACTAGGCAGTGCAATTTGCACTTAACTAGTGCACTATTCTGTACAACAGTTGAAATCTAATTAAGATATTCAGTTTTTCTTCCTCAAAGAATCTACATGTATCAGGATAACGGTAATTAAGATATGTAATTTGAAAATAAATGGAACTTCCGCATCAAATAGTTCTTACTTTTTCTTTGATCTATGTATTTTACTCGTGCTAAGCCATTATAATGGTTTAAATTACTCGGATGTCTGAATACTGAACTGCGATAATCTAACCTCCAATACCATGTAACTTCTTTTGGTAATATAATATTAATCGCTCCTATCATGGTGCAGTCTAGACTTTGACAATTAAGGCATCCTCATTTTGCTTTGCTACTAATCAAAATGTCAGAAAAATTATCTCAAACACTTGCGTCGTCCAAAAACTATTGAGTCGCAATCATCCAAAAACCCTAACTTGGTCTCAAGTTAGAAAACAAGCAATTTGATGTTTAACCATCCAGTTTAACCAGGTGAGAATTTCATCGAATACTGTGTGTCGTATTGATCTTATTTACCAATGTTTTGGAATACTTTGAACAAAACAGAATCTACCACATACCAGTGACCACGTGAATGTCCGTAACATTGTCCTTGGAGAGATCCACACCCTCCGAGCCTTTCTCGAACTGTTCCCTCAGCTGGGCCTTTCTTCTTGCGGATCCACAGAGTCTGTATATGCCAATAGTCTCCAGCCCCCGATCTTCCACCTCCTTTACACATTTTTTAACTAGCAGAGGGACGTTATGTCCAGTAGATTCACGTTTGATTACAGCCTCTAAATCAATTCCAAATAGACCATTCTTTTTCATTGATGGTAGTCGTTGCAAAGACACAGCGGGCTCTTTGTAGCATAAAGTAATATAAAGAAGACCTTTTGGTTCCATTTTTAAAGCTAATTTCTTTAATTTGTTATTAATGAGACAGCCATGAACGAATAATGATCCATGGAAACACAACCTATGTTTGAAATTGGGATCCCAATTATAGATGAGAAAAGACACTTCTTTGGCATCCTCTAATTCGATGTCGAAAGCTTCGTCCCAATCGAAGTTTACAGCCCCCGTCCTTATCATTGTTCTAGCTATACTTACAGAGTCCACAGACACAACACAATACAAATCTCGAAGAGTCATTTTGGAGGACTTCAATCCTTGTCCAGACAAAATATGAACATTGGCCATGCCATCCAATCCTTTCGACCTTGACAACTCTACCCTTTTTCTTGGGTCGGGTCTCGTAAATTCAAACTCACCATACGGTATCTGCAACGGTTTCTTCACCAGCTGTAAATCCCTGAACCTAGCAGACGAACTTCTAGGAACGTGTCTCTCGTCTGTATCTGTGCTTTTGCTTCTGTTGTCCCCGTGAGCAGGACTAAGAGCAGATGAGGTAGATAAATACGACTTATTTGCGCTTGTCAGTTGATACACCGACAAGGGAAGGGACTTGTGATTTCTTGGAGCGTCTAACTCGCTCTGATATGTTCTATGTTGCGACAGGGCCTCCGCACTGAGCTTTCTGATTAGTTTGGAGTGAGAAGGGGTCTGTGTTGCGGCTGCCTTTCGAATGGAGGATGGCGACTGGGGACGTCTGGATGTGGAAAACGGATCGGACTTAGTAGAATCCGCCGTTGTATGAGGAGGATTGGTCGAGTATGTAACTAAAAAGAAACACACTGGGATATGAGTTTATCGGTTAAATCAACGAATTTAATAAAACATGGATGTTACAAACCCAAGGTTAATTAAGAATTCAATTTAAATTTAAGATACGTGTTTCATTTAAGTCAAAAAATAAGATTTAAAACAAACTTTGTTTTTGAAATATTAAACAAATACTTTTATCAAAGAAATTGATTAAGTCGAAAAAAGAAGTGTGACTTATTTGCATAATTTCAGAAAATAAAATATTGACTGTGCATTTGAATTGCCGTTAAAACACTTGATGAAGTGTTATATAACAACTGATCGATCCAAATGTTCTAGAAACCAGTCATTATCATTTTGTAACCATACCGTTTTACGTGTAACTTATTTTTTTTATCAAGAAAGTGAACAACTTGATTTCCATATTCAAATTGAACACCAAATAATTATTACATAACTATTCTTATTATCAAGGAAATACCACACTTTAAAAAAAAGGAATTCTATTGTGAGAGATCTTTATGTTGAATTAAATCTATAAAAATGTGATCATGGTGTGACTATATCTCCTAATTAATTAACGAACCAACCAAATGATGTGTAATAAATAACGCATGGTGATAAAAAAAAATACATAAAACTACCGTCAGATAGCTAGTAATCACCTAACCAGATGGCCTAAAACTGAGGTGGGATTTTACCGAGTTAGATGGCACACAAGATGAAGTGTCGTATTGATTCCTTGCTAACGTCATCGCCTGGTTCATTTTCCCAGTGTCACTTCAATGATTCTTTAATCAATTCCTAGACGATCAGTCCGATTATAGTAAATCAATTTACCTTCATGATTTGCTACCAAATTTTCGCGCCTTAAGACGACGTACCAGCGCGTGCACGCAATACATTGGAATTTTTTTTTTGGGGGGGGGGGAGGGGGGGTTGGGGGCTTAACACATATCTTTCGTTATTGCATTTTGGTTTTATATACTTAAATTTTTTATTGGACACTGAATAAACGGTTGGTTTCAACTGCTCCACCTGTAAATATATCATTCATCCATATTTATGCAATTTGCATCAAATGTGCATGTTAATCCGTCCATGTAAGGAAATTACTTTAGACAAAAACAGATATCAAAAGAGTTTTTACTTTTAGCCAGATGAATCATACCCAATGATCAAGTCCTGTTAAACCAAATATAGAAAAAAAACTCAGTCCGGATCGACATTCCAGTTGTCTCATCACTAGATTAACGGACGTTTTAAAGGATTGGGGATTTATTATTCCTTCAGTAATCAGTCAGCCGTTCCTTAAGAAGAGGCAGTGTTTTTATTAGTTACGTAATTAAAGAATATTTCTTGAGAATATGAACACGCCGCTGATTATAATGTTAACTGTATATACAATGTATGTTGTTATAAAATCAAGACCAATTTAAACTTATTGCATTGTACTGCATTCTAAATGCATTGTTACCTGTGCAAACCGTATACCGGTATTGTCTAGGTGCAGGTCTGTAGCTCCCGGTCTGAAAAAAATTGGATGGACGACCTGGGAGCTACAGTGCCTCCCATACTAAAAATCTGCAATTTACGGCGCACAAAAATTTGCGCTAGTTTTGGACTGATTAACCTTATTTCCGAACACATTCTATACAAATATTTAATTCCAAAAAATTCCTCGGACATTTTGCTACAGATATGAACACTTTACTTGCCTCTGATATTCTTTTAAACACCATCACTAGCCCCGTAATGTGAAGTGGTGCAGTTTGTTTACATGTTAAAATGGCGACTCTCGATCTCGACGTGAATTTAACATACTTCAATTTCCGAGGTCGGTTAGCGTGTTTAATAGAAAGTTTGAGGCAAGTAAAGTACCGATATCAGTAGTAAATTGACAGAAGAATTTAATGGTACTAATTTTTTCCACAGAATTTGTGTGAAAATAAGGTTAATCAGTCCCCAACTAGCGCAAATTTTTGTGCGCCGTAAATTGCAGATTTTTACTATGGGAGGCACTGTAGCTCCCAGGTCGTCCATCCAATTTTTTTCAGACCGGGAGCTACAGACCTGCTCCCAGGTCGTCCATCCAATTTTTTTCAGACCGGGAGCTACAGACCTGCAGCTACGGTATTGTCTTGAATGATCTTTAAAGATGTCAGAACCAGTGAACATTATATTCGATACAGACTAAATATACGTTAAACTTCAGTTTAATAGTGGGAAAATCAGACACTGTCCATGCAATGTGACACATAAGAACTAATACTGGCAAAAGTAATTAACAGTAATGGAATGAGTCCGAATTACTTTTATGGATGGTTGTGGTTTTTACGTGTTCATAAACCTTGTCATGCTTGTTCATCAGATTTTATCTTTGAAATTGTGCGCATGTTTGATAAGACTGCATGTGTGAAAGTCGTATCGATTTTACTGCTGGCTCATCAAATTTGAGTAAGAAATTAATGAGTTTGGTGAGTGAGGGGGTTACTTCTCGTATTGATTTGTCTTACTGCCGATAAAACGCAAATTATAACGGATCAAAACTAGAGGTGCCTTGGACACCGTGAAAATGACAGTTCTCCGTTGAACTTTGCATGATGAAAAGTTTTGTTCACTGCATTATGAAACTAACGGGGGAATAGATAAACACTGTTTGGAATTCTGTGTTGATCTGAGCAATTATCTCCCTTGTACTTCCTTTGAGTCCCAACCAGACTGTCACATCACGCAAAACAATAATTCTCTCTCTTTGCGAATTGTCTTGTTTTTCCGTTCATAATAAATTGTTTTGTCTGTCAATTGCATTTTAAAAACTGTTATTTGCACAATCCACATGCAGCACAAATAAAGCATGCCGCAGTTCGCTGGAACATGTTCTGTCGGTTATGAATAAGAGCACATATACCACAAGTCGCTCGGGACTGCAATTCAAATATTCAATTATTCCGAAGTATGAAAACAACGAACAAATATTATTTTTATTGAATTACAATTCCAATACCCAGATCATGCGACGGTAAATCAAGAATCAGCGAGAGCGCTTTTGACTGTGATCATAAAATGTAATTGATGGGAAAAGAGCTCTTTGACGATTTGGTAACGGAGACGACGAAATTCTCACCAAAATGTCTCAACAAAAGACAATCATGTATGCTGCAGCAAATCAAAGTATTGCTATTTAAAAAATCTTAAAGTATTGTATAATTCTATTTTTTAAAAATCCTAACATTGAATAATTTGGGTTTTATTTAAAGTAAAATCGGGAGGGGGGATGTGTATTCTTTTGTCAGTTAAAAAACTAGGTTTTATTATTGTAATCTCTTGTTAATAAAAAGATTTATTCAAAAGAAATAACTATATGTAATTTGATAATATTTCCATATACATGTAAGGTAGTAAAACATTAGTTGATATAAGGAGGGAAACAAGTTAAATCAAGAGGAATAATGGATGCCGTCTGGTCCTACTAATATTCCTCGTTATTGAATCTAGAAATCTGGTTGCTGAGTCTGAGGAGTTTATCCACCTCCAATCTGACTCCCAATCGATGGTCGCCAGATTCGTCTACGAGGGGGGATTGACGGGATTAGGGGGCATTTGTACTCATCCCGGAACCAGCTGTTCGGCACCGGAAGCGGGCCAGCAGTTAACAGAGGAAAGATCTTAACTTAACTTAGGGACGATCTGCCGATTGTTTCTTTACATCGCGAGTTTGTTAAGGAGTAACCCCCTAAAGGTTCTTTGATTAATAGGCTTTTTTATGACAGACCAGTATAGAAAAAAAGGTGAATGATTCATATCCTTTCAATACCATAATGGAACTGTTGTCGATCGATAATTTCTCATTACCTGTTTTGTCCCTGGATGTGGAGAGCTGGCGAGTCAGCTTACTCTGTTCTTCCTGAAGCTCTTGTGACAGGGTGTTAAATTTTTTTAACAGCTCTTCGAGTTCAGTGCTACCGCTGGACGGGATTTTTGGTATAGAATAAATGGGATCATCGTCACTAATTGCATTGGCGTATGTTTCATAATCCGAGGCAAAGCCCCGGGAATCAACCGGTATATATCCCCCACCTGAATGAGTATATAGTACTTCCGAGTCTGAATTGTAACACTCGGGAGAGTGACTGCGTTGTAGTCGACCAAATCTCGTTTTTGATTGAATCATTTCTTTCAGTCCTCCGTGAAATCTACGCGAAGCGTCATATCCGCGGTGAAAATCGACAGGCTGACCACCGGCATAGTACTCGGGGTTACCACAGAGCTGATTTCGTTGATATTGTTGGGTATGGAAGGATTTGGCGGGAGATTTTGGTGTCGTCTGCGCGGTCAATCGTCTCGGAAGCCCTCCGTCTGAATACATGTACCTAGCGTACTCTCGGTCACTTTGACTGCCATAATGATTAGGTGATAGGGTTGGGCTGTTGTAATTGTCAGTTGGTTCATAAGCACTATCTGACACATACCCTCGGTGGCCGTGGTAGTAACTCCTGTTTCCCGAGTCCACACTCCGAGGGAGAGAGCCGTCACTAGAATTCTCACTGTCGCCATCGTCCGACAGAAGTTTAGCCTCCGCTCTGTGAGGTGATATGAAGATACTAGCATACTGTGATGAGGTAGGTCGTGAACGTCTAGCACCAAAATGGTCATGGCTGGGCGGGGTTCCATAGAAAGGGTACATATCCGGGCACTTTTCGGTTTCCTCTACCGCGTCGGCAGACGACGATCGGCCTCGTTTTAGAACCGCCACCGGTGGGTGAAGCTGTTCGGTTACAGCAAGAGATGGACAAGACGCATTTTTCTTATTTCCATTTTTTCTTGTTCTAATTTTCAAAGTTAACTTTTTAGGGATCGACATTAAAATTACAACATCATCTAGAGACATATTCTTCACCTCTTTCTTGTTCACCGAAAGAATTTCGTCACCAATATGTAATAAACCGTTCGTTTCAGCCACTGTTCCCATCTGAATCCTCGAAATAAAAACCCCCTCAAACCTGTCGACCCCATTTCCTTCACGAATATAAAATCCCAGGGTCTGACCAGGCCGCTTCTTAATCTCCACAGTTTGCACAATGTACGAATCATCCATGACTATGTTTTTTATTCCCATATCAGGCGCTCCATTGTTTGAATTCGAACTCTTGGACCTTGAACCACTACTTGGCGAATCCTCGTCAGGGGAGGACCGTTCAGTCTGACTACGCGATCGCTCTCTGTGCGTCGAGAATCTGGGATTCAGCCTCTCTTGTTTGTACCTGGCATCAGCTGACTTCTTGCTTTTTCCTGGTCTTAATCCAGATGTCCCTTGTGCCATGGAATCCTCGTCGTCCTGAAAATAGACATAGCTCTGAAAACCAACCGTCTCTTCTAAGTTATCATCACAAGCAGTATTAGATTAATAATGTTGGAGCACGATCAATAAACGGAAGTTTGCGCCAGCCATATACCTTAATAATTTTCACTTCACAAAAGAGTTCTCACAAGAACGACAAACGTTATGCTTATGGAAAATATCTCTTGACGTATTGATTGGTGACACCGACTTTTTTATTAAATTATTTATTCGCGGGAATATTCAACAAATCGATGGAACAGTTAATATAGAAACAAAATATGCATCGGTGTTCGCTCTAGCGCAACCACGTGTATTGTATTTGTCACGGCCGAGAAAGGTTGTATCTACATTGGTTTATGAGAGAAAATGACACTGTGGCTTCCATATTGATTAATGATAGAGTCGATAATTATAGAAAGCGCCTCCCAGCAGGTTTTACGAGAATTCAATACCTTGTGATTTTACTGAATGGACGGTGTACTGGTACATGTACATATCGAATTACGAACTTCTAGAATGCTTAGCTACGAAACATGCACCGTTGCAGTAGCAGTTTTGCTTAGGTTATACAAATTTAATTAAAATTTCGATGAAGAGATCAGGGTTTTTTTTTAAGACTCACCACCTTAGCAATTTATCCAAATGTTTCCTCACAAAGGATTTGTCTGTACAGATCTATAGGAATAAACGAAAGACGTCAGCACTTGTAATCTATATTTCACACCTACTCCTTAAAAACAATGCGTTTAAACATTTTAAATTGACGTCATGGATTTTGTCCCTCTTTTTAGCAGGAGGTTCTAAAATTAAATCAAGGCATCTAATTGATGGGGGTCCGTGTAGCCTCTCATACCAATCTAAATCAATTTCAAACGAAGTCTATCACCACTGCTGTAGCTGGAAAAAAACCCCGACCGAATTAAATTAGAGTCAGGCCGTCTTTTGTGAAGATTTAGATGTATCTCAATAGGTACCTCGTGCCCTCTATGAAAGCCGAGCGCCGGGGTCCATCTCGATTTATGAAGCACCACGGCGCGACTTCTATTTGTGAGATCTGTGATCCAATTTCGTAATCTAATTCCGTATCGAAGATGGCATGTAACGAAATAAAACGTTTATTTCTCGAATTAACGAGTTCATGGATGGTGTCACTGGCCGAGACGATTTTTAGACATTACCAGGAAATGCCCGGTAATTGCTATACCTCCCCGTAGTATAGCTATTGACAATCTGCGGGAGACGGTCCCGGAATATAAACTGTAATTTTAACATTTATTCATGAGAAATGGTGTTTGCTGATGTTGATGCCGAAAATCGAATTAAATTTGGCATCGGATCATTGAGGAGATCAAGACATTGACTGGTCTAACCGGTCTTGTCTGACGTCTGCAGTCACTTTCCCTGTTTATTGACTTTGAAAATCAAGAAGTGGTAGGGGAAAGTAAAAATGACACTTAAACAAAAATTGCAGATACCTTAAATGTAAATGTACATCGATTTTATTTTTCATTCAAGTTTCATTTTCATTTCCGCCTAAGAAAATTGCTTCATTATCGCCTTTTTACCCACCATTTTTTTCTAGACTGAATTTGTCATTAATTTGCTTTGAAAAATGTTAAAGAAGGACATTCATTCCATTGAAACTGTCGAATACATTGTAACAAGATGCCTATATGCACCGTGTGAGACTAATAGAATCATTCATTATTACGAGTGTGGGATAGTGCAATTCCACCGAAGGAAGAAGATTCAGGGTCTAGGACGAGGCTCTGCCGAGTCTTCGACAGTGAATCTTCGCCCCGAGTTGGAATTAATTTCACTATCCCATACGAGTATGTAATGAATGATTATTTTTCTCGCATTATTTTACATTAAAAACCGTTACGATGTCTGTCAACTTTCCGTTTCGACGTTCAAAAATTTACTTTCGGTTTATCCCGCCGCTTGCTACATTTAGTGCAAGTGAAGAAGAGAGCTCGAGCATACGACAGTATTTTCAATGGAAAAATGATTATTTTGTAGTCAACTAAGAAAAATAATGACTTATAGATTTGCTCCATCATTTGTAATTTTTTTACAGCATACGATGTTTGTTTACATTTTACAGCGGCGGAGTAATACACAGTGCGAGACAGAAAAATCTCACACTGTTGTCTCACACATCTCACACCGTGGTTATGCGAGAAAATTCGGGTTAGATATCTAGTAACACGGGAGAAGCTTTTCCCGATCCAACCCACACAAAATTAAAGCTGCTTGGTCCGGGTTTTTTTTTTTGGTTATTACAGTATCAAATAATTTTCCATACAAACCAATCATCTTAGAAAGTTATGGACTTTATCCTATTTACACCAGCAGAAACTGTCTCCTTTCAAAGTCAGAAATATTCAAAGTACATAAAAATAATTTATCTTTTGGCAAACGAAAAAACAAATCAGAATGCACCATGGGAATGTTTAGAAAAGGAAACCGTTTGGTTTCGTCCCCCGAATGATTGGGTTTATTCACCCCGCATATTATGCATCGATTGTAAAGAAAGCAAACTTCAGAAATATTAGCGAAAAAAAATGTACACAGGTTATTTTTAATTTTCCTGTACATTATTACCTTTATGTATAGCTATGTCAAAGTCTTAATACAACCATACCGGTCTCGACGTCAGGGGCAAATTTTAACATGAGGCGAAATAACGCGATACCATTTTTATGTCGTTTGTTTTGTTGACAAAATTTGTACGTAAATTTTTTCACTGAATTTTGCTTAATTGACCGGGAAAACTACTGCAATGTCCATTATTATACACATACATAGCATAACCATCGTTGAAAAGAGTACACCAAATTTGATATAAAATCGGACCAAGCAGCTTTAATGAGGGTTCAACATATATCACCAATTTCAAGTTTAGAGAAGTTTGACTTGATCTTTGGCCTAAAGAAATAAAAATCGATAAGGACCAATAACTCTCTTTGAGACACCTGTGTACCAAGTTCGATATCTGTCAAACAAAGGACTCTAATTACATCTTATGACCAGTGCAGTTTGACCCTTGACATTATGACCTACAAGTCAACATGCACTTGTACCATCTACTCCTTACAGAATACCAGTGCCCTGAGTTTGATGTATGTCTGTCCAGCAGTGGATTCTTAAGACATTCATCAGTCAACACCTGTTCTTCCTACTGATCTAAAGATGCAAAACAATTGTTTATCAATTAAGGAGATTAAAAAACAAAATTCAGTTTAATATTTAAAAGACTTTTTCAACTGGTGTAATTAAGGAGAATAAAAAACAAAATTCAGTTTAATATTTAAAAGACTTTTTCAACTGGTGTACCTTTAAGAAGGCTGGACGGTCAACAAATTATCAATCAGATCTATTTGAAAATTCAAAAAATGAGATTTTTATACATATAAACTATTATTTATTGAAGAAAAATCCCAACGGTTTTAGCTTTTTAATTTTGACTATTTTCTTACATCCTTCTTCTAAAGGAGAATAGCATAGCATAGGCCACAGCCATCCAGCCTTATTTAATATAACAAGAACACCTCATCACAATAGAAAGCGTTCAAGTAAAAGTGCACGGTATATAAATATTCTTCATTTTTTAATAGAAAGAACAAAATATCCAATAGAGCCCGTCTTTAGTCATCATTTCAACAGTTTTCGTGCGGTTTTCTCTAGGAACAGCGATGGTTTTTATTCACTCACGGGCATTGTGAGAACATTGTTTTTTGAGAGTCTGTTCACATATTGTTTTATGTCTGACGATAAAATAACCCCGTCTTGTAATTATTTCCTTTGTCTTCGTGAGATGTATTAGTCTGACTTAGTTCTGGATTAACGGTACACACATGATTGAGATAGCAGTTCCAAGTTTTAAGAATGAATGCCTCCTTAAGGTTAGGCGAACAGGAAAATTTGTTTCCTTTTTCTTTATACGCTGTGTCGCATCTGATCATAAACTTACAAAATATTACCTATCGATTCTAATTATTAGAAATACCTGAAAGTGTTTAGCAAATATTGAATCACATAGTTCAAAGAAAGATAATTCAGTGAGCTCTATACAATATTCCTTTAACATTGCACGTGGCACAGAAGAAATACCAGTTGCAATATCTTTCAGAAAGAAGACCGAATCAAGTAAATACTTACACACCCACACAAACTGAGAGGTACATGGGTTTTTTCTATCATAGTTGAATGCATACAAAAATGACAACTTACACCTATAACGATTGACGAAATAGTGCTATTCATCATAAAATTCGGTGTAAACTTCAAGTTCTTCTTTTACTAAATCTAGTACCAATTCATATATGCACTAGATTTGTTAACATCGATGTTTTGTATGGGCTTGACAGTCATTTTAGGATTGTGGTCCCTCACCATATTTAAAAACATCCCCATCTTTATACCAATGTAGGGAAGCTCGAATAGTCCAAGAAAGAGACCAGCTGATGAAGATCGACGGCATGAAGCTCTTCAATATCACGGGGAACTATAGTAATCATTAGGCCTACATGTACATGTAGGGCACGTTACTTTTGTGACTCGGTGTTATAGTTTTCTTATAATGATTCTTCTATTTAAATTAATTCCTGAAGATTACCAATTTTAGTGAAAAATAGTTAAAAGTATTAGGACATACGAATCACAGAAGTCTTTATCCAAGACAGGTCTAGTAAGTGTTCCTGAGAGTCGAATGACTTTTAAACCTCTAAAATTTGCATGGGCGGAAACATCACCAAAAATATTTAGCTGACAATTGCAAAGATTGTGTGTGTGATTGTCTTGCCAACAGTTACTAGCCAGAGGTTTCTGGTCCGCTAAATACTATTCTGAGTGGTGCAAGATAAGTTGATAGTGAAATAAATATATATATAAAGCTGTGTCAGATAAACTGATGTTGTGGAGTCAGGATTCGATTTCCAGGAGGTGAATCAGGTATTTCTGACTGATACTGAATTCTTTCAAGAACCTTTCGTCATAGAGTAAACAAAACGAACGGAGACAGAAAGTGGCACACATAATTTAATACTGCCTTACCTAACACTTTTCTCTTGGTGCTAATGGAATCATTAAAATTGCCTACAACGTCCTTGAAAGATTAAGATCTGTATCGAATACATCATACATGTATGTGTTCCAATTAGATGTGCATTGAAAAAATACCCCAAAAAATTAATATAAGACATGTGAAAGGTTATAAATTATATTGTAAAATTAAATGTAACTTTATACTTAGATATCATTGTAGAAAAAAACTGGGATTGTCAAGAAGAGAGCCATAAATATTGTTCAAACGGCCATTAATAGGTACATCTCGACAGGCCAATGACCTTGATATACTCAGACTGGAGGACAGCTTTCATGCTGCTAACCAATTAAAGTTTCCACACACGAAACCGAGGAGGGGTTTAAGCTGTTTTATAGAGACAGGGCGAAACTTGCCTGAATAATTGATTAACCTTCAACTAAACGTCTGCTGTGGAATAACTGATGGCCTGGCATTATTTCCCGTGTTTTCTGGAGATCGATACACGGTGCTGGGGACACAGTCCTTGGTCGACGATGACCAGACGATTGAAACTCGGCGGGCATTGATTGAAGGAAACGCTTCATCTCTGTGACACTTGGAAACTTCTCCGATCAAAGACAGATCTGAGGCTGATTTGTAACGTTCACCCAAATAAAGGCTTTTTCTGAAAACGTAAGCATTTTGGCTGGTTTTGGAAGAAAAATGATGATTACTTAAGAGAATATTTCGACCTGAAATTGTTTGCGCTTCATCTCACTGACACTTACTTCTACGAGACAAGTGTCAATGACAATCAGCAATATGTTTGACAATATTAAAGCTTTATAAAGTACATACAACAAAAAGGTTGTCTAAACACGCAAGCATTTTCAGACTGCTCTGAAAAAACAATTAATTTACCTTAAAAATTACCTTACATGACCTGGTTTGCACCGATTGTATTTCTTGAAGGTTCGTACAAAAAAATGGAAAATAATTTATTTTCTTGGTTTGTTTGAAAAAAAGCAAGAATCTCCAATAATTTCTCCACAAAGCTTGGTCAAAGACTTGATATTCATCAAGCCCATCATCTAAGTTGGACCGTGACCTTTCCAGAGCGATCGTGTAAATATTGCACTATATTACGTCAATAAATTGGTCAAACGTATGCATAATTGTACAACATATAATCACTTCTTGGCAGTCTTTTCTTTGATGTATTTTAGGCATGTCATACATAGCTCGCGGTCTTTCAGAAAAGCAGATTACTTTTTTATTGATATTAGTAGGTAATTGATGTCTTTATTCAAGATGAGGTTAATTTTGGAAAACACCTAAGGACATATGCATCATACCATCAACGATCAGACAGTCGTGTTAAAAGATGGCGGAGCTCGAGTTTTCTTGATACTGGTGCTTTGTTGTCTGTATTGACATCAAAGCACTCTTTTGCTAGTTTAATTAAAGAGAAAGTTTAGGAATGACATCTTCCATGTTATGAAATCTTTGGGTTTCATATAGCCTGTGAAGAGATTTAACGAGAGTCTGTCTACAGATCGTCCCAACAGTTTATAACAGTGCACTTAAAACTCGTTAACTTTGAACATAAAAAAAACACACCAACTTTTTATACACAATTCTAAACATAGAAATAAGATAAATTTTAAAAAAGATAAACATAGTGATGGTTTTTTTTTTAAAGAAATTGTAAAATAAGAAAAAATCGTGCCTATATCTTAAATGAACTTCTATTCCTGTCTTTAATCAACTATCTGCAGTGAAGACTTTATAACAATACGTCTTAAAGTCAAATCGTAGTAAACCCCCACAGAAATCTTTGAAAGGCTATAAAAAGTCTACCTACACCTAACCTTCAATGGTTAAAAGAAGTGCTTCAGTGATACCAATACACTTTCACTTTCTAAATAATGCAAGCGATGATAAAAGATTTTTTATTTAATATACCTACAAATACCCTGTCGTTAGACGTTTAATTAATAAGTGTAAAGGGAGATTGCAAGAAATGTTTAATAAGTATTGGAATTTTAACCTAAATGTAAAAGTTTAAAAATCAAAAACATCGATTGAATTATATGTATTAAACTCGAAAATTCAGTTTTCCTAGGTCTTGAAGGTCAAACATTATTTTAGATCTTGGTTTTGTTAAGTACGTAGGGAGCACATGTATGTATAAGTAGTCATGTGTGTTAGACCAGTAGCCAAAAAGTCGCTGAATAAATTGTTATAACTACTTTAGATTCCTAAATAAACGAGAGGAATTTTAAATATCCGCGTAAAATCGCGAGAAGCACATCTCGCCAATTTTAAAATCTCGCTTTTATTTTTCTGACACATGTAATCTAGAAGAAACTATAATAAAAATTCAGCATTCGCAATTACATGTTCTCTCGATTTGATGAAAAACGGCTGAATCGCGGGATAAAGTACTCGCGTAAAATAAGGAATCTACAGTAACTTTGGTTAGTACGTGTAGCTTAGTAAGTTTATACTTTTAAATTTCTCCAAAATGCTATAAATGTCCGATCGTAAACAATGCCCGACAACTTATATCCAGGAATTATTTTTTTATATCATAAATGTTGGCTTTTATGTCGGAAAATATTCACAGGAACGAAAAGGGTTTTTCTTACGGAAATTTATAATGGGAAATGTTGACTCTTTTCTCCATTCGGAAGTCACTCGGAATACCTCGCACAATTTTTCAACGTTATCATCCGGGTTCTTTCATGGCTTTCTATTTTTGGCTGTGAATAGAAACCTGAAGCGGTAGAGGGGTGTTTTAAAATAGATAATTTGGACATGTTTCGTTTTAGTGGATTTAATATGATTATCAAAATATCAAGCAAAAAGTGATGGAAGCAGAAAGTTTTACTTTGGACAGAGTATATTAAATTAATGGCATACTAGACTAAGTATATAACCGACTTTGAGTGGTAACTAGCGGGGCTTACATATCATAGGTATAATGTTCAATCCGCCGATTTGCCTCTCTTGATTTGACGGGAATCTCCACATTCGCTTCTTTACCATAAGCATTTAGTTTGATTAACATATTGTGCCTTTATATTTACATATCCATGTTCTGATTTTTTTTTTCGATTTCTTAAGAAGTCATTTATACCGCCCTAAGGTTAACTGCAAATATTTTAGATCTTAACATATTTTCTAAATCTTTAGACAAAGTTCTTCTTTTTAAGGAGATTAACGTAATCCAAAAAATGACCAAAACCATCCGACCCTCTAAATAACATGGAATGCACAGATTGACCGTTAGACTTTCAAATAGTTATGGTAACTTCCAATGCGGTAGAATTGCCTCGTAAATCTATGTAATCTATGTAATGTACTGATCGACCACAGCGATGGTTTTATTCTTTTATGCTCCCTTAATATAAATAATTAAGAGAGATTCCAAGAGAGATGAAAATATAAACAGAGAAAAGTTTTCTTTGGTGTTTCCTACCGATCATTGCAAGAAAAAATGACAACCCACGGGTTGTTGTTTTTTTTTTTATCTGCAATGCTTGCTACATTCATGCCTGCATGAGCCACCAAAGAAAGTGATTAAATATATATATATATATATATATATATATATATATATATATATATATATATATATATATATATATATATATATATATATAAAGTGTGAAGAACAGATAGCATTTTCGGCAAGATATTAGCATTTTGATATGATCGGCAAATTTCTACAATAAATGAAAGAATAATTGGAAAAAAAATTGTTTAAAGATTTCATAAACGAAAACACGAGGCTGCTCTTCAAACAATCTGCGTTTAAAGCTAAGGATCTATTACACATCATAAGACAATATATTGCACTAGAAATGGTTACGTGGACATATCATATATATTTTACAGCTACAGTGCGTCGCATTAATGTATTTATTCATCAAAGTGTCACAATGCGCCCCTCCAGGCGCTGGAAGTGAGTGCAATTGTGTTTAAGTTGGTTTTGGTCCGAGAGACACGTTTTTGTCATGTCTTTGAGGCCAGAGTAAGTAGCTGAACCAAAAACTTGCGTGCCGCAGCTAATTCGATCTACAAAAATGAGGAACAAAACTATAATTTCTTTCAGAGAGTAATAATTGGTTAGTTTTTATTGATTTTTTTTTTTAAGTTGAATGAATGACGAGAATTGCTTTAATGGTTTACATATAAGACATTACTGTTCAATATGACGGTTTATATTTAATTCTCAGCGTTTACAAGAATGTAGTGATATTATTGTCAACAATACATTTAGCTGAAATTACTTTTTAAGTATCTTTTTTATAGCATTCCAATTTGCCAATTCATCTTCCAATGCGATACCTGCGTACAGCGTCGCAGGTTTTGTCTATTTAGAACCATTTTAACAAGACCTTGGACTTTAGTAGGATGTAACTATCTAATTCTTGCGTCAAAACAAGTTTTAAATGACGCTGGTTTCAAGCGAAATATACACCGATTGCGTAGAATTAGCTTAAAAGCCAGACAAATCAAATCGCAGCTTCTCGGGCCTTTCCGATTGAGACAAATCGTGTTGATTTTAAAGAGCCATGGCTGAGTGGCCAGTATAATAAAATAGACAGACCTACGTCACATTGCTGTTTGACACAACTACCTGAAGTCCATGCTCTTGTTAAAATGGTTCTATTTCTTCGCCCTAAGTGTCGTACAGGATTTTCTCAATAAATAATTCCTCTCTTCGGAATTTTTATATCCTCATGGCATATATTTTCAAGGTTAACATCACACATTTAAGGTGAGACACATTTTAAACAAAGGTGGTTATAAACTCTCTATGCTACTATACAATGATTTATCATATGGTATATATCGATTTTTAGGAAACCACTTATTTTGGGTGTAAAAATGTCATATTAAATTAGCAGTCATAATTTTCCAGCACTAGGTAAATATACAAACTGACACCCCATCCATCCAACCTCATTAAAACGCTTTGAGGAAATAAATAATTCTTTTCAACCTTTTTTTATTTTTCGGGAACTTTAAATTTGAAATGTATGGTAAATATAGTTTTAAATTTCTAGAGTTCCTATGAATTCATTTTACATGGGAACATTATACATGTATCCTTTGTACACACATTCCCTTGGCTGCGTGTCCTTGTGTGCTTTCATTTTCAGTGTTAGAAAATCTCTCGGGAGTAATAAAATGCAGTTTCTATACATGATGTCAGCCTCACTCTTATTAATAATGAATTCCAAATTACGCAATATTTTTACAAAATATGGCTAGACTGAAAATATATGTAGTTTTCTATGGAAGCAGAAAAAAAGTTTCTTGATGACAAGATTTATAAGAAATTGTAGCTAGAGCATAAAGGTGAGTTGGGGTTAATAAAATATCGCATTCTAACAGTAAAATTTCTGTCAGGCTTAATTTATTTTCCGGATTTTATTAACTAAATATGCAGCAATAATACCAGAAAGGTCAACATTTACCAAAGGGTTTTGGTTTTTTGGTTTTTTGGGGTTTTTTTTTTTTTGGTTTTTTGGGTTTTTTTGGTGGTTTTTTGGTGTTTTTTTTTTTTAGATATACAAAATCGGGTTTTTTTTTTTATTTAAAGAAAAAAATACTAAGCAGAGTATCTTCAATGCAACGTCGTTTTAAAAAAAGTAATTACGCCACATTGATTAATTTAAAAAAGGACCTTGTCCCCAGTGCGTTTGTTTTTACAATACAAAGGGCAATATCAGTGTTTCAAATGTCGCCTGTGAGAAACAATATAAGTTTAATTCATTTAGTTTTGCGCATTGATTGCCTTTTTAAAACTTGTAAATATTTATTAGTATTGTTACCTATCCTTGAAGAAGAAAAATGAAAATGGGGTATTAATTTTTTTCTACTTTGACCCTGATCTACAAATGAAAAGAGCATCAACAATTTTTTAATTCAATTTGAATTAACGGTTGAAGTACCAATCAATTAAGTGTTGAATATCAGCAAAAATTTCTCATAGAACCAATTTAACAAGGCCTTGGACTTTCAGTAGGACGTGACTATCTATTTCTTGCGTCAAAACAAGTTAAAAATGACGCTGGTTTCAAGTGAAATATACACCGATTGCGTAGTCTTTGCTCAAAAGCCTTGTTAAAATGGTTCTAATTGCGTTCTCAAACACTGTAGAATCTAAACTAGCACTATAAAGACCTTGACAAGATTACCGCCCCACTGAACTGTCAAACAAAACATGCCATAGAGCAGGTTCGCTCTAATGCAGTATCTGGCTTTTTGAGAAGACCTCGTTACACAATCAGCTTAAAACTTTGTCATTCTCCATCATTGGTAATTGTCGGAACATGCAATTCATTTGCAGGAGCTGTGTAATGCTACGGCATGATTGATACTCCAGGGACGCCATTGACATTTGTGGGCTTAATCATACATCGTCTGTTGTAACCTTGTATACACTGCTGCTGCACTCTACGTCTGATGCAGAACGTCCTCAAATGGTTTCTGTGGAGTTAGGTTGTGGTCAGCGGAAGAACAAATATCCCCTCGCTAAACAACTAACATACATTATTGTCAATGTGTATTAAATGTGTCTATTAAATTTGTCATAAATCTTATGACACTGCATGGCGATTCTCTTGTTCTAATGTTCCCTCGCTAAACAATTGATATATGTTATAAACATAACTCGATCAGTCTTAATTTAAACAAGAAACGTGCTTTTCTGGATTTGGGGCAGCTCCAGGTCTGTAGCTACCGGTCTGGAAAAAAAACTCGGTTGGCCAACGCAGGTCGTCTATCCGAATTTTTTTTATGACCGCGAACTACAGACCTACAGCTAGTGTTGGTGATACTTCAACAAAATTATAAATCTTTATGCAAAAATGTACATAATTATCAATATTTTGTATGAGCAAAAAATGATTCTATGGTAGCTATAAATTATCACAAATTGGATGATAGTCTGGTAATGGTGTTCACATCATCAATATGAAAATGAATGGATGTTTGCACAGGTAAAGAGCAATGTTGATAAAGGCATAAAGTGTATTAATAGGTAAACAGAATGGCATAAGGTAAAACAGATTTGATTTTAAGGTCAGACGACACTTTCCTAGATAACATGATAATTATTTTTCAAATTTTCAACGGTCTAATAATATACCGAATAAAATCATTATTATTTATCATCATTTTTAAAATGATTAATATATATATATATATATATATATATATATATATATATATATATATATATATATATATATATATATATATATATGCCAAAGCTTTTATATCAGCAATTCAAGTGTATTTTTAACTAGTTCTCGAGTAACGAGTAGGTCTTCAGTCCGATTTGTTTTATATGATACGATAAAATATCGATACTCTCTGCCAAATCTGAGATCATGTTGAAACTATGTTTTTTGTCTCGGTACCGGAAACGGACGAACTGAAGTGACTAATGAAAATAAAACCTGGAATTTGCGTATGTTTGCTTAGACTTCACGAGTCTCTTGACCCCTAAATAAAGGGGCCAGCCCCTATTTCTTGTTACCATACGAAAGGTCTCACAAATACTAACATTTTTTGTTCTCATACCCATCTTAATTTTTTGTTCATTTTTGAGATACAAATGATTGAATATTTTAGGGGCCAGCCTGTAGATCCCTAATGGGGACAAACATTGGTGTTTTGATTAGTGGAATCGAATTAAATCATTAATACAAAGATTTTCTCTTCTACATTAACAAAATATGTCTCCTTCTCTAGATATATTGTGTCAAAGTTTGAGAACTCTGGCCCCTAAAAATCCCTAATTACGTCATAAATGGGTGTGGCAATGAGATTGTTACGATCAACAACTTTGCTTCTATAATGCATTACAAAATTTTTATCGTTTTTAAGTTATTTGTAATAGACTTTACGAGTCTCTTGGCCCCTAAATAAAGAGACCAGCCCCTATTTCTTAATTTTGTTGGAAAGAACCTTTGATTCTCTACCACTTTTGTTATAAATATCAACTGATAAAAAGATACAGATCAAAACGTATGAAAATTTTGAATGAAAGTTCGTACCCAATTTTCGTGCCCAGGCGAGCTCCAAGAAATGGCGCCACTGGCGTAAAACAATACAGTATAATAGTGCACAACTTCAAACTATAGACTACCTATCCTGAAAATTTCATAGTCATATCGCTTATACTTTTTGAGATCAGCTCTGCACAAAATAGGTCGTAAAAATGTACAAAACGGCCGATAAATCGGTACTGGAAGTGAAGACAGAAAAAATATAAAAAATGTATAAAGTTTACATCAAGTCCCATCTTCTGTGAAAAAAAATCGTTGAAATCGGTCGAATAGTTTTCGAGAAATCGCGTGCACAAAATTTGGGGAAAAAATAATAAGAAACAGTACGAAAACAATAAGGTCCTCCGCTGGAAACGGAAGAACTTAATAAGATTATATAGGAAATTGCATACTCTAGTATTTTGCACAAATGCCTGATAAGGTACCCTAATTTTTGGAAGAAAGCTTGTCAAAGTAGTAATAAATCAATAACAAATTCCTGGAAAAAGTTATTTAAAATTGAGGGATCGTGTCGTCTGACCTTAAAATACGCGGGCTGTTAAATGCAACTTAATCTTAAAGGTGAAACGTTAGAAATATGATGTTAAGGGTCAGATATCACATTTAAATTAGATATTACAGATGAAATGTTAAAATGATCCATGCGATGTCATTTGTGAGTGAGGCGGAAAAGGTGAGGATATTTAAAACGTAAAATAGGACAGAGATAATATGTGCGGGTGAAATTACATGGTGATTTGTAAGATAAACCATGATGCTTTAAATGCGAGGTGAAAAGTGGGCGTGATTGGCTAAAATTAAGTGTAAGGACTATGGAGAATGATTAAGAAATCGGGCCTATTATAGCATGGAACTTGAACAAATAGATGGTTGGAGTACATGTAGATAAGCGCTGATGTACATGTAAGAAACAAGGTGGTGTTCTCCATGTAAGTTTTGGATGACAAGGAGATGATACTAGTATCTAGCAGTCTGATCGATGTCTTGACGTATAAGCGGTAATTACGTGTACACCGTTAACGTTTATTACGAGTGTACGAGGGTTGTCCAAAAAGTTCATTGACACTTGTAATTTCACTCTAAATAACGACGCCATTGTTAGGAAAGTATTATATTATTTAAATATTGGGTTAGGGTTAGGGTTGGTTAGGGTAAGGGTTGGTTAGGGTTAGGGTTAGGATTGGTTAGGGTTAGGGTTAGGGACGACTTTTTGATAACGTCGTAGTCCTTGGTTTACCTGAGAGTAATATGCCGCAATCACCGTCTGGCCAGAGAGTACAATCGCACACGTCATCAGAAAATCGCTTGTGTCACTTGTAGAATAAGTGATCTCAAAATAGTTCGATGTTTTACTGTTTCTTCTATTATTAGTATCGTTTTTATCGCTATTATCTACGAACTTTTTGGACAGCCCTTGTACGTTTTACAACCTTAACGATTATTGCGAGTGTACGTTCTACAATCTTAACGTTTATTACGAATGTACGTTTTACAACGTTAACGTTTATTACGATTGTACGTTTTACAACGTTAACGTTTATTACGAGTATAGGTTTTACAACCATAACGTTTATTACGAATGTACGATTTTACAACGTGTATTACGAGTGTATGTTTTACAACCTTAACGTTTAAGACGAGTGTAAGTATTTACAACGTTGATGTTAATTACGAGTGTACGTTTTTTTACAAGCTAACTTTTATTACGAGTGTACGTTTTTACAATGGTAACGTTCATTACGAATGTACGTTTTACAACCTTTATATTGTATGTATGTTAAATAAAAAAGTTTATTACGTGTATTCAGTTTACATTGTTATCGAATGTACGTCTTTTATCAGTGGACGGGTAGCAACGTTAACCATTGTACGTTTATTAACAATAACGGGTATACTAGTACATGTAAATATATCACAAGTGAATGGGTTTCCGACTCATGTCAACATCTGAGGAACGCTCCCGTCACGTGCATGCCTTACACTGGGGCATAACTTGCCCGTTGTACACATCAGATTTACTAACTTATAAATTGAACGTTGCCTTGCATTGAATATCTCCTGCATGCACAAACTTTCAATCAGCGTGCAAAAACTCAAACTACGGTACATTGTACAACAACGTGTTATTAACGACTAAAGCATTCAACGATACAGCGTGTTTGTCTCATTTTTCATGCGTCGGCATACGTTGCTGTTATGCGTTTTTCTGGCAACCGCTTCAACGATTGCGAGTTTATTACGTTTTAGTTAGAGGTGATTTATAAAGTAAGCGAGAGTAAAAACAATTGATAAAATGGAGGTTAAAATTTTAGGGAAACTATGGCGGAGTGAAACGTCTTTATTTACGTTGCGTGTCTTGCATTTAAAAAATATTTTCAGGAAATTCATTAATTCTATCAAACAGGGCTTTGGGTTTATTGCATTTCTGTACCAAATACGCAAATACATAAACTTATATCGTTGCATGACACAAAGGATGGTTCCTGGAAGTGATATAAAATATGTAAATGTTTTTAAGGTGAATTAAGATGCACGTAAATTGTTCAGCGAAGACTTTGTTTGAACAGGATGCAATTTCAAGGTATAAACCTCAGCTCAATTGACAGCACATTAAAACATACATGTATGTAAGGAGGAATCGTATTATGAATGAACAAGATACAGATAGAACATTCATCTGGCTATCAATTATGCTCATTGTAGGTCTTTTTTACGAGAAGTACAATGCCATTAAACATTGGACGGAAATGTAGGCATATTCTCTGCGTCTCTGTACAGAAATCGGACGCGGGGGAGCACTAAGCATTCTCCCACAGCTATCGTAGTACATGGAAATAATGTCACGTCAAATCCCCGGCGAGTCACAAAGAGGGTTTAGCTTTCAAAAGACGGTAGGAATATGGAAGATGAGTGAGTGCTTGTCGAGGAGCGAGATCAATTGGATCCCGGAAATGCTTAGAAGGGCTCGTTCGTATAACACTGTAAATCGCTATTCTCTCACCATTTTCACTGTGTGCCATCAAAGAACAAAAAGATGGCATGATCTAAAGAGAGACAAAAATATGACATACGCATTAATTTATTTGATTTACTTCTGTTTTTTGGCTTTGAAAAAAAAATTCTCCAGAAAAAATAATTTCTGCATGTCATTGAGTGAAAAAATCACGTGTTGTGAATGGGTTTCACATTACGACCGTAAAACACAAGGTTATAGATCAAATATAGTTATAGCTGATTGTCCATAGGGACCTTGTTTTTAATAACAAAAACGCTTTGATCCGGAGATCCTATAACTTCTTAGTTGTGCTCTACCGGTCAAATAGAAAAAAGATGTTCCGACTGCCCCCTCACTCGGAAACAGAAATCGGTCAGTATAGTAAAGCTGTATCGATTTACGGAATTCTGTTATTTCATAGTGTTGATGTGCTGGGCTAAATAATGTCCTAATTGGAGCGTTATCCTTTTAAGTCATTTTAAATATGCATTGATTTCGATGTAAGTTACAGGACAAAAGAGTGTTCGCGTGGATCATTTTCATACATTTAGAGTGTGGCACGGAAAAGTGAGAAAACAAAAGCCTCCCTTGCGGGCCGGGGGAAACGTGCAAGCCACGAGTCCGTAGGGAGCTGGTCCTAACTCGGTGCTCCATTCCCCGTGTAATAATCAATGTTATAAATGCCGACAGATTTTTCGCCAAGCTGTTGGTATACCAAAAACGATATTCCAAAAAACATACACCTGGATCGAATTGTTATGACATTTTAAAGTGCATGCAGATTTTGTTTTATTCAGAAGACAAAAAAATATTTTTCATCTTAAAAGAAATCCTGTCTGTGTACAAATATGAATGCTTGGATAAATATCATAAAAGTTCGTTTGTGTATAATTAGATGCATTGGGATTCCTTAGATAACACCACGTGACTGAAGTACTCACCCGTGAAGTTCCACAGCACAACATTACAGCTTTCCTGATGATCTCCGAAATCCACAAGAGACGCATGGGGGCGAGGAGACATTCCGTCTTCAAACAACCCTCCACCCACCTCTCTATCTCGACTCCTTGCCCCAGTAGTCCATTAATAGATTTATCCAAGCCTTATAACTTGCTGTATCTCAGACAGCAAAAATTTAACGGTTACTGCTCTTCCAAATCAATCGTTCCTTTTTCCCATAGAAAGCACAAGTAATGATTATTGCACTTATCAAGTAACGGCTTATAATGAACTTCTCGCGAATACGTACAGCTGTGTCGCTGTGGTAGATTATGTTTCCATGGTCTCACGTTAGCAGGAATGCACGGACTCCGCTGGACTCCATGCTGTCAGCATCCTGCGGGGTACAGACTTGAGCCCTGTGGCTAGAACCATGTCCCCAATCTCCAGTAATCTTGTGTGGATCAATTATAATTCTGTCGCCACTACGTACACACAATTTAGTAATACTTATTACAAATATCGATTTCCAGTTTCTATGGTAACTATGCAAGTTTGATCACAGGTTAATAAAGTCATAAGCCCGTTACCTAAATGTCGCTCATCAACAAGCATTCACAACACCAAGGAGCCTCGCCAACCACCGGAAGTCGGGTACGCGTTTGGTTTCGCGAACAAGAAAAATTTATCGAAGATTTGGCGGGAGAAAATGAGCACAGCGGCTAACGTTGCTTCGATTTAGCATCAAGAAGGATGAATGATCAAATAGAAATTTTCAGATATTATACTCTAAAAATAACGTAGCTTGTTTTCCTTTTACTTAAATCAAATTTAATTATCAGTGATGGCCTTAATTTGGAATCGATTCTTGAAAATCTAGAGTTCGTATATATGCGCTGCCAACTTAATTAACTTTAAAGGGTTTAAAATTACGCAACCCCGAGCCTGTTCTTTATTTAAACTACAATAAACTGCAGCGAAGAAAAAGTTTTTACATGTACACTGCAGTCGACCGGAAATCGTTCAAAGGCATGCCAGGTAAACTAAAAAAATCCTTAGAAAATTAGCTATGTGGCGCGCCTGAGAGCCGAATGGAATAATTTCCCTTGAAAACTCTTTAAATTTTTCGCTAGATCACGCAACATAGTTAGATAACTTTATATATTGTATCTATTGCATGTCATTTTCACTGTTAAATAAAACAGTAAAAAACACAATTTACAGAATTACAAAGATTGTCTATAATTAATTTTCTCATAAAAGTACAAATAAACATTAAAATTTAATTACAAAAACAAACTTTATTGACAGTATATTGTAAAGAGCTATAAAACATATCTTCCCAGTTAAAACATTATAGCATTTCAGTTTTTTACCAACACATGCCTCTGCATACAAACTGATTATTTCCTTTTTTCAAATTACACAAATACGGAAATATAAATCATTTGAATATAGTGATTATTAATCAAAAGTGCTTAGTTATTATACATGTGAATAGTAAAAACCATATAGTTACACATATATTACAAGTTCAGTTGAATAATTTGGTAGCTTGATAGCGTAAATGCTAAAACTGTAAGACATGATCAAACCAAGCAATATTTAATACAATTTATGCTTTCAATTGATATAAAGTAAATGGGTTTAACTTTGAAACCAAAATTACTCTTATAATTTAGACTTTATCTTAAAATTCACAGATAAATAAAGTGTAAAAAGTCTATAGTATTTCAGAATCCGAATTTTATTCTAAAAACATCTACACATTTGCTTTTATTTGTACTATTTGGTGTTTAATCAAGTAAGATTGTCCTGACTTTTTTTTTCTAGCTAAATTAAACTACATAAAACAAGCAATGAACAACATAATAAGAAGTTTAAGTGTCTACACATATAAATATGCTATAAAATGATTAATGTGTATGAAAAATATTAAATGCACTAACACATGTTTATACATATATTTTTATCACAGATAACTTGGGATATGGAATTGCAAAAAAGATATAAAGCATATTTCATGAAACTCTCATCACTACAAATACCCTGGCAGGACTAAAAATCATCAAAAACAAAGTATCTTCCAAAAATTTCAACCATTAATTTTCAAGAATATTTTTTTTTCATTTAAATAAGCATGAACATTCTGTGGCATCTGCATTTCCCATCAAATTCCTCATCAGTATAAACAGGTAGTCATGAAAACTATATATATACCACTTTTGAGACAAAGTTTAATTTTATTACCTAGCAAGTATAAAGTGTAGAGATAGTATTTTATTAAATTGGGTTTTTTTCCCTGTGAGCATTTCAAGAATTTCTAGCTTATGGACAGTCCAATTTTCCAGTTTTTGTGGGTTAATTACTCCAAGGTTTGATGGTGTGCCCGGTCTGTGGTTCCTTTTCGTTTTGTAAGTAATGGATTTGATTTGTCTCCCTTCTTTGTGGCATGAAATTTCCATGCCCCACTAAAGCAGTCCACCTTTAATATAAAAAAGATCATAACTTTACAACTGGTGGTCATTTCAATATTCATAACAGTATTTATTGAAAATGTAGCTAGTATATAAAAACTTTGTTAAAACCAAGTAATTCATCATATTTGTCAGAATGTTTTCTTTTTTAAAAATTTAAGCTTATATTACTGAAAAGGTTTATAATTGGGTCTGAATTTCAACATCCCAAAAGAACATTTTAAAACAGCAGATGATGCATTTAAGTTAAGATTAGGTAAATTCAGGTTTCATAAAATATACTGGTATTTGCATCAAGAATGGGACAATTCTCCATTTAAATTGTGAATAAAGAGCAAATCAATTTTTTGCAGGAGAAAATATGTAATCTCGCTTTAATCAGGGCTTCTAATTGGGTTTTTCCACACAAATACAAAAAACAGAAGTTTATTAAACATATTTTTCTGTCATTTTAGAAGTTCATAAAACTTTGACAGTAAAATTTTCCAACAGGAGAATTGCAGCTCAAATTGATTTCCATGTTAACGATAATGTAAAACTATTATCAGGAGTTCACTATATAAAGTAATTTAAAGGAATGTAAACAAATTGGCAAGAAGAGTAAACACATTGGCAAAATCTATGTTTCAAAGTCATAGGTGAAGGAAACCAAACAATGCCAATGAGTTTGACTCAACAGCTGTATATCAAACATAGGAAGTCTCACAAAGCAATGAATGAATTCAATCCAGATTAACTTCTTCTTTAAAACATGCAGCTGCGCTTTTTTAGATACCTTTAAATGAACCTTAGATAAAATAATATACTTTTTCATGCCCTTGCATGCAAACATGGGGGAAACTGATAAAGAGAAAATAACGAGATTTATTCTCTGAACTAGCTTACAGGAATGAGGTTATCTTTTTTGTTGTCCCGTTCAGCTTTCTCCAATTCTTCCGCAGACAGCAGAGCTAATCGAACGTGGCTCACAATTCTCCGGGCTACCTCACTCATTGGTCGGTTCAGCACAACCTGTTTAGAAACATCAACATCAGACCCTATTAAATATCACGAAATTTATTTGATTTTTGTAAAAATCATTGATATCTACATGTAACATGGTATCAATTTTCAGGCAATTGTCAAAAATCCAGATCAGAACAAGTTTTAAATGCATGACAAATTGCAGTCAATGAGAGATAAAGAGTTTTGAATTGTGTATTACATTGATTGCAACAATAGCAAGTGCTAGCTTTACTCTTAAGAATAGCCTGAATATTGATAGAATAAACTTACAGCATTGACAGTGGCCCATTCTTTGATGTATTTAATCATGTCTGCTTCATCTAACATCAGCTCGTCAGATTTCAGAATCTCTATCAGAGCATCCTCTCCCAACTCCTGGAAAGCCTTGGATTTGAACACATTCTACAAAATTGAACCATCATTAAATTTCAATTAAACTTCAATTAGATTTTAATATCTCAGTATTTTTTAATTTATTTTTCTTCCAGTAGGATACATGCACATTGTATACTTTAGAAATGTAGCTTGGGAAATGGTTGACAGTTTATTTGCATGATTGAATTGCTTATATGCAAGTAATTAAGGCACACCTGGTTACCTATATAAATTTTTATATAATAATGTAAGATTGTTTGTCTCAGTGACAAGATTTTCAAAAAATATCAACGAGTTAATAAAATCTATTTCACAACTAAAAATACCAAGTACATGTAAATCAAGTTTTAATACCGGTAGTCCTGACAATTTTGTGACAAACAATATTTCTTTATCTCTGTAAGAGGTTTCTCATTATAGGATTGTTACACGTACCCTAATGATCATACATTTAGCATGAATGATGTAAATGTTAGTCACAATTAATACTGGTAATCTGTTATACACATTAATTCCCAGAGATAAGATCTCACAATATGTAGCTTAGGATAAAATGTAAATCAAAAACACAGTACTTAGAACCAATATTCCTATATATTGAACTTCTCTGGTTTGCTATTTTTTTGTGTTGTGTCTGTTTATATCTCAGTTGTCTACACCTAAAGAGTAGACAATTTGTGTGCTCCTCTATGTAGTGGAGTGTATGCTACACTTAGGTAGGACAGTATATAATTGTACCTCTGTGTGCTCCTCTGTGTAGCAGACTGTACGCTACACTTAGCTAGGACAGTATATAATTGTACCACTGTGTGCTCCTCTATGTAGCAGAGTGTATGCTTCACTTAGCTAGGACAGTATATAAGGCCATTGCAAGTTTTTTCTTTGTTTAGCATCCACCCAAAACTCAAAAACCTATCTTTCTATCAGGAAAAAAACCACAAACCTTAGAAAAAACACACAACTTTAAAGGTTCGACAAAATAAAATTTAGTAAGTATTTTGAAGTATTTTCATTTTGTAACAAAAATACAAAAATAACAAATAACCACTATGGTTTCCATTTTGAATGTTGTTATAATTAATATTTAATTTCCGATCCCAATTTTAAAAATGTGATCCCGAGTCCGACATATGAAAAAGCGATCTAATTTTATGAACAACCACTGTGTTTTTTATTTATTTTTACATCTCAAAACCAATCCGTCCGCGGACGCTAAACATAGAAAAAACTTGGAATGGCCTAATGGTACCTGTGTGTTCATCTATGTAACAGTGTTAATTTAAAAAATATTCAAAAAATAACTTTTTTGTACCTAAATGATAACTTTTCTGTGCCTACATCTATAACTTTTCTGTACCTAAATGATAACTTTTCCGTAACTATATGTATAACTTTTCTGTACCTAAATGATAACTTTTCTGTAACTATATGTATAACTTTTTTGTACCTAAATGATAACTTTTCTGTAACTACATGTATATGTATAACTTTTTTGTACCTAAACGATAACTTTTCTGTAACTGAAATTTGTAACTTTTCTGTACCTAAATGATAACTTTTCTGTAACTATATGTATAACTTTTTTGTAACTAAATGATACCTTTTCTGTAACTAAAATTTGTAACTTTTTTGTACCTAAATGATAACTTTATTATAACTTTTTAATAACTTTTTTATACCTATTTTTATTTTATGGAAAAAATAAATTGTCAATAGTTACACTTTAGTTATGACTTTTTTGTACTTAAGCAAAAAGTTACAATATAGGTGTAACTTTTTGATGCTAATTTGGAACCACAGTTGATCAGATGGTTCCAAATTGTGCTAACTTAGTTATGACTTTTTTGTAACTTTTTTAAGGGTTCATAGGTATAACTTTTTAGTGCTTTTTTTGGTATGGGAAGCTACACTTAGCTAGGACAGTAATTGTACCTCTGTGTGCTCCTCTATGTAGCGGAGTGTATGCTCCTTCAGTTCCTGTTGACTGTATGTAACAGCAGCTTGTATGCACTCACATGCGTTTTGTACACTCAGATTGTCAATAAGGAAATCACCACACAACTGTGGATAGAAAGAAAGAGGAATTTAGGAATTTAATTATCTGGAGAAAATAAACTTTTATGATAGTCATATACAGCATGTATCACACAGATAAAAGACTAACAATTTCATAATTAAGCTTAAACTTAACCTCTTTGAAAATACCCTGTGACCAAGTCATTATGGAAATTTAAAATCTAAATCTTGTACATTTGTAAGTTTAGGTTTGTTAAATTTGCTAATATTGTAATGTGTTTAAAAATCTTAATTGATACGTTATGCAGTGGTAAATATGAAATTTACCTTCCTGAGTTCATCCAGTCCATATTCTAGGGCTGAAGCAAGTGTGTCAATCGCCTGCAATAATAACACAATTTACAATTTGTACACATGCAGGGGTGCAAATTAAACCATATTGTATATATAAATTATTTGATTGTCATTCATATGACTTAGTTGCAGTTTCTAACTATTCAGATTTGGCCATGTATTCATTGATACCAGTGCATATTACACAATTTCTGAGAATTCTTTTTTTAACAAATCATTTTTATTAAAACTGAAACTAAAGCCTTATTTATTTATTATACTTACTATCTTTGGTGTGAGTGTGACACAGTTTGTGTATATGAACTCCATCATTGCCGTAAAAATTTCTGGTGATATGTCGGTCAGAACAAATGGTACATTGGCATTCTGTGCTCCCTCTCCTTTCTGTGCCTGATCGTTGAACATGGCCTTAAACACAGCACATCGTGTGGAGAGAATGCATCTGTGAGCATATATTGGTTTTCTGTTTGGTCCTATTAGAAACTTGATGTCACTGTAAGTAAGCAAGCAAAATATCTAGTAAGAACAATCAAACTGCACAGCAATCACTATTCACAAATATTAACTGTTACATATATTCTATTTTACAATTGGATACACGATGTAGATATGTGCATGAGAAGGACTGCATATGTAATTTAAAGTGAGACTGTACATATAAACAGTAAGGAAATACATACCTGAGGAAGAAAAATAATAAAACGAATACCATCAGTCAACAAATGAAAGGGTGGGTGTGGAGGTGTGGGGGTGGGGGGGGTCTATATTGAATTAATAACTTAGCCATAAAAATTTCATATAGTAAAAAAATAATGCACTTTGAAAGTTATTTTAAAAGTTGTTGAGTAAAACACGTACAAGGCTTATTGTGTGTGTTTTACATGAAACAATCATCTATTGTGTATTGTTCATTGGTACATTCAGCAATCTTTAATTTGTCCACATCTCCTCTTACCTGTGGTCTTTGCAATTAACCAACTTCTTCATTTGTGCCGCAAAATCTAGTATATGTCCCTTCATTAATTTTTCGTTGGCCATTTTTCTTCACTTGTACAAATCAAAAAGGGAAAGTAGGGAAAACGTTATCAGATAACGAAAGTTTGCAGTGTTGTCAAGCACTTGCACCGGAAGTATAATCATAATTTTACCTCCTGACATAGGAGAGTTCCACAAAACGAAGTAAGCAGTAGACACAGTGATGCCGTTTTGGGGGTTATTTTGGGGTTGGCGCTAATTTGGAAATTAATTATTCATTTCAGTTAAAGAAGTATAATATTTTAGATATTTCTCACCTTGGTAAAAAAAAGTGTCTTTACCATTTTGCGTTGTTTTTACCTTGCAATCCAAAGACTTTAGTCTGTTTATAATTTACAGTTATACTTTTGCACGATCAACTGACAATATCATGGTTATGTATTTGCATCATGCATATGGTCTGTAAATCTTTGATGCAATATCTGACTTGAAACCATTTCAACAACTGAAAACACTCATTTAAATTACAGGTAATAATTAATATTTATACAATTTGTAATTCAAATTCAGTTCTTTAAGGTAGGCCGTTCTTTAATTCCAGATCTTATACACATACATATTTATTCACTGATTTAGAAATGTTTGTACTTGTAAATTTTTTAAAAAATGCTTTAATTTCAATAAGAACAGAATTATTTTATAAATTTGGTTCTGTTTAGATATAAACATCCTTGCAAATACATGTATTGAGATATTTAGATCTATTCCAATTTTTGTTTAAATTTTTTTAGTCAAAGTACAACACCTGGCCTGCAGGTGTTAACAGGAAGATGAACTATGCCAGGTACCTCACACGTGTCAGCACTGCCAGACAGCATTCAGCCATTCGAGTTCTCAGTAAGTCACCAAGCTGAACTTTTACAGTAGAGGAGGGGGTTTAGAACCATTTTAACAAGACGTTGGACTTTCGGCAAGATGTCAACTACCGGTATCTATTTCTTGCATCAGAACAAGTTAAAAAAGATGCTGGTTTCACATGAAATGTACACAGATTTCATAGTCTTAGCTCAAAAGCCAGAAAAATCTTGTTGATTTCAAAGAGCCATGTCTGAATGGCCTACAATGAAATTGACAGGCCTGCGTGTAATTGCTTTTGCACATAACTTAATTCCCAAAGTCCAATTGCAAGCTCTTGTTAAAATGGTTCCATCTTCTTTATATGTAAATTTATGTACCTTAAAGCAATTTAATTAAAGACCATTAAGTGTCCAGATAAACTATTTCAACAGTTTTCATACAAAAATGAGGGATAGACAGTGTTACTTAATTATATCAAGTGTGGAGAGAAAAAAGCAATATGCTAAAAAATGATTACACAAGAAAATAGTTGGTTGAACTTTTTTTTAAGGCATTTGGAATGTCAGACATACACCATTATTGATTTTCGACATATTAATGTGTAGGGTAAATTTCTTAAACACAAACTTGTATCTAATTAAAATTCACTATGCATAATACATGTATAATTATGTTTTTAATAATAGTAATCTTTATTATGATAGACTTAATTTTATTATATATGTGATAAAATATATTTTAATTTTTGCATACTGGTATCATGTGTTAGATTTCGGGCTAAGCCTAAGCTATTTGATGATTGCTTGCCTGTACTATTTAGAAATGAAAACAAATGAGACAAGATTATTCATGAAGTATTGCTCATAATGTCTTTGTTTTCTTATATCCATGCAGTTATTTTTGTGTAGTTTATTAATGCTGCTACTAATTTTGATCCCTTTTGCTTGTTAAAAGAAATTCCTTTTATCTTGTTTTGTATGTTTTGTTATCATATATATATTAGGCTTGAGAATCGCCAGCTACCTCACGATACGATACGCATCACGATATATCAATGCGATACATCATGTATCACGATATAGTTGTCAACTATAAATAAACTGGTATCTATGTTGCCTACCTCTATAAGAAATAGTATTGAATGAAGAAAATGTGTCAACTATTTAAAAAATCAATCAACAAACTTTAGCTATACAGTTCAATTGGTGACAAATTATTTCTTACTTTAATTGAAATTTCTTAATGTCTTCAATTTATGTAAAGTACTATGTAACTATTTTAAAAAATCAATGAAAATTAACTCATACAGTGTATCACAATACACATGTGATGATACGATACGCGTATCGTGGGCCCTCACGATCAATACGATTGATATATCGCCGTATTGTTACACATCTAATATATATATATATATATACATTCTACTGTGTTTTTCCATTAAATTCTGTGATCTTTAAATGCCTCTAAATGCAACAAGTAATCACGGGGTACTCAAAGGTTAAAATGACGAGTTTTATTATGACGTCACAAACGTTGAACGCTGTAAACTGCAACGTCACAAGCGAAAATTAAAGTTCACGCTTGTGGCTGTTACTGTGGCTCTTCCATTAATATTAACTTACCCTTAGGATAAGATAGGAATTTTAAGGTATGAATCACATTTGCAGACAAGTCAAGAAGTTAAAAAAATGTAAATATAAGCATTAAATCATGATTTTTTGAAATATATATATACAGTCTCATAACTGCAGCGATGTGTGCATACAAATTTTTATAACGCGCGCTAACGCGCATTACTCAATTTGTATGCACACACCGCTGCAGTTATGAGACTGTATACTTAAAAAAATCATGATTCAATGCTATTATATATATATATATATATATATATATATATATATATATATAAGTATATATATAAGTAGGACTCCAAAGTGTGATGGTACTCCAAAGGTCGATAGTCTGGGCCAAACTCCGATGGTGTGACACAACAAAGTCCATTGGTTATAAGTAGACTCATATAAAAGCACAAGTATTGTTTTTGTTGTACATATGGTTCATCTCTATGAATCACGATAAACTTTAGTGACTAGGCCATTTAAAATAAAATTCATTCAAATTGAATTGTAAATAAAAAGGGATAACCCAGCTTATGGTCATGAATTGATGAAGCACCAGGCACTTGTAGCAAAGATTAGTTATTCTACAATCAAAATGTGTTTGTGACTAAACATGATGCATTAACAAGTCCACATATTCATATCAGCTGGAAAAGTGTCACGTTCAAACTGTTGAAAGCCATACATGTATATACATGTACATCTATCTATATCTTCTTTAAGAATGAGATAATATTTCATATTACTGTGAACTTTTTAAATAGTGTGTTGTTCTTATTTCTGAATTGGATAAAACCATGGATTACAAAAGGTTTCTCACTGTGTCAAGTCTAAAACGAGAGGATAACTACATGCGTAAAGTGTCAGAAGATTTTGTCAATGGTTTGTAATTAACTTTAGATTCTTATAAAATATAACAATTATATATCTCACTTTGTTTGGTGATGCTATTAGAATTACATGTATAGCTGAATAAGAAGCCTTAAATCCAAAGAAGGGGCAGGGAAGATGATTCATTAATGAACAAATTTTTAGTTTTTGATCTTTTTGGAAGTTTTAATAGGTTGCACAGCTCGCTGGCACAAAGAAAAAATTTGAATTCGTATTAAACTACTCCTTTTGACATACTGAATTTTCTGTTTTCATAATCAAACCCACAATTCCATGTAAATTTAATAAGGCTACCAATGTCATGTTCTCGTGAGAACTAGTAAAAATGTATTTTAAGAATGTAATGCATTAAAAAGATAGATAAAACATTCTGCTGATCTTAGAAAATGGTTTGCAACGTACTTGTTGTTTAAATCTATTTTCTTGGCAAATTGTTTGAAGCATTGTTACATTGATGGAAATTGTTGAGTGATGTCAATCTGCACAACTAACCTGACATCACACTGTGTAGACTGAGCATGTGACCTTCCATCATTATGAAACATATGCATATTAAAACCTGTGTGTATTTAATATTTAAATTATGCCGCACTAGCACCAAAGGTCGCACCATAAAACATTTTTATTGGAATTGTTTTGTATGACTTTTATTTATTCAACACAATGCATTTGAATGTTTAAATTTCATGTCGTAAGAGGTTTTATTGAAATAATAATTACCGATAGATGCTCCAATCAAACTTTTTTTTAATGTTACGTCACCTGACGTGGCATCTTTTTAAATCATTTTTTTATGCAGCTCTCGAGATTTATAAATCTTCTGTGAGTCATCTTGTTAGTTGAAATTCCACTTTTCCATAAAGACCATTTGCAGGAATATCTCTGAACTAATGGCTCACAGACTTTCTATTAGGACTAAAATCCGACTTACCATATAGTTATCTAGTTTAAGTTATGGTACAACATTATTCTAGTCAGGAAAACTTTAAATTACAACATGTACTTATTTTGTCTATGGAGGAAATAAAATGCTAAGTCACACACTGACGCGTACTAGTTCTAAAAGTTGATTTGTAACCCAATGAAGTTGCTCTTTGCAGAAAAGTTCAGTTATTAATTGATCCTTTATTGAATATTTACTTCCTCTTGTTGGTGTGATATCTGATGACTCAAACTTGATTGAATCAGGTGGTAACAATTGTTACCTGTTTATATCTTATATTATGTCATATACACTCAAAGAGCTCATTGAGGTCAAGGAGAATCTTCCCAATATGTGTGGATTTGAGAAATTGAGGTTTAGATATTAAAAGAAATACTGTAAACCCACTATTATTCGCGACCACTATATTTTGCAAATTACCTGAGATAAACTGGTTGGCGGCGACTAATTTTCATGGCCAGTTCTTATCCACACCTTTTCTTTCAGTACACCTACATGTATATGGCAAAAACTGGTTCGTGACCAGAAATATTCGCAACAATGAGGCTTTGCGAACATCGCAGAAATTTCTCACACATGAATAAAAGTTGGATTACAGTATCTGTTGTAACATCCAACTCACTTCATTATATACATGTTATTCAAAATATTGGTGTTTGAGATATCATAAGTTCAACTGTATTTTATGATGACATTGTACTTCCTTTGACATGGACATAACATGTTACATATTATCTGTTACATGTGGTATACTTACATCCAGAAACCCTCTTTGTCCTAAATTGGAAACCTTGAAAATATCAGCACATTAGTGTCATTTAATAACTATTGGAGGAAACTTTTATTTTAATTATGTTTTTAAACTTTTTAGCTAACCTAAACCAATTTAAGGCTCAAATGAGGCAAATTTAGTGTTGACTTTTCTCATTCTTATCTTTACCCATAGAATCAAATATATCAATGTAATTTGGCAGCACAAATGATCCTTAGGTGAAGGACCTTCAAATGTGTTCAAATAAAGAGCTGCTTCCTTTTCCATTTAGGGAATGGTATAGGGAGTTGTTTTAGAAATTTAACTCTTTGACAATTAAGAACTACGTGGCCATGTATTTTCACATTAACTTCTGTATAAACTTTTTGTTGAAAGGTACCAGTATATTTAAGTTTGTTCAAACTAAATGACCATACAGGTCAGGAAGGGGTCACAGATATGGGTTCAAAGTTTAACAAAAACAAATCTTTTTAAAAAAAATTCTGATAAAGAGTATGAAAGCTACATTATGATAAATATTGATAAAAGCTTATATAATGTTGTATTCATCCTATTTGCCCCAAAGGGCCTGGAAGGATCAATCCATATTGCCATATAAAAATCAAAGTTTTTGATAAGGCATCTAAAAGTTCATAGTTTTTATTTTTAACACAAAGTTTTAGTTTTGAAATTATTATTAAACAAGTAAGAATTCAATGATGAAAAAAAATGCATGATTATAGCTTGTTAAATTTGTTTAAAGCAAAGTCCTACCATTTCTATGTATAAGGACCTGTATATCTACTTCTCCGTGTCTGTAATTTGTTTTATCTGTGTACCTGTATTATATTATGTGCATCTTCATACTAAATTAGTATTTCTGCACACATTCATCTGTTTTGAGATAGATTAAATTGGTTTTTGTTTTATTGCTAATATGGATCTGCATTAATTATAGTATACATGTACCGGCACATAGACCTACATTTATTAAAGCTAGTTGGATCGATGCTTAAATTAAATGTAGACATTGTTGCTCAGAAGAGTGATATAGACCATTGGTCTCTTTTTTCATGGAAAAATTAAATGATGCATTTACATTAAAACACGCTTATAACGAAGTGCCAGGGATGAGTGATTTTGCTTCGTTATAAAGTTAACGTAATTTTGTATATCCGTCAAGTTTACAACATGTAATAAAGTCACTCCAAATGAAAATCACTTCACTATAAGCGTCAATTCATTATTAGAGTGTTAGCTATAACTGTGTTTTACTGTATATTAAAAATAGTTCCCTATATTTATAGCTGCCTTTGTGCAGGAGAATCCTTCCATCATCACCATGGCAGGGGGGATGCCAAACCCTCAAACATTCCCTATACTGGAGGCCACTCTTAAGCTGAGGTATGCTTCAAATTAATGTGAATTTTATTTATAATCATGGACATTTTGGAGTTTTTTGTATTGAAATATTAACGCATTATGTATAGACATTTTTTAATTTAATGTTTGCTATAAACATACAAAATAATACGATAAACTTGGTTTGTAATCAATGAAACCAAAAAAAAATGATGCATACCTTTAATTTTATACTTGTTTTTTTTTGTGTACCTGTGTCATATAATATCTTGAACCCCGCGATATATTGAACCTGGGTTCAAAATATCGCTGCGATATATTGAACCCCCCCATAAAATATTGAACCCCGGGTTCAAAATATTATGGCCGTGATATTTTGAACCCCCCTTCAATTTTCATTGCCATTGGAGAGGGGGTTCAAAATCTTATGGCCGCGATATATTTAACCCCCAACCTATTTCCAATTCCCTTTGGAGAGGGGGTTCAAAATATGATGGCCGCGATATTTTGAACCCCCCTCTAATTTTCATTACCATTGGAGAGGGAGTTCAAAATATTATGGCCGCGATATATTGAACCCCCCTCAAATTTCCAATTCTCATTGGAGAGGGGGTTCAAAATATGATGGCCGCAATATTTTGAACCCCCCTCTAATTTTCATTGCTATTGGAGAGGGGGCTTAAAATATTATGGCCGCGATATATTGAACCCCCAACCTATTTCCAATTCCCTTTGGAGAGGGGGTTCAAAATATTATGGCCGCGATATATTGAACCCCCAACCTATTTCCAATTCCCTTTGGTAAGGGGGTTCAAAATATTATGGCTGCGATATTTTGAACCCCCCTCCTATTTCCAATTCCCTTTGGTAAGGGGGTTCAAAATATTATGGCTGCGATATTTTGAACCCCCTTCTAATTTTCATTGCTATTGGAGAGGGGGTTCAAAATTTTATGGCCGCGATATATTGAACCCCCAACCTATTTCCAATTCCCTTTGGAGAGGGGGTTCAAAATATGATGGCCGCGATATTTTGAACCCCCCTCTAATTTTCATTGCTATTGGAGAGGGGGTTCAAAATTTTATGGCTGCGATATTTTGAACCCCCCTCCTATTTCCAATTCCCTTTGGTAAGGGGGTTCAAAATATTATGGCTGCGATATTTTGAACCCCCTTCTAATTTTCATTGCTATTGGAGAGGGGGTTCAAAATTTTATGGCCGCGATATATTGAACCCCCAACCTATTTCCAATTCCCTTTGGAGAGGGGGTTCAAAATATGATGGCCGCGATATTTTGAACCCCCCTCTAATTTTCATTGCTATTGGAGAGGGGGTTCAAAATTTTATGGCCGCGATATTTTGAACCCCCAACCTTTTTCCAATTCCCTGTGGAGAGGGGGTTCAAAATATTATGGCAGCTATATATGGAACCCTCAACCTATTTCCAATTCCCTTTGGAGAGGGGGTTCAAAATATGAAGGCCGCGATTTTTTTGAACCCCCTCTCCAATGGAAATTTGAAATTGGAGGGGGGTTCAATATATCGCAGCCATAATATTTTGAACCCTCTCTCAAATAGCAATGAAAAAAAGAGGGGGGGGGGTCAAAATATTGCAGCCATAATATTTTGAACCCCCTCTCCAATGGGAATTTGAAATTGGAGGGGGGTTCAATATATTGCAGCCATAATATTTGAATCCCCTCTCCAATAGCAATGAAAATTAGAGGGGGGTTCAAAATATCGCAGCCATAATATTTTGAACCCCCTCTCCAATAGCAATAAAATTTAGAGGGGGGATTCAAAATATCGCAGCCATAATATATTGAACCCAGGGTTCAATATTTTATAGGGGGGTTCAATATTTCGCAGCGATACATTGAACCCGGGTTCATAATATCGCATAATATATATCAAAATATTATATGACACCGGTATATATTTACAATACATACAACATGTACAATGTACTTCCAATAAAGTGACACTGCTAAATGTTATTATATATGTAACCATGCGTTGTCATTCATTGTCACATGTATGATATTTTATAATAAGATTGTTGTATCATCAAAGATACATATCTCACTTTTATGATATATATTTAGTCAAATTATTGTTGTGTTTGAAGGGATGGAAAAACCATTGACATGGATGACAAAGCCATGAGACTTGCATTGCAGTATTCAGGGACAAAGGGGTAAGACTGCAAAAAAGACCACTGTACACAGGGTTATTTTCCCCTTGTGTTTTTTTAATATTCTACACTTGCAATCGGTTTTGCCTCGATCGGCTTGAATTTGCGCAGAACAGTTTGAAATTGATATTCTTTCTAAATTAACACAGTTTTTTAAAAATTGTTTTGAATTCGCTCAGTCTTAAATTTGCCCACTGACAACAAGGGCGAATCGGGCAAAAATAGAACGAGGCGGAATATTTCACTGTATACAGTATATATGATAAGAATCAATTTTGGTCACCATAAATCAAGTGAGACAAAAAGATTTTCATCAATTTGTCTCATTTTTAAGCACTTGCTACCTCTTCACAAATGACATTGGAAACAATATGACTTGCAATCAAATAAAATAAAACAATTTTTCTTTATGCTTATTTCATCTGTCGGTAAATAGAGAAAATTTGAGTCATTCATGTAGAACGGGTGCAAAATTCTACATTGGAATTTGTGAAAATGCTATTCTCAAGAGTACGGTAAATCATTGCCATAGTTTGTAATATTCCCATTCAAGCATCCTTTGTTTAAACTTTCACCCAAGAACTTATAACAGGGTTGGAATTAGTGTAAAGTCAGTTTGTTGGTAGATTGCCCCCACTACTGAAGACTTTAACTGAGCTTCAGTGCAAAGTTCACAACCCTCCAACCTACAAGGCAAAGAATCACCCGGGTCCAATGGACGTCATCGTAACATCAGGCAGTCAGGACGGATTATGTAAGGTGGGGAGCTTTCTAATGTTGTTAACAAAATGTTGTATACTATTACTTAATGATTGTACAGTATGTACACAGCCAATTGTGTCTAACATAAATTCCATGTGAAAAGAGAATACACATAAATTTCTTGAATTTTCACCTGAAATCACTTTGCATGAATTTCACATTAAAAAATATTTTCTTGTGAAATTCAAGTGAATATTCTGAGACATCTTTGATGATTTTGTGATAGAATTCACAAGGTCATATCAAATACACTTAGCCACTTGTACTTAAATTTAATCAGATACTAGCTTTTATTACCTGTATTTATAATTGATCATACTGGTATATTCAGAGTTTTAATGGTTTTCTGCATGTTTTGTAGGTTTTTGAGTCTATGGTCAGTGAGGGGGACAATGTACTACTGGAACACCCAGCATATTCAGGGACTCTGGCTATAGTAAATATATACATTTTGTATATATCTTTTTACTGATGTTGGCTATTGAAATTTATACCAAAAGCCTACTGTATAATACTTTGGAAGTATTAACTTTTAAAGTTTTCATAATTTCAGTGACATAATTAGTAGTATAAAAAGAGTTAAACAAAAAAAGATTTTGATGTGCAAAGAGTCTTATAGAAAATAGAGTTAAAAAATCAAAATCTTTATCAATGTTGACACATTAATTCAGCAGCATGTCTCCATATGGACACAATACTCCTTCCCATGGCATAAGTTTGAGACAGTTACTAGATGGTCTAGTTATCAATCCATTGCCGATTCTTATTCTTCAGGTAAAACCTCTGTTGTCCAATGCAATTCCTGTGGAATCTGACATCAACGGTTTAAATCCTGCCAGTCTTCGTCAAGCCTTGTCCAAGTGGTCCCCCTCAGATGCGCGACGTCCAGGGTCTGACACCCCACGGTTACTGTACCTCGTACCTAATGGGGGAAACCCAACAGGAGCGGGGCTGACTCTAGAGAGAAAGAAGGAAATATACAAGATAGCTCAAGATTATGATCTGATTATCCTAGAAGATGACCCCTATTTTTATTTACAATTTTCAAAGGTGGGCATTATTTGTTATATATTAAATTTCATTCTTTTTTCTCTTTCTATGTTGAAATACAAATGTATTTTGTACATATACTGATATATATTTAGTTTCATATTATACTTCTTAAATTCTTCTAAAATTGACTGGCTGGAGCATATATTTAATATTTTTTTTTAAGGAATAGATGTAAGTTGTAACTATGTAGCTTAGATTTGCTATCTAAATCCACAACAGTAAAGTTTCCACACTTCTGTTTTTAGCCGTATGTTCCCAGTCTTCTCTCTATGGACACAGACGGAAGGGTCGTGAGGTTTGACTCCTTCTCCAAGCTTGTCTCATCAGGGTGAGTTAATCACTTAATATGTAACCCTAATTTAACTAAAGAATTACGTTCTCTAGACCATTAAACAATATAAACTTTTTAATTCATTTTTGGCTGTGGACATATTTCTATGTACCCAGTACTCGGCTTAATTTCATCTTCTTTCCATATCACAGCTTATGTTCAAACACCACTGCTAATTAACGTTTAAGTACTCAAAATTTAGCTGTGTCATCTTCATCAGTTGATATACATTTTCATAAATTATCAGACTTGAAACCAAGCTTTTAAGTTCTTTAATTTGAATTTGCAAACAAGAAGAAAATATTTAAAGGTGACTGCTAAAATTAGATTATTTTAATTATTAAGGTATTTTGTTTGACTTTTGTTGACTGTTTTTAGAATGAGGATGGGGTTATAACAGTACTATGTATAAGCTTGGCCTTTGTTGTTTGTTGTACAGGTACTATAGAATTAGGGTGGGGTTATTGCAATATTTGTATGAGCTTGCCCTATGCTCTCTTCTTTATAGAATGAGTGTGGGGTTATTATAATTCTCTGTATGAGTTTGACCTTTGCTCTCTGTTGTAGAATGAGTGTGGGGTTATTACAGAACTCTATATGTCCTTGACCTTTGCTCTCTGTTGTAGAATGAGGGTGGGGTTTGTGACTGGCCCCCGGCCCCTGTTGGAGAGACTAGAACTACACATGCAGTGTTCTGTGATGCATTGCAGTGGCGTCTCTCAGGTACAAACCTGTACAAACTTATGATTACTTGTATATTACCTGTACATCTTTAATGTTATATCCTAATTTGTAAAATTTATTTCTTAATATACCAGGTAAAAAATATTAATTCCACTTGATTTTACATTTTTTTATCTTGTAAAAATTGATACATACCCAAAAATACCAATTAGTATTCAATATTTCTTTTTTATAATCCATAGTGTATGCTAAATATTATTTTTTTGAAAATTCAATATCAGATGATGCTTTATAAAGTACTAGAGGACTGGGGAATGGATGGATTCCTGAAGCATGCAGAAAATACTGCAGAGCTGTATAAAACAAAGAGGGATCAGTGTCTAGCAGCCATGGAAAAACATCTGAAAGGTAGGAAATACTTGCTCTGTAGATGAATGCTAAAAGGTAAGATTATAGTGTACATTTATGAATAGATTATTTCTAAAATCCACTTTATATATCCTACATAATTCTTGCCCTAGGACTGGCCGAGTGGACCGTTCCGTCCGGTGGTATGTTCGTGTGGATCAAACTCCACGTGGAGGACTCCCACCCACTGATCACAGTCAAGGCCAAGGAGAAGGGCATTCTGTTTGTCCCGGGAAGTGTCTTCATGCTGGACTCCTCCCAACCCTCCCCCTACATCAGGGCATCATACTCAAACTGTACAGAGGAGGAGATGGACACAGTAAGGAGAGAGAGAGAGAGAGAGAGAGAGGCATAAGGTCCATCAACAACTTGTTAAATGTGTGTGTATGCGATGCGGGGGGGGGGGGGGTCTTAGGTCGACCATCTCATCATCTTATCTTTGTTTCTCATTGAAGGAACATATCTGAAATATTTAACTACCATTGTTTTCTTTTTTGTAGGCATTTCAACGGTTAGCAGAAATACTTCGAGAAGCATAGTACAGAATTACTTTCTTCCTACGAAGAAGAATTTTAAGGAGGTTATGATACATTAATTAACGAAACATCTCTTGACAGGTCACATAAAACAAATATTTGCATTTATAATCAATGTGTTTCGTATAATTGCGGGAATGTGATACAAGCTTCACTTCTTGAACAGTAAGCAAAATGCATACAGCACATTTAATAAAAAATAGATTTATGGTAAAATATGTTTTATACGCAGATGTACATTGTATATGTTTATAACTTTATACAAAAGAATGATTGTATACGTTTATACAATAGATTGATTGTTGTGACTTACAAATATTAAGTTTTTCATCTAACATTTTAGAATGATTTTTATTGAAGATAATTATATTTTATGTGTATTTTAAAGTTGAAGTACAGACTCGTGGTTTGTTGTATTACTCAGAAAATAAAAATTTCAACAATCTAACGCTTCGTGTCTTTCTCTTTAATATTAGCTCTGCAGATTACCACGATTTTATTGTGGTTTCTTAAGTTTCTTTTTATATTAAAACCTCAATATCCGGGTTGAGCCGCATTTTATGTGTAATATCATGATATATGTGGTATTTTGGTTATAGACCATGAAAAAACAATATATATGCCAATTTTCTGAAACATAATGAAATTAAAATCTAATACTGTTCATATTAGTCTCTGCTTGCTTGAAAAACTCATAAAGAACCGATCTCTGTTTCACGTCATATTGCGACTTCGGAAAGTCTGAGATTGGAAATAAAATAGCTGTTGTCTCCCTTTTGCCACTTCAAAACCATAGAAAAAATTGTAAAAGATAGCGTGTATATATACTCCACTTTGTATTTGTAATGGCTCCTAACATGATGTGGAACTCTGTGTGCAATAGATATATAGTTTTGTAAAAAGCTCTCTGCACTACATGTATTTACTGGAATAGGCCCACCGATCTAACGAAGTATTTTCAGACTACGGTACAGATACAGACCTACAACAAAATGAAATTCTTAAATACAGCTCGTATTTAAAGGGACTTGGACACGATTTGAGTTCAAAATTTGAAAATTTTATTTTTCATTTTTTTTATGTTTAGAATGGTTAATATGGGTATTTTCAATGATTTGTCAAAATTTGGAAGACAAATATTGAGTTATAAGCAAGATACAGAGTTTGTAATTCTTAGTTTTGTAAACAAAGCTCGAGCCTTGTTATTGTTTACATATGTGGTTTATTGGTATACGTTTCAATCAAAGGTTGCTTTCCTCTGTTGATAATATTATTCATGAACACATTGAATCAGTTTACCTTGTAAGCCACGAGTCATTTCGTCAAAGAAATGGTAATTCCATACTTTACATTATTTGTAAACAAATATAAGACTCGAGCTTTGTTTACATAACAATGAATTTTTGCCTCTGTATCTCTCTAATAACTTGACTTGTAACATTAAATTTTTGGTCACTCATTCAAAATGCGCAAGTAAACCATTATATACATAAAAAATAAAATTTTGATCTAAAATCGTGTCTAAGTCTCTTTAAAATAATAGTGAAAAATATAGGTAGGGAAAATGTTATGCTTTGTTTATCAACATTATAAAATTAACACGCTAAAGCAACACTCTAGAGATGATTTATATATCCCCCTTTGTTACATATGTATAATTATTTCAATGGCTGGTTCTATAGATAGATAGAAGAGAATTGTTAAATCAACAACGAATTATTTTTTCTTTTCCATTTTATTGTTCCAAATATATCCTATGTACATATTAGATGAGCTGTTCAAATACAGGTACATATGATTGAACAGTCCAAATGTAAACTTGTACGTGTATAAATGGATAAACAGTCGAAATTCAAGTTTAAGTATGAACATTCCAATATAAGTACATGTATATAAGTGACATAAGGCATAATTTAACAGTATTAACATTGTTTATCAGAGGTTTTTGCAGAAAAAAATCAGTAACCAAATTTTTAAAGAATCAAATTTTAAAACATTTTTTAAAATAATGCTTATTTTTAGCTAGTTCAGTCTGTCGTTCATACGCCGGTAAATTTTAATTTAAATTCTCATTTATCCAACTTGTTTAATCCGGTTTGGTTCACAAAAACTAGTAACTGCATGCTTTCTGGGTTTTTTTTTTTTTTTTTAGTAATTACATGATTACTTTCTGAAGAAAAAAGTGGAAAAAATATTTTCAGTAGATGTTTTTAAATATTATTTATTTATATTATGTATTACTTTTTACGTAAACTCAGATATAAGCATACACTAGTATCCCACAAGATTCAAAACAATATAAAACACTATATATAGACATGTATGGCACGCCAAATTCACAAAAATGAGCTGCTAAAACAGTTTCACAGTCGATAAACTAGGTTTATCGCTTGTTAAATGTAGTTTACAAACAGAAATCTATAGTTAACGACGTTAATCTATATTTCACATCTGTAAATCATAGTAAACGCGATCATCTGTTTCAGAAGTGTAAACTATAATTAACACTGAAAACAACTATTTGCGATTGCAAAACATAGTTTATATGATTGTGCATCTGTGATAAACAACTCTTAACTGTAGTTAAAGAATGTAAATTATATAGTTTACAGGTGTAAATCTATATTAATCAGCATACAGATAAACTTATATTAGCATTCGTAAACTATAGTTTTCAACCGTTGAATATGGTTTTACAGATCGATGAAAACTATATAGTTAACGAATCGTAAAGTTTGCGGTTTATAAACTATAGTTCAGAAAACTACATGTATGTTTAGCTACTTTTTGTGAATTTGGCGTGCCATAGACATGTACATGTATAATTAACAGAGACGGCAAAATTATACACTCGACAGCCTGCTACAAGTAATAAACATGCATCAGTAAGCTATGCTAACAAATGTCACATGATCACATCAGGTGTTTAATTTTAAACGTATTCAATCGATCAATAAACAAGTAAAACAAATAGATGTAACGATAAGGTGAAATATTATTAATAACTCTTTACTATAGTATGTAAACATGCATGTATGTATATTATGTGTTTTTCTTTGTTTTGGGATGGAAAAGGGGGGATGGGGTGATGCGTTTGTGCATGCATGCGCACTGACCAATAACCGATTGTCTAACTCTTACACTTAGCATTGACCATGAAGACATCGCAATGTAGATAATAGCCTACAACAATATCCGCTTTACACGAGATGATTCGCTGTATAAGCCCGTAATAAGGATTTATACAGTAGACCCAAGAGTCCTCTCTCAAATCCTTCCAGCATTATAAGATTCCTTTTACGAATAAAAAGCCATATGCGTTGAAAATCAATCAAGAGTTTTATTATGCGCCATGCAAGCATTTCTTGGCATACGGGCATCCCATTAAAGAAAGCTGGGTGATCCTTGTTAAATAAACCTATAAAACTTGTACTTTTGCGAATTACTAAACGCCAAATTTAGTTTCTTGAAGTTATATCACATCGAATGGTAGTTTTAAACAACAGTTTGGCTAAATATGTATCTTTTTTATAGCAACCATAATAATGCCTGCATTGTACCTTTGCGTCACGAAAATAAAATGTAAAAACGCTGCAGTGCTTTTGACTGAGTTCTACTCTCCTTATTCCTCTACGTCAAATCAGTTAAAATTAGTTAAGCAATGTTCCTTCGCTATGTTTCAGATTCTGTACGTCATTCTAAGAGAAGATCCCAGTAAAAAAAATACTTGAAACAATAGTATGACGTCTATTTCGCTGGTTTTGGTAAAAAAAAAAACAACAACTAAATAATGAACCTGTTTTATTTGAAGGGAACTGTCCACCGTATCGATCTGGCGAGTCGTCCGCTGCTCCTGCGATTATCTCGGTTGATTGTAAACAATCTAAGATCAAGGCCGCTAAGGTTTGCATGTTATTGACATTCTTGAGCTTCATAAAAAAGGGAATTATTCTGGATTTCAAATGATCTATTCTCAAGATAGCGCCAATCGCCTTATTGATCATGACGTCAGAGGTATTCATATTAGATGGCGTTCTCAACTTTAAAAAGTCCGCGTTTCTCGGTCAAAATTGGTGTCACGTGATTTATACTTACCAACACAACAATCAATTCCTCCTAATAATGCTCGTAAGCTCCAAATCAACTTTTTTTCGTTGAATACCAAACACAGCCTCGTTCCCTATGGTATTTTAATAAGCCGAGATCTATACTTTAACCATTATAAAGACCACTAATCTAGTTGTAAGTGCCGCACTGTTTCTTCCATCTTCCCCATTCTGTTTTTTAACAGCGTGTGATTCCCCTGCGTTGCTCAAACTGACCGATGATCTTAGTTGATAACTTCTAGTGAGCGCGTGATAAAGACTGCGTTTGTTGTTTTAAAGGGAGCCTAAGTTTCTAAAGACACCTGCCTGTGTTGAAATTAAAGCAATAACTGTAATTAAAGTTCATTAGTATAACCTTACTACATTCAAAAAATGGCATACACAACAAGTCAAAACCAAAATAGGCAATATGAGACTTTGTTTGAATGAGTCTGATAAATAAAAATAATATAAGGTGCAAACTCTCGGAACTCCGTGGTGCTATATAGATTGTCTCCACCTCCATTTGTCGGAAGGCGCTGGGAAAGAATTATAGTGATTTTCGGAGAGAGAGATTTTCGGAGAGAGAGAGAGAGAGAGAGAGAGAGAGAGAGAGAGAATGTTTAGTTTAACTTCTATTACAATAATCATTTCTTATTTTTAGAACATCCAATTTGCTGCGTATTTAATGGAGAGACAATTGATAAACGTCCAAATCTCAATGGAGAATCTGAATTTAATTCTTTTTATTTCACGCAGAATTAACAATATCGTCTTCTTGTAACCTAAAAACATCAAGTCTTCTCAAAGTTCTCCTTATATCAAGAATTTTATTGACTTAGAAAACAGGTTGTGCAACAAAACTTTGCTTACGACCGCAAATTTGTTGTTTTTCCCCTATTGTGTTTTTTCCATTTTAAAATGTAAGACTAGAGAAAAACATATCTTGGAATCATCGATTTGTTCGTCAGCTTGCCTCGGTCAAGGTTCGGTGTAGGAGGAGGAGCCGCATTAACCGTTCGATGAACCTTTCTGCCTGCTAGAAGCCGGAATTCATTCCCAGAATTAATTCTTTTTTTCGAATTTACAATGTATCATAACAGATTTGTTTTCACGCTTGTGACATTTTCTCCACTTCATTACGAATTGTTTGGAGACTTTTTTTCTTGAATAAACTGTTTAAATAACTATATTTAATTTGCCTCTTTATATGATGCGTTTTAACGCATGATTATTTGAACTTTATTTTCTTCTCGTATGAAATCGAACACTCGTATGTCTAAGTTTACAGGAACTCGTAAATGAAAAAGAAATGTTTTGCAAATTCATTCGCAATATCGATTTTAAGAGTATCTTTAAAGTATGGTTATCTTAGGAACCTAATTGTGCATTACAAAATAGTGTAAATTTTGGAGAGTAATACAAACGATGCAATGCCACTGAAAATAAATTCTAAATTTAAATTATAAAAAAAAAGAAGTCACACGGTACATATTCTGGGGAAAACTTCGTTGTATTTCCTAATTGCGATTGAAATTCCAATACCATAACCTGCTTCCATGAAAGACGCAGTTAAGAGCTATCCTGAAGCAAAAACCACAGAATCAGTGACTTGAATACGTAAATAATTAGACTTTGCTCATTTTATCTCCAATAAATCCTGAAGGCGGACTTTTAATGTGTTCATTTTTTCAAAAATATTCTCACGTTTAATAAAAATTCTCATTTTCACCTTGCCGATCAACGGAGTATTCTATTTCGGCCTGTAACTGGCGACTGATTATTGCCTCCTTATTGCCTAATTATCAGTAGTAGAAGTGAGTCTTTTTCATTGACTACGCAAGTGTTACTATAAGTGTTTAACTGGTCTCCCCACTCCCCTGACATATGCTATACCTATCGTAACTGATGGAATTCTCAGCAACCGTGACGCAAAAAACCTGCCAAGAATTGTATCGGCTAAAAATTGTTAATCACATCCGGGGGTTGGCGATTACGCTCGTCGCATTCAATTTTTGACACTCGCGCGCGCGTTCAAATCACACTTCGGGGAGAGGTACACAATAACGTCATAACATTGAGATTGTTGGGAACTAATGAGACCGCTGATCAGACTTTTTAAAAGAGGAATTTTAGTACTTTAGTTTTATTTAGAAAAAGGATAAATGATTTCTCAATTTCTTCACGGATTATCTTCAGTAATGCCAAAAATGGCCTTAAAAATTTTTGATCATTCAAAATTAAACCATTGTGTATAAAAAAGAATTTGAAAACCACTTCGTTAATTAAAAGTTTGTGTAAATAAATTATGAATATGAATTCCTTGTCAATCCACTTTAACAAGTGAGAGCGAATCTAAATCATTTCTCCCTGTTTACACTTTCACAGCACAGGGCATTGTATTTTTGGTGTAACCTAATTTTGTTTCCCTTCAAATCTTGAAGTGGTTGTAATTTTGGGATTTTTTTTACATTTAAGACGTTATAATTAATTTAAATCATAATTATACATAAATACTAATATCCAACAAATTTGACCACGCAGTTTTAAACCGGTTAAATAGTTAAAAACCTAAAGGTCATGGTGTTTTCCTTATAACCGATCACAATTTTGATTTTTATATGTATTTTTTTTTTTAGGGTTTTTGAAATAGTACGGGGATTGAATAAAATGCTCACGTGTTAAGTAAATAAAAATGAAGAAGGCCCCAACATGCAAAAAAGTATATAGATCTACTATTTGGTATTTATTATTTACTATTGGTCTTGTTCATTATAACATCGCTTCGTATTTAGATGATCTGTATACAATGTTAAATCATGATTTTAAAATGCTGATTTATAGAAAATAACCACGTGTTATGTCGTTTTCTATATAAGCTGTCTACTGCTATTATGCTCTTCAAATGTCAATTCAAATTCACATTGCTGCAGGTCTGTAGCTCCCGGTCTGAAAAAAATTGGAGGTCGTCCATCCGAATTTTTTTTCACACCGGGAGCTACAGACCTGCAGCTAACCTGCAGCCAACAATCACATTGCCTGTGAGATTCTGCAAAATCTATTGTGATTTTCATTTCTGTGTATTATTTTAAAACGCTACGTTGATTGAATGAAATGTAGGTGTGTGTTTTCAGGCAAACGAAAATCAAAAGAAACGCTCACATGCTCCATGCAACAAGGAATATCGATTTATTGATTGGTATTAATGAACTTTTTATTGGTTTTGTCCATAAAAACTCCACTTGTTTTTACAAAGATGGATAATGATTTCTCAAATCGTTGATCAACAGAACATAACCACTGGTAACATTGTTTTCCGTATCTGCTGTCTGTTCCTATTCTCCTCAAAGTTCCATTCACGTCGTCTATGAGATACTACAAAATCTATTTCGATGACTATATTGTTTAGCGGATGAGCCTAACAAGGGAGTAATTTTCTGCTATTGTCCAATTACACACCGTACTGCTTTACGATATTCTTAAGTATCAATGAATGCGTAGACGCTGCCGATATTTTCCGCCATACCTGAAGCACCTATGAGGACTCTATGACGTAGATCGCTTGCAGACAGAATCCTTGAGTTTTTAAGCAACGATTTCGTACTTCAAGCGGAGATAAATTTTCTAGTGATTCCTTTACCTTTTTTTTCGTTTGCGTAAAGATTTTTTGTATAAACTAAGCAAAACAACCTTTCGGAAAGAGATAAAGGAAACATTGAAAACTATTTACCCCTATATAAATAAAGTCATTGGAAGTTTAATTTGATTAAATTTTGTTTAATAATTCCTGAATTGCTTTATTTGTTCTTTAAATAAATACTTATCAGTCAATCTTGAATATTTTGTTGACCAACCAATTGAAAGCTTCTGGCCTTGTAGTCATAAAACTTAGTGAAGCTAACTTTTGGTCTCAGTCTCACTTTTCCACTTTTATAAGAAAAAAAAGTGTGATTGAGTTCAAACGTGAGTTTGTTTGAGTTTTATGGTCCCGAGACCAGGTCAACATGATAGTTGGTAGACTCAACATTGAGATGTTATATAGTAGGTCCGGTTCTGTTATCCCGAGACCAGGTTCAACATGAGAGTTAGTAGACTCAGTATTGAGATGTTATATAGTAGGTCCGGTTCGGTTATCCTGACAGTACCATTCTGTGACTGTATATATCAAACATGATAAAGATTACTACATATGATACGATGTAAGACAAAATATACTATATAAAATAGTATAACATTACTTAGTATAATCAGTATAAAGAATCCTCTCAGACTCATTCTTTAAACCCCACAGTCAAGGATATACACGAACAGAGTACATGAATTTTGTAATTAATTTGATGATGACAAACCTGTCCTTGAATCTCCTTAAGACTTGATGACGTCAAACGTGTTCTAGAGAGAGGAAAAGATTTTCCTTGGCGATGTAATAGATGGGCGAGGGGGATAAGGCGATCGCCTCTTCTTTGTCCAAATTATGAAGAACGTGTAAAATTAATACTCTTTGCATGGATGTTTACACGATCAAGTTACGCCTTAAAGAAGGAAGTCTCTAGACACACCAAACTGCGCATTTAATTGCGCTTTAGCAGTTGATTTTGTTGTGAACATTTCACTATGATCTTTACAAAAAAACCGTTACAAGTGTATTTATATATTCTGCAAATACTCTGAAATTGTCAAAGTATAGACACAATTGTTTTATATACATGTGTTGATGGATGAACGTTTATTTGAAGCATATGAACATATTCTATAGCTGTGGTATATTTTAATAAAATGCAAATCACAAAATTAATTTAAAAATTCCGGATATTGGTGTACATCAAACAAGGTATAATGTTGTTTGAACCAGAAAAATCCAAACAATTTTTTTTCCAGAATGGGATTGAATATGGACCAGCCACAGGAAGGTTGTGAGGGTATACGTACCTCTCTTATCTCACCTACGGCTGGGCATTACAAACAGGGGACATTTGCGAAGAAAAGTGCACGCTAGTACATACATACTCACGTGGCCTTGTGTGAGTACACTTCGTGATATAAAGATGCTGCGTGATTATCTAAACGTTCGTGATTTACGTGTACTAGTATATGTCTTAAATCTTTGGTCAGGATACAAAATGATAAAGAATAACCCATTGTAATACATTAATTATCCATACATCTTTCTCGAACACACCTGTCGACTCTTTATTAAACAGATAATAAAGAAATGACAGAGATAAGCTTGGTATATATCTAGTGCTCATGACAAAAAAAAACCGCCCTTTTTCACGTGATAATTTTACATGCGAAATTCTACAGACAAGTAACTTTGCCGGATCAAGATTAAAAAGAGTGATAAATGTTAAGAAAGAAATTTTGATGAACATGCTCTAATTTGATTATAATGTCAATGCAATGTAAGCTTATCAATGTACATGTAATACTGTCAAGAAGCGCAAAAGAATTCAATGCTAAGAACAGAACTGCAACAGCCTGGGGTTTATTGACAATGGTTATTTGATATAAATAACGTCTTTAAGGAATATTTGAAAGCAACGGGTTTCTAGACTTTTTACATTTTAAAAATTAATTAAAAACAGTTTTTACGACAAGGGCTCTATTTACAAGTTATGAATCTATGAATTAAACATCAAACAAATTATAGATTTCAATTCAATGAAAGTTTTTAGCAAACCTCTATTATAATAAATTTATTCATACACCCCCTAACCATCAAAGAAAAATTATTTTGTTAAACATTTCGACATATCGCAGCACTTTATCAAAAAGTACAGAGGTTGCGACATACATGACGTCACGTTCAAGAGAAGTTCCGAATATAGGATAATACCAACGGAGAGACGGTTACGTAAACCATTCAATCTAGCGCAAAATCTAGTGACTATAAATAGTAATTGGCGGCCTTGTGGATTGCATTGCCCAATCTGACGAACAGTCCACCCAATTCGTGACTACAGGCCAATCCATCTTCTGGTGAATTGAATTAGTGGCATCCAAAGCATCCCGCATGGGATCCGGTATCAAGACATACGTTCTAAAAAATCAGTCTGGATACAATATAAAAAGGGTTTATATATATAATTAAAAAAGACCACAATTTGATAATTGCTGATGCAATCAGTGTGGTCAACAAACGAGCCATTTCTAACCGCGATTGACGCCGTTCTTTTATATAGGGCGCTGTTTCGTCAATTGATAAAGGGAGTCGGTATGTAAAAGTACAAAGCTTGTAAATCGATTGAAATAAATACAATGTTGTGTAATGATTAATATCCTCAACAGCGTACTACAAAAAGAGGCTACACGGATACAAATTCGTTGAACTACATTCATAGCAGTACAAAGGTCAGAATTTGTTTCAGGAACAGTTTTCAAGGAAATCAGTCCCGTTTCTCTACCTAAGATATTTTCAATAGTATACTCGTCATCAATTCTCTCAGGTGTCCATCGAAAACCCGCCATCTTCAAAGGTCTTGGAAACACTTCAACATAACGAATATGTACCAAAAAGGATGCAAAAATCAAATCAAGACTGGTGTCCTTTCTGATATATTTCATTTTATCAAATAAAATATACAACATGACTAATGTTGTATATTTTATTTGATAAAATGAAATATACCAGAAAGGACACTGGCTTTTGATAAACACTCTAACTTGTACTATCATAACAGCGTAATTTGCTTTAAAAATTTAAACTGTGTAACTATTCAACTGAATTCACTACATGTAAAGAATTTCCAGGACAGATTGTTTCAGTCCTCTTGTAAATTCATACAAGAAAAGTTCTTATGCATATATTAAAACATTGCACTGAATACTAATTAATCATTACCATTAATAATGCACATCTTTAATAATTAACATCAAATTTAAAATCTTAGTTCAGCCAATGATTAATCATTAAACAACAATGATAATGAACCGATTACTAAATGTATATGGTCTTCTCTAACTTACAAAACCGCTACGTCAGTCATTTTTAATCACCACTGCTAATTTGGGTATAACATGATTTGCTTTAAAAGTACAATTTTCAAATTTTCCTATAACCTTTTACATATTGTTTAATGATACGTAAAGTTGGCAATTGTGACCTTGGTTGATTGATCACTGCTGCAATTCTGTGAAGGTCATGGTTTTCTGAAACAAACAAGAGTTTTTCCCGAAAATTTGATAGAGAAGGAAAGAAAAAGTCCCCATTGCATCCGGGAAGATTTCCTTATGTAGAACCATCATTTTTTGGAAATGATCAACATAATCGAAATTATCAATGCATTTGCAAGTGTCCCAGACCTTAGTTCAGGGAAACGTGAAGAAAACTGCAAAGCGCGAATGATAATAATAGATTAGTTTGGATAACGAACAATTTGAGAACTTACATGCATACTTCCCGTGTTTTGAGAATCCCTATGTGTGAACATATATTTTGTACAAACTTATTTTAGACTGGTACAATGGCCATTTCTAAGAATCTGTGCACCCATATAAAGTGTAGGCATTTCGATAATGTGCCTAGTAGGTAACTAGATCTCAATGCTCAATGTTGCACATGATTTGCTGCAATATTGTAGCTCTACATAAATATCTGGATTGTCAGACCGTAGAGCTACAGTTCCGTACACGCCAAAACTAAGTACAAGCAAAAACTCCCCCTATCCCCCCCCCAATAAAAAAAACCAAGAAAACAAACGAACAAACAAAAACATAAAAACAACTAATAAATATTCTATTTACACTAACAGTGCACGAAAACGTGCGTGATGTTTGGATTAAATAACCTAATTTTCTTACACATACTGTGGAAATTTTCCATATCAAAACTTTCAAACATTTTACTGCTGATATTGGCACTTTATTTGCCTCTCAATTTTTTAAGGTAGAACCCTGTATCACGCATCCGGTTTTTTTTATTGTTATTTTATACACCAACTATAAATTTCCGGTTATAACTCTGGTGAGTGAAATGAAATCGCAAGTTCTTCATTTGTACATGTACATGTTTCAGTGGATTTAACTTAGTACGTGAACGGGAGTGTAGCTAGATGTTAACATGAAATAAAAAAGGGGAAAAAACCACCTTGTCAGAGTAAATAGGTTGGGAAATTCAAAGCAAAGTTTCAAATGTTTCGTTAATTTTATTGTGCATTATATTTATTTTTACTATATAATGTTTTCCTCCATATATTTCAGAATTTTAGAAGTTTGATTAAAATACTTTGTAAATCGAATTACAAATACTGGGTTTTTATTATCATTTTTTAAAAATTTGTTTACCTACGATTATTTGTAAAAAAAAAATAAATAAATAATAATAGCCTGTTCACTACTTTATCATTAAGAATTTTCCAAAAATAATGCATTTTTGTGGAAAATTATTGATTGGCATGATCGTTTTACACAACATGTTATTTAAAATGATTTGCATGTACTGATTTACTTCTGAACAAGTGTATTACTTTTAAATTTGCAGGCATGAAATATAACCTCGCAAGCACAAAAACAGATTCCGGTTTATTAAGGTTGGAAGGAGGTCACCTTAGGTGCAAATCTGACATTCAGACAATAGACTCTCGTGTTACTTTATGAAGGCTCAACAAGATTCATATTATGTAATTTAAAGTTTGAAACTTATTAAAACAAATAACGCTACCTCAAAACGGAAGTTGGTCACGCGAACTGTTAAGACCCCGCTCAATGCTACCAAAACAAATTCATATATAACTATCCATGTTAATATGCATCCTTCCCTTGGACTAAATGCCAATTTCTTGTGATTTTTATTGCAAGCGATGGAGTGAAATCTACATTGCTATTATTAACCAAATTATTGTACGTCCGCCCACAACGTTATTCTGGCAGTAGTGTGCGCTTTCTGTGAAAACGTCTTCAACCCTTTCGTAAAATACTGTTGCATTGAAGGTCATGTAGGAGATAGGAATGTATACCAAAATGTATATATTTCATTCAGTGGGTTCTTCGCTTCAGAATCGTAAATCAAGTGATGAAGATTCTAGTTTTTTGCGCAGGCATTTTGTTTATATTTAAGAAGAGAATTCAATAGCTACCCAATTTATATATTAAATAAACTGAAAATATTGAAATAAATCTTTCAGCAATATGCTGCATTTCAAAAAACAAGAAAGAAATTAACTATGAATTGTGTTCATTGTGACATGCATACCATATACACCTGTACACAACAAACCAGAAACATGCGTATAGAATTATGTTTAGAAACCCGTGGTGTTATTTTAAGAAACTCTTGTTTGTGCTGACGTACACAGTGCGCTTAACGTGTCTGTACCTTTGGCGCGCACCGTCAAGACTATCAACTCTGCGATATTCATTGGCCACGAACGCATCTCTAAGTGAACATGTATAACCCTGTACAGTACAACACATGTTGGAGGTGTGTTAGTAGTACATAAACAGAATTGATTACTAGAAACTTATTTTGAAAGCACAATTTAACGGTTTGCCTTCTACAATTAAAAAAAAATTGTTGAAAAAAAAGAAGAAGAAATATATCCAATCGGGTTTAAACTACGCTCTACCAATTCCTCACAGAACATGCACTTTGAAAAGAAACTGTTTCCAAGGATACTAGCGAGTCCAGAAAGATGAATTGCTTCTAGTTTAGCCTACTGCATAGATCTACATTTACGACGCCGATAAATCTGTCAAAAAAGGCCGAAGATGATAAAGGCCTCCTACGCCGGCCTGTTACAAGACACTTAGGCCCACTCCAGAGACCGCCATTCTTCTGCGTTAGGTCACTCACAGTCATTGCAAATGAGTTTGAAGAGCCTGTCGTATTCATGGTAATGTAGTTCCTTGGAGACTTAAATACCACTTTAAAATGTATCGTTTATCATTTGAGAGAATATTGTTTCTGTTTGCTTTTTTGTTTGGTCTAAATGTCAGTGTTACTTAGTCTTCAGACAACGTTAACAGATAACGTTATTTATACGAATGCTTCTTTTTTTTACAATGAAGGTTTCGTATATTTAGCAATGGAAACGTAATTAGTCAAATTGAAATATCAAAAACAGGTTTTAGATACAACCTTTTGATAAAAATCTTTAAATAATTTTTGCTTTATAATTTTTGCAAATTTTAAATAATCACGAAGTGGCCTTTTCAGTCTGATTTTTATGCTTTGTTTTTTAAATGTAAATTAAGGGACGGAAGACGCCGAAAAAAATTCTCTAAATTTTCCCTTTTTATCAGGAAAAAGATAAAATAAATAAAAATAAATATTCATATTACAAAATCTAAAATAAAACAGTAATAAAATCTATGATTGTACATCCGAAGCAAAATAATAAATACTCAAATGAAGTTTTTCATCTCTCTTTATTATCAAATGACTGCAATACAACATTGTATGTTACAAGGAGAACGTCTTCTTAATATCAATAAATCATTTTAACGAGTCTTAATTAATCCAAATCCGCTTTTGTTTTCTATCAAAGTGACCGATAATTGCCATCATACACCCATGACACCGCCTTGACGAGGAGACAAGACACGTCAATGGCAGCGTGACGTCACCAGCAGTTAAGTTGGCGGTAGTAGTAGGATGTGCAAGAATTAGATCGCTCATACGTGTCCGTGTCGATATATCCTGTCAACTGAATGGCAATCGTGTTGCTGAACGGTAATTTGAAAATTACAGGGCGTCATCATCAGGGGATTTCTATACAAAAGAACTTACGTCCATAAATTGTAAATTATGTTTAGTTTAAATTATCGAATTAATTTTTAAGCAAAATGCCATTGTTACTTTAATAAATTATCATTTAATATCATAACTTTTTTATCTAATTTATATCACCAGTAGGAAAAATTGGGCGGGGGAGGGGGTGGTCCTGTCCTCAAGCACCTGTTGAAATACCAGAGATTGGAAAGACTGGGTAAAAATGAGTCTAAATATAATGTGCATTGAGTATCATTTGACAATATTCTTTTGAATTCATGAATATATCAGCGACAGTAACCTTCACTTCACCCCCCTTCTGTAATTTGACATCACCCATTCATCACTTTACTACGTTGAAATTTCTCTAAATGGAAATAAAGTCTGTCATTCAAGTCATTCGTTTTAATATATTAAATTTCAGGTGAAGTGTTTAGCGACAGGCACATACACTTTTTAATTCGATATTTTTCGCCCTTAAATCACTCCAAAATTTCTTGACCTTTAAAAAGGCAATTCAAATAAAAAAAAATGTCATCATGTGTCATGACGGACTCATTTAGGAAGATTTATTTTCAACTTTGTGTACTAAGACTTATCATACATATGTAAATTGGGGACATGATTCTCAGAATTCGCTGTAAATTAGTCCCGTCTCTACACTTTAGACATCGCCAGAGTGTCTCCGAAGTGTGTACAAGGTGCCAGACGTCGAAATGTCGAATTATGAGTAAAATAAAAGTGCGTAACTTTAAAAATAAATTGAGAAACAAAGGGTTTCCAGGCAATTTCCTGTTCCCTTTTTACCCATAAAAAAATTTTGTTTGTTCTAAAGAAATTTGATCTCAATAGACATGATATAAAGAAACTATTACACTTCCCTGTAGATGATACCTTGGTATGTGTACAGAACATTTTACATGGGTTGTTGAAATGCGTATATGTATATTTAAAAGCCTTAAAAGTACATGTACATATATTGTAAGTTAACAACAGTTTATTGTAAGGCGGTACAAAGTTATTTATTATTAAACCACCAGGATGTACTTTGAGCTATACAAGCAAGCTTTATCATTGTCCTATCACTCATGTGCACACATAAAGTTATTTATTTAAAAAAGGAAAAAACTATCTGATCAAGCATGTTATGATCGTTATGACGTATAACACCCCCCCCCCCCAAGAAAAATAATAGTAAAATTAAATAAATAAATAAAACAAAAAAGGAGCGTAAACAATCAATGTATAACAGTCATAATAATTCGATACAACCCTATATGTTTAAAATATGTTTAAAAACATATTTCCTTTTACATTAGGTTGGTCAAATTACAAAACACGCAATCGCTAAGGATATACCATTCCCAAATGTAGAATAACAATAAACGGAAGGGGAAAGTTGGTTCCTGCCACGATCAACAAATGGAATAGTTCAGCTTGATCACTGAAAACTTAAAATAATCCTTCAATCAGAACCAAGTTTTAAAACCATTATTCAAATCAAAGCAAACAAAACATTCATCGTATTTTTGCTACAACAGCTTTACATGTATATTATACATACAAAAACTCAGACATAATATATAGTATTTTAAACAGCGATCTCAACAAAAAATAAACCATTGTGAGTCATAATTGCAAAATTGCAACGTGGATCAACAAATATATAATGTACCTATGCAACTAATAAATTGTTTTCAACCATTTAAAGTTTTACTAAAATTAACAAGTATAACGTTTTTGGAGATGAATCACTGAATGTTTAAAATCAACCTGCGTTTTTTTTTTTAATCTGTTCAGTGATAAGAGACTGTGGTAGAATTTCTCGTTTATTACTGTTAAAACTAAATTAAAACAGAAAGAAGATGGGTGAATAAGGCGAGTAACCTGCCTATATGAGGATGGATAAGATACTATAAAATTTTAAATATCAACGAATCTCATAATTTAATTATAAATTATTGAAAAAATTTAAAATATAATATACCATTACATCGATTTATAACCCTCAAATATTTGGAATATGTTGATTTAAACTGGCGCATGCGTGTCAAGACCTCCAAATAGTAACCTTTTTAGAACTTCAATGCCTTTTCTTTATAGAGTGGGTCTGTCATTTTTGTCATAGTCTATATAAGGTTTAAAGGAAATCAAACCGATTTCAATCAGCGAAAACGTGCAGAGATGACCCACTATACTTTAAAAATGTCCTTTTGTATCACAACGAAAAAAAATACAAGTCCGTAAATTCGTGGTTGAAGTTGCATATGGCATTTAACCATGGAGTTTGTCGGACTGAAATGTCTCAGTGGTTAGAGCACCAGCCATTAGGTAACATAATAGAGCTAGGGTTTTTAGGTTGTGGGTTCGATACCACCAAAACTTTAGAATTTTTTTTTTTTCATATCGTTTGTCAAAATATTCAAAACTGAATACTGCAGTATAGTTAGAAATTGTGCTTTTGTAAATTTGTATTATTACATTATCAAGAATATTTAGTTGGAAAAAAAAATTTGAAATTGTATTTTACGACTAAACCAAATGGGCATTTGCGCTATCTTGTTCCCCTATCTTCTTTATTTAATTGCAAGAATGTACATCAAGTGTTTATCTATGTACCAGCAAAATTGATTCTTATACATAGTCGTAATTCATTTATGATAAGGACCTTAGTAAGTTGTAAATTTATAACTTGCATTCGAACCATTTGTATAATACTAATATTCATATAATGCATGCATTTTCAAACCAAACCAGCATATATACAAATTCTAAGAAATTTAAATAAAAAACTACCACCAAAAAGGGGGCACCGATACTAAATTTAATATGTCAAGGATAGTTCCTAAAATAAAAACCACCTTATATACATGTATACCAAACTTCATTTTAAATATGATCTGCCTTTCTTTCTGTGTCATCATAATATCCACAGGTTGGTATGGAAGAACTCATCATAAATTAAAATCCGAACAACAAAAGCTTAAAACTATTAAGTACAGTAAAAAGAATTGTAATTGCATATCATAAACCCAAAATCTCAAATCTCGTTTAACACGAAAAAAATTGTGACCAGAAAAATAATTCGTCAGTGCTTTGTATTTGCATTTTTTTAAATGTGTAATATTTTTCTGAAAATAACACAATGAATATTCATATCATGTATTTTAGTGCCATGGATAATATGTTACGATAAAAGTACAAAAAAGTTAATGAGGCTATCAAATATTTGTGTGAAATTTCTTTTTTACAGACTAATCTCCATTAAAGAAAATTATTAATTTTTATTTTGGATACTAGTATGCGTTATAGTTTAAGAATTCCTTATCAATCATTTCAAAGGTTAGTATGTCATAAAGATCGAAATAAAAAAATTCTTAAACATTATAAAGCTAATTAATGGCGTCACAAAGGAAATAGTAGGTTGATTCTAGCATGAAAGACAGCAAATATTCTTTAAAAGACATATTGCATTCTCTTTGTATTAGATGTACAATGATATTGCAAATTTAATGTATCTATCCTACATTATATTCGAAATGTCAAATAACTGAAATGATCAAATCTTTAAATTACTAAAATTGTGGAACACCAAAGCATTTGAAAAAAAAACTTCATTAAATGTATATTAAAAGTTAAAATTATTTCAGGGTTTTTTTCCCAATGTCATTCAAAATTTCAGAATTAAAATTATTAACGTCCTTTAGAAATGAAAGGTGTGAAATATATGAAAATATGTCGGCCACCAAGAACCTTTTTCCCCCAAAGCACAGAGAAGTTTCTATCTTTTAGTAAGACTAGACCTGCTTCCGTTTTGCGTATACATACTGCCATAGGTAGTTATCGTATCTTTTTTAAGGTTCCAATAAAAAATAGATTTAAAATCTTTGTAAATCAGCATTTCAATGATTGTTTAATTTAAATTACATAAATTGACAATTGTGTAGACTAAGTACTAGTTTAAGTGTGAATAATTATAAAACGGATGAAGTTTCATCAAACGACGGAAAACATTAAAAAAAATCGGCATGTATTTAATTTCAACTTGTTACTCTATCAAGAAATCTTGGAAATTCCAATTTCTTATCTGTGAATTAAGCTCAAAAGTCAGAGATTTTATTTGCTCGAAAGACAAATTCAGGAAGAAGGGCCTATACATTAAACCTACTTTTCTCATTGGAAAACCCGTAGACAAAATGATATAATGTTTATTTTAAAACCCTCCATAAATCAATCCACTCTACCTGGGTATGCACACCAGGGCGCTCATATGACGAATAGTTGAGCTTTCATTTTATCACTGAAATTTAATTAGAGTCACGATATTTTAAAGTGTGACTGTCTTTCAATGCAGCCAGAGGGAAAATATAATGTTAAATGCCCATATATAAAAAAACCAAAGAAAACTCCTGAAGATATCAATGAAACCGGTAGAGTTTTGAATCGGCTTTCTGTTATTATATATATATATATATATATATATATATATATATATATATATATATATATATATATATAAAGACGTGATGAACCCAGGTAATAATAAATTCATCAAGTTTTTAAGTGCACTCAACCATTTGTCATTTAACGGCATTACAATAATATAAATCGACAAAGAACCATCAGATGATAAATAAACTATAGTCTCAAATTTAGAAAATAGCGTTCTGTTCTATCGACTTCCTAAACAACGTGACGTAAATTTCACCACATCACTTTTCTGTGTACCTTTCTAAACTGGTTCTACGTCAAATACACAAAAAGGTAAATATTTCGTCAGTAATATATAACAAATTTGTTCTTTAACACAGCGTACAAAAGTTATCAATCTAAATTTGAAAACGTCACCGCTATTCATTATTTTGAATTTAAAAAAGGTTAAAGACAAAATAAGGTGTCTTCTGGAACTACTTTCCAGTGTTAAAATTGAACTCTTTGTATATACGCGTGACGCAGAAATCCACGTCATCAAATCCTTAACCTGGCGAGAAAGGAGGGTAGAGAGCTGTTCTTTACCTCTATAAAAGCACTTGTGTCTTCGTTCAAAACAACACAATCTGCCAAGGCGGTTAGAGTGACTTTGTTCAATGAGTAGATAAGGGGGCTGTGATTATCATATCATTTTTCATAGAATATGTTAAAATGGAGGCTCTGTATGCATACGACCATCAACTTATTCGTACTTCCATTTACACAGTGCTTCCGATTTAAGTTCCATTAAATTGGGTTTCTTCTCAAGTATTAAAATACAAACTTAGTTAAAGGTATATGTGGCGTATTTGGAGTAAATTTTTTGACATGAGTTTGAGTAAAAATATACATCATACTTCTTATAATTAGACGTTTCACAAACTCTAGGCCCATAAAACATGTTCTGTCTTTAGTTATTTGTCTCTAAACTTTGCTACTCGTCTGATGAATATTAATGTGATCCGCCATTTACAACGCCACTGCGCATGAGTGCGGGAAAACCTAGCATTTAAAACACGATGGAAGAAGAGTTTGTTTACAAATTAGAATCACGTTTTTCATGTCTTAAATTAAATAATTCTTATATATCAGATGATACTCGAAGCATTATTATTCCGATATTCTTTAATGTAGAACGATATAAATTGTTTATTAAGTGTAATAAAGACGAAGCACGATTTTAGCATCATCGACATGGTAAACGGAGTAAATACCCCCCTCCATGAGGGATGCATGTACTGAGAGTGTTTATTTATTCTTTATTCAAAAATTCCTGTAAACGAAAATCCACTTGTGGTTGAAAACTTATAAAGTAAAGACACGGGACACATGGAGCACGAACCTGACTAGCAAAACCCCTACAACTTCATCATGGAAACTTAAGTTTAATTCGGCTTTAATTCCTGTTCCATCAATCTACATGGTCTCCGATGACAATCTTCCCTTTGTTCCTATCCTTGTCAGTCTGTCTCTTTTTTCTTTCATTGCCAAATCTGTCAAACTTAACGGTATACCTATCATTCTCGTCGTCGCCATTCTTGTTGATAGACCAAGATGGATGTCACGTGACCCATTTAAGGCGGGGTTATTCAAATCTTTTGTATTTTTTACCGTGCCGGTAAAAAATAAAAAATATTTTTTTGATTTCTTGTATCTTTGTTATGCGATTGACTTATAAAGCGTAATTTGTGTGAAAGTCCTATCTTTAAGTAAAGAAAAGAAGCAAATAATCAGATCTTATTATTGTTATTCACTAAAAATACGCCACATATACCTTTAAGTGCCAATTTTAAAATTGAGGTTATATGTTCCAGTAACTTTGTAATTAGGCCAAAATATTGGGACTAAATGCTCTTTTTTCAATGATGCATGTACTCGAGATAATTTGTTTTTGTTTAAAACCTTCTCCATCATAGATAAGTATACATTTTTTATTGCGTACCATTAAGCTTGTACATGATATACAATGTACATATACAGTGTAGTGGACGGTTTCCTTATTTAAAACTTCTGTAATATTGTTTTTCACAACAGCAGTTAACATAACTATATTAATTGATACATTTATGAAAACAATTCAAGTAAACCATATATGGACTAAAATAAGATTCAAAAACAACCAAAAATATTTTTAACAAAATATGACACATCCCTTTGTTTGGATTATCGGAAACTACTTAAGTACGCAACAATGCGTTAATTTTATTGGTTAATTCAAATGATACTAGGTTTCACTTGCACAACCAATCGTTACATGTTTAACAGGATGTTGGAGTGCATCGAGGAAAAAACAAGTACCAGGATTATATTGCTGTTATGTCCATATATAGCTTTGTTCGTTCTCATTACTGATCCAATGACATACTTCCACAGCCCAAACTTTACGCCGTTACATGTATACATCAAACCAAGAAGCTATTATATCACATTAACTCGCGTTTCTTTAAAGGATTTCGAAATGCAACATAAAGGTTTTTTTTCTTTTTTGAATCACTAAATATATGATTAAAGGTTCGAATAAAGAAATTATTTTTATGTGTTGTGGAGCAAATATTTTAATGGATCGGAATTACGAATCATGATCTAGTTAAAAGTATTTGTTGTTGCATTAACATATCATAAACCTTATTTGATAAATTGTTAGCTTAGTTATGGTGACATACTTTTTCGCTACAAACAAATATAGACAGGAATAGCTGGGTGGTCATAAACATGTAGAGATTATGTATTTATTTTCCTATAGGCGAATTTACCATCGATATCGAAATTCCCCATGCACATATGTACTTTCAAAGACCACAATCTAGAGCACTGACTTATATAATGGACAAATAAATAAAAGTTGGTTATGAATGACCCATTTTTAAAACTGACCGTAGTTTATTCCACTAAGTCGAGGAATAAGGATAGATTGAACAAGCTCGTCTAATCTGTCCTCTAATAAAATAATTGTATGTCGGAAAATAGCATAAAGCTTTTTCAACCGCATTGGTCTTACTGTGACGTAGACTTCCTATATCATGTTGCGGGGTTTTAGCTAACATTTTCAGCCAATCCAGTAGAATCAAGATTTAAATTGTTTACATCTTACTTTAAAGCTACGATAATGGGGTTTCAGTATTACCAACACTGGTAAGGAATACCAAATATAGCATGTAATAGTAGTCTTTTAAACACAAACAATAAAAAAAATCGTCAGTACAATTACATTATAACTTTCTGATTTAATTTCTTTTTTTGTTTTAGTCTAGATATATTGTATTCAAGTTTTGTAAGAAAAATAAGTCATTTGAATAAAGTATTTTATAAACATACAATGTACATACGTGTATCAAATTGTTTTCAATTCTATATATATATATATATATATATATATATATATATATATATATAAACACACACACAAATTTATGTTGAAGATTTATTACAGTGGACGTTTATCAGAGTCCAGAGCAGTGAAAAGTTTAATTTCAATATAACCCGTGTCTGCACTCAAATTCATATCAAAAATCTCGGCCCAGGTACGCCGTCTATACATATATACCTTTAAAGGGAACATCATAGGATGAACTCTTCCCTTACCTGTGTTTATTTCAAACGCATTGCAGTTGATTGCACAATAACCTACTGACCTTTGTTGTGCCTGTATCTTAAATCGTGTGACTTGGGTTGTCGACCGAAAGATCATAAACACGGTCAGGTTTAATAACCTGAACTGTCAAATTTACGTAAAGAGTTACATTGCATGTTCACAAGATCACTGTCCCTGATGCTTGCATAACATTCTGGTTAAAAATTTTTAAAGAAAAAAGTTCGATGACATTTATTACAAAGTTCAATGAATTTCGAAACATTGTTAAGTTGTAAATTTTGAATCTACTGGGTGAGTGTAAATCCAAAATTTACAACATGACAACTGTTGTAATGTTGTAAATGTTGTATTTACACCCACCCAGTAAATTCAAAATTTACAACATTTACAACATTGTTTTTTAAAAATTTTATCATGTTTGTCCATGACAATTTGAAGAGTCATCTCAAATTTCTTTGTCTTAAATAATCTCAATTATTCTTTGAAAAATTATTAGATTGAAATAAAGAGTTAGAATTTTCCCGTTGCCGGTGTTTCTATTTACATGCAAATGTATATTCATTCATTTTTTCTACTCCACAAAATTGACATTACATGTAAAGTACAACAGTACATGTGTTTACGACAAGAATCCACAAAATTGACATTACATGTTCAGTACAACAGTACATGTGTTTACGACAAAGAATCCACAAAATTTACCTTACATGTTAAGTATTTATGACAATGGATGCGCTTATAACTGTACATAGATATAGAGCAAGGTTTTCTTTTACACCCAGTCTTTTCTAAGAAATGAATTTCTAAGCTTCTTCGAGAGTATAGGAAATGCAATCACTATTTCCTTTTAAACTCACTTAGTTTTCATCATTGATGCAGACCCCCCCCCCTCCCATATTTATGTAATCATGTAAATGGTATGAGTCAAAGGCATGAAAAGTCTTTTTGTTTACATATTTTGATATATTTAAAGAAACATTTGTCCTTTTTTAATATACCCTTCTTAATTATAAATTAATTTCACAGAAAAAAGTTGAGCGTCAAATGAAAATACATGTACACATAAATAAGTTACACGAATAAACAACAAAGATGTTTTAATAATTTTCATCCAGCTAATGAGTTAGACGGCGTTTAAAACGTCCGACCCTACACTGAAGCTTTCCCTGCAACCATGATAAGCGTTTAGTCGCAGTGAAGTTCAGTAAGGGTGAAGCAAACGTCATAAACGTCTAGTCTCCATTTCATTTGCTCCGGATGAATTTATTAATGAACAATATTAAACATAGAAGAAAAAAAGAAGAAATGTACTGTTATTCAATAGCAGCTTCAAATTTCACATTATATTTCTTGACTTCAAGAAACTACATGCGTAAAGTTGCATATGATATACATAAATAAGCATAATTTACATCATAAAAACATTGGTGTGTCTTACGTCCATGTCATTAGCATTTTTATTAAAATAATCATACGTTACTTCAGATATATAACATACAGTCAATATTGTGTTTTATCAACATTTGCATAATTGAACAAAATAATGCATAAAACAATAAAATAATAATAGTCTTTCATAACACATGAAATAATGGTGTGAGTTCAGTCGCAGTGATGGGTTTAAATTATGAACAGACATTTAAATTACGTTTGGGCGTTTATCATAATCGTCTTCAAGAATAGGTAGCATTTAAACAAAGACAACTATTTTCTATCCAGAATGAAATAAACACGTTGTTTTCTGTGGGAGAAAGGTCGCTTTTAAGGATTGGGATTTATTTTAAATGTTCGAGTACATTGTATAAATATACACACTTAAATTCAAAGAAATATGATGATCTCTCTAACCTTTTTTCCCTAATATCGTGGATATACTGTTGTAATGGAAATAGAAAATTATATGACTTCCTTGTTCCACTTTCTTAGGTTACAGAATTGAAAATAACTTTGTTACCATACGTGTTAGATATAATGTAAGGGCATGGGGTGTAAAATCCCATCCATAGAGCCTTCATGCTTCGGTGCCACTTCAAAAAATACGAACCTAAATAAACCTACTGAGAATCACAAAAAAAAATATGTAACATTTTAACTTGTAGTTTTGTGGACATAGTCCACTCGCTCAGCATCTATCTCTTCTGGATCGATTTCTACAGGCTGTGAGCCGCTTTCATTGAGAAAAACAAAAAGGCACGTGACCTGTTTCATTGACGTAGAATGCGGTTTCACGTTTGATAGTAACGGGCGAGTCCATTTTCGATATGAAGGAAGACAGCTTTATATACATTTGTTTATATGAAGGATACTCAGTTCAAGACTGAGGCTTGAGGAGAGTACACGTTCTAGAGATAGGCGTTTATTTATCGTAAGGTCTTTTGCTTCAAGGGAGATCTGTTCATTGGGTCAATTTAGTGTGCAACCACAGAGCTTGGAATGCGATCGTAAGCCGTGAAGTCCTTAAAAAGCATAGAGATTTTAACGCTAAAATTAGAGCAAAGTGCACACGGACTTCCTTTATTGTATTTCAAAAGATATGGAATTTTCTGAAATGAACTCGTTTAAAATAATTATTCGTCCTGCAACTGGAGGGAGTTTTGAGCTCCGAGTTCCCCATAATGAAACCGTTCAGGGACTGGTCTGGACACTATCCAGGATGTATAGTATTCACAGAGATAGGATTACTCTACTCCATCAAAATAAGTAAGTTCTGCAGATATAATGGTCATTGTTGCAACCACTGATACAATGCAAAAGCGCATTAATAAATGTTCTCTGTTTAATGAAAAATGCTTAATGCGATTGTTTTACTTAGTATTGTTACTATTTCTGTGTTCTTTGTACTGGTCTTTTGTTTATAGGTTCACAAAGCAAACACGCACGTTCTTTTGGTTTACGAAATTCTCTTATTATGCTTCCTACGTCAGACATGTTTTATATAGGCATATAAGCCCATCCATCAGATTTTGACAATACCCTACACCTACGTCCAACACACGGCTTAATATGGCAGACAAAGTGATCAACCAGAACAGTAATCGTGAGCCCTTATTAAAAGAAAAACAGCCCTCCACACGATCTAAGAATAGTTGTTTAAAAATCAACCAAGTTCAGGTCTCTTCTAACACAAGATTTAAAATATTTTAATACAGAGTTTGTTTGAGGAGAATTACACGTCGAGGAAGATAACATGTAGGTGTTAATTCCGTGGGAATGTATTTAGGTCAAGTGTAGATTCATTAGGTCAACAGTTTAGCCTACGCACTGTGCGGTTGTGAACTCCCTAACCAGGTGTTCTGTGGCTCAGTCAGATGTCAGATACACACACGTGTTTTCTCTGCGTTCTGTCAATGCAAAATGCGTCTTAAAGCCAATTTATCCGAGTCCACCACTAGTGCACCGATGTAAAAAATGATCAGTTGCTATTTGTTGTAAAATGACACTTCCTTGTAGAACTTGGGGGAGTTTTACGAATTAAAAAAAAATTATATCTTCTATCTAGAGACATTTACAAGATGTATCATTGGTCTAGTTGATTTCGACCTTGATACTTCATATGAATCTTGAAAACGCCAGCTTTTTGCCCTAACATTGACATTGGCGTCTGAAAGTGTGAAATAATTGTTACCGGAAGCACCATAGATAAACTAGTATTCAGGAAAGGTTTACAAGCACTAGATACGGGGGGTTAAGCTGTGCTGCAATCGCCCACACTTCCTCACGATTGCCCGTCCCAATTTGCCTTCAGTAATAGCGGTGAATTGGCCACAAAGTAGTAAGCTTTCAGTTACAAAAGTTGTCCGAAGACCATTGTTCGATCGAATTTGTTTCCAAACCAATTGGTTCATGGTATAACGTGTGACGCTTGTCATCTTTGTATTGAAAGGTCGCTCGGGATTTCGTGTAACTAGAATAGAATTCATCAATGTATATTGATCACAACCCAGCGCTGATCCTATCTGGTCTTTAGGGAAAAAATATTAACCGATGAATAAACGTCACTGTGAAAAGATTTTTTGTGTGTTTTATCCTTTTCATCAGACGTCGAAAAATAAGTCGCCCGAGTTCAACCGCAATGTATATATTTTTTTTTAAACTATTAATCAAATATGCATATTTGATGTCACCGTGATAGGAATGTAGAATGTACGGCATGGTACATAATTTCCATATATGGAGGAGACTTCGTCTCCACACACTTTTATACCTGTCATTCTTTGGTGCTTTATAATTGGAAACAAAAGTATCCCCTTTACGTTTAAACCTTTCTTTGTAAATGAGCTACGTTTAAAGATGACAGAAATGTTTACTCCTGCTTCTAAAAAGGGGGCTAAATGACGCATAATCATGAGGAGAAATTTGAAACACTGATACGTGTACTGGAGAAACTTATTATCTGCAGTAATGACCAAGCGATGGCCGAAAACGAAGAATCAATAGCTCATTTCTTGGATGGCACCGGGGAATATTGCTCCTCATTGCTAGTCACACAGATGCCCATTCGGCATTGGGAAAACGGGAAGTTGAATTCCTTGGGGGAAAATAATATAAGCCGTTTTAAAAGGTCGTTAGAAATATAGGTTTGGAATGAAGAATTCTTGATGAAAAAACTTTTCTGATTTGAATCTTCAGAAGCAAAATAAACTAATTTTATCGCGTGTGCCCATGAAAGTGCGCGTTAATATATTGATGTACCTGAACGTCTCGAGTTCGATTGGGAGTTTGTGGCTGTTCTTATTGTAGACGGAAAGCCTTCGGAAAGCATTTAATTAAAACAATGACGTCTGCTCCAAATGTCTTAACTCCATGTCTCCTGATGCTTTCATTGGGCGTCCTTCATGTACAGCCTTTAGTCCTGATATATAGACACACTAACCTAGTTTCTTTTTCTACTAAATCGGCAGCATACGGAAGGCCGATATGATCACTGCTTCATCAGACCGACTCCAAGCTTGGAAGCATATTTGTGGTTTGAACTTTTAACCGCAAGTGCAGTCTCATACATATTTAAACGCTCAACAAATAATAACGTGGAAAAAATACACACCAGGGAAGCAATAGCATTTGATAGCCCGGGTAATCTGTTCTCACAATAAAGAGGCCAAGCATTGGTTGTAAAACGAAAATTTATCGCGTTCATGTTGTTCAGTTGGATATAAATTAAAACTGTCACAAGGGTTTATCGGCATATAAATGTAGCTTTATTTTCATCTAGAGCAGTTTAAATATAAAGTCAATTTTTCGTCTAGGAGTGATGTTTTCGCTTTCAAAACCTTACACCTACGCACATTCTTGAACATTACTTGCGTACCTATAATATACGGAAGCAGCGTTTAAAGATTAACGACCTCGTAATTTCTCTGAGCTGTCTGCTCATGGGACACCTGCGTTTTTTTTTTATCGCATACATGAGGTCAAACGGTATTTAAAACTGGAGGAGAATTGGAAGTGGAAAATTCAAATAAGGGTCGCTGATCGTCGAACTTCGCTAGGTTTCTCCCGAAACAAAGGTTTCGTCTCCGCCCACGCTGCCGCTGATTTAGCACTGGCCCTTGTTTGCATGCAAACCAAGCATCGAAATAAGCGAAACCGGTCTCCAATTTACATCATTTTTTGGTTATATATTTATTAAATGCTCTGTAATTGAAGCAAATGCGTTTTCATCGGAGTAATGGTTCTGAAAGTTTGCAATCGTGCCAAAAGACTCGTCTTGATAAATGTCAAAAAAATATACCGAAGCAAGTGAAGCCTGCAAACTTAATATTTTTACAGCACGCATCGTCCGCCCACAAACTGCTTCACTAATGTACGATATACGAGTTGACTGACCAGAGCAGGAGGCAATGATTAAAAGTCTTTTTGTATGCACATCAGCAGTAGCCCACACAAAACGTCATATGGTCATATCAATGACGATGAAGAAAAGAACAACCCGGCCTCCTCCCAGGAGAGAGAGAGAGAGAGAGAGAGAGAGAGATAGAGAGATAGATGCTGTCCTGCGATCAAGATATCGGGGCACAAGATTGTCAGGACTAACGAACAAAAGTGTCTGTGGGAAAACATCTTTGAGCCAATTACCCCCGACACGACCGTAATCCCTCGCAGTGACGTCAATGCAGCCTAAAACCTTGTAAAGCAAAAGTCAATGAATGCACATTACGTGCGGGGCATAGGTATCGATTGTCCCTCCAATAAATAAAGCGGCGCTGTAATTGAATTGCAATTTCATGTACTGCCTGGTCGGTGACGCAAGCCAACTCCATTCCCCGACCCCAATCCCCTCACATAAGTATGAGATGTCAGAAATATAAGCCGAAAGATCGTTTTTTTATTAATGAGCAGATCAAGACAGGGCGGCATTCTAGCTTTATTTTTTATACCCTCTTCTGTCTCCTTTTTAAAATACATGTACAATATCATAGTGCACTGGAATCTACTTATGTATAATGAACTAAACCGGGTGTCGACGCCCATGCAGTAACGCTTTAGAGAAAACAACTCAAGGAGGGGGGGGGGGGGGGGGAATCTGACATTTACATGTACGTGTTGGTCATGATAAATCAACGAAAAGACTCCGAGAAATCGGATATTTCAGTAAAATGGAAAAATAAAGATGACAGATGGCTTTGCACAATCTTGTCATATTGCCTTTTGAAAACTCGTCAAACCACCACTCTGTCTCTAAGCCCACTGCTTGGCGAAACCTTGGAGACATTTCACGATATTTCGATTCTATTTTAGGCAACTAAAGCATGGTTTTCTGCGAGATTACGACATTCAAGAGAACAGTACCTTGACTTTAGTACCAAGCATGGAGAGTGGTTTATCGGTAAGTATCAGAAGTATGTAATAGGTATAAATATAGCAAATGGTCTTAAAATATCCCAGTAAGGACATGTGCCCTGCATTATCTCCTTTGACATTAATAATTCGTTTCTGGTGAAGTATATTACGGTTTGATTTTCATTGCAGTTCCATAAAAAGGAGAGTGGAGTTATGCAAGCATTGGAGAGCCTAACAGATTCCCAGGTAGGAGAATTCAGTGGTGTCAGAATTCGTGAGGTTTCATAACTCCCACTCTGGGCAAGAGTTTGTTCTTAAAGCGTTCAACCTTGCAGCCCATTACCCTCTATACCACGTATAGAAGTCACGCGGAGCAGCACTTCATTTTAAATGACAACATTTACCCAATCTGCGCACATAGATAATACATAATTATTCATAAGCAAATCATGCATGCGGAGTTTTGCAGACATATTTTTCAGTTGATTTCCTTGAGTCTATTTTTGTTTTGACATTAACAATAAGGCAGTTTAATCCTCTGGTATGACAAATTTTAATGCTAGGCTGTCTCCGTTTCTAAAAAGGGGCCTTAGTTGCTCCCATTTACAGACTGGTCAATTAAATGCAATGGTTCTAGTTTTGAACACCTGGATTTCGAAAGTGAATTCTGTTAGAATATAGGTCGCTGGCATCCTAAAATTTTGCAATCAGTTGGAAGCCATAGATGCATTTTGCAATTACCAGACGTCTCTTATCTGTAAAGAATTGTTGCGCAAGACACTTCATCAAGACTCTAATAGTCATAAATCACCTGTACAGGTGTACTACATTAATATCTGTTATAAAACTGAAATAATAATAATAATATTGTCAAATATCAGATACACATTTCTAAATAAATGTAGATAAGTCCCCCCCACACACACACAGACACACAAATCAAATTACAACCAAGTGTTTATTACTTTTTGACCAGAAAATACCCCATATTTATTTATTTTTCAGATTAGCGAATTCCTCTCTGGTAGAGCACCCCTCGTGTTAGCTATGAGACTTGGTGACCACATGATGTTTATACAGCTTCAACTCTCCACACAGACAGGAGCCAGACGAGCCCGCCCCACCCCCGTCCAGCTCCCCACCCCCCACAATATGACTGTGCACGACCACCAGGAGGTCCCCTCCCCCACCTTCACATCCGAGGCCGGAAGTAATGGGATTCCCTACAATTTACATCAGTTCAGGAGTTTCCCCGAATCTGAAAAAGTAAGACGGGTTTATATGCAACATGCAAACATTATCACACTCAGATTATCTCTCCTTTGTTTGACTATACCCTCTTTGTTATCAACAAAGCAGAGGTCACAGAGGATATAGTAGGAAAACATGTTTTCCTGTTATCAATAATACTGGGAGCAAAGAATTTTATTGTCATGTTGTTACATGAAAAGAGGGGGGGGGGGAGGCTACCTGAAGATTACCTCAAAGCAATACCCTAGCTACCAGCTCATCTTGTTGTTGTTTATTTTCTTGAGGGGACAAACACAGCGCCAGGCTTCCCACATACAACATTCCACCCCCATAACATGCTCATCCTGCCCACACAGCGATCCGTTGTTTGTGTCTCTGTGTGAGAGATGCCATGGTGCAGTGCTGTGTTTACAGAATTACTAAGCCATCGATTAACTTAACCTCTAGCTGATCAAAATTGCCACATGCCAATTAAATGTTTGATGCTGTAAAATCTCAATTGGCCTCGATATTGATTTCTAGGTCAAATGGCTTTAGCAATAGAGGAAGCGTGAGAGGAATCTGTGTCAGGGATTAAACAGGAGAGGGAAATGCATACTCCTTATGTAAAAAGTTGACACATGCTTGAATATCCGTTAGAAATGTCAGCTTCCATACAATGAGGTTTTATATAACCTTAGGTGATATTTCATGGGAAGACCTGATCTATATTTCAGAACAGCAAAAATTATGAAAGGCCTTTAATTGACTCAGATTTTCCATCCATACAAAAGTGCTTTATATTTTAATTCAATGTAGGTTTAATGGGATTTTAAATTACAGTATGCATGTCTAAAATAACTGGACTTCAAAAATAAGCTTAAATTCCTTACACATTACATAAACATTAAATTTGGCTCTTTTTATTCTGAATGTGGTGAACTTTAAATTGTGAAGAGAATTTGTGTTTTATCACACAGATCTGTCAAATATTTGTTCTCGGCACAGTAATAAATCAAATATTACCTATATGTAAAATGGCCTTGTAATTCTGGGTTTCTTATTTAAAATCAGCCAAACTTTCTGGCTTTGAGACAGTCATGAATTACCCTTAACACCTTTTTCATGGACAAAAATTAGCTGCCAAACTTCTGATCTATGTAACGTTATGAAGATTTTACTCATTTTGTTGTTTACTTTTGTTTAGAACTGCCAAACTTCTACCTTTAATCAGGACCCTTCGTCCCCGGACACCTCGGACTGTGGCGGGGCGGTGATAGAGACCGTCAAAGACCTGGGTGGGGGCATGTACTCGGGCACATTCTCAGGTAAATACTAACACTCAACCCCTCCCCCCATTCACCAATACAGCCACTACATGAAGATTAAACAAATTTTCAGTTTCCACCTTCCCATAACTTTTTTCTTTTTACTCATATTCCTGTTTTTTTCTTTTTTAAATGTTTGATAAATAAAAACTTTTAAAAAATTGTTTGACTAAAACCAACATCATGCAATAAGCTCCTATCTTTAGCAATTTTTTTTTTATAAATATAGAAATTATTGTACATTTATATTCATTCCATGTGTTACTTTGATGTAATCTCCCCCACAACCACAGTGATCTGACTTTCGTCTGTTTTTGGTTATACAGGGACTTTGGAGCCGTCGGCTTTTTCTGTGGAGAGGAAACCGCGAAGGGATCTCAGTACAATCATCCACATCCTGAACGATCTACTTAACGCAGTCCCTCATTACAAGCCCCACTCATTCCTCCATCCACCCCAGAGATCCAGCTCCGACCATAAATACACAGGTAGGTTAAGACAGCAACAATTATTAACCCCCCCTCCCAATATTTATTATTCATACTTGTCTCTGGTTGTCGTCTGCTCTCAAGAGGTAACTAGGATTGATATACTCAATCAACATGAATGCATTTGTAGTTAATTTTAAAGCTGTATTTACCATGCCGAGTTCATAACTTTCTTTTATGTCATAATCAATATCTACTCTGTACAGTGTAATACATCGAACTTGAAAATATATATGTAGTCGATATGATTGAATATGAAGCTCAATGCCCGTCAGATCTAACAAGAGGAAGAGACTTTTGACACTCTCTTAATTTTTTCTAGTTGAGTGGGGGAACAAAACTTAAAGTGAAATAATAGAACTTTTTCAACCACCCCCCCCCCCCAACATACCCCTTTTTGAGAAAATCAGTTACTCTTAAACCAAGGTAACATGTTTTGTACATGTATGAACATCAAATTGTATATCTCAATTTACATAAAACTGCCTATATCCTCTCTATTGGAAAAATTTATCTCTCTTAAAAACATTTTGTGTAATATTATCATATTAAATGAGCGGTGTAACATTACCAAATGCTAATAGTGTTGATACTGTCAAAAACTGTGTGATTAAAATGTTAATAGGACACAAAATGTCTGAAAGAGAGATTCCTGCCATGCACTTCTTGTTTTCATAATTCAGTGTGCAATGATCTTTGAAAAACCACCAGGTACAAAAAGGTGACCCCTTATCCCAGTGCATCTTTAGTTTCTTTTAAACCCTACTTAGACAACAAAATCCAAGTTCAATAGTGGGATGGTGCAAAAATTTCATAATGACTCGCGTACACTCAATTTCGGTGCAGTTTATTATCAAGGCCTGAAAGTTACAGGAAACCAGTAGGAGTCGGTGACACCTGGACAAGGCTTAATCACACACCAATAGGGTTTTGACCAGAAACAAGAGCATGTAATAACCACTGAACAAAGACAATGACTGGGAATTCCCAATAACAGTGGGACAGTATTGTGTCTCTACAGTGTATGCTGTGATAGTAAAAAAAATCAATACATCTTAGTCATGCTGATCGATATCGAGCCGTGTTATAATGTGTGTGGGTGTTTTTTTGTTTTATAGATAGACAAGCTCACGACCCAAGCACAAACAAGGAGCAAGTGGACAGTGCCAACATCCGCAGCAAGGTCAGGCATCTTAAGATGATGATGGAGGAGAAGAAACAGCGAAGGAGGAGTCGGCGAACATCAAACAATCCTTACCAGTGGCCCAGGAAGCAGGAGCGCGGGTTCAAATCGGACACCAGTTCCGTTCCGGACTGTCTCTGCGCAGAAAACCAGGTCCCCACGGACTCATACAGCAATCTGGAAAAAGAAACAGTAGCAGTCTGAGGAGGATTGTTCTTTAACTTGGAGTCAGTTTTCCCCCCATAAAACTGACATATCTTTGTTGGTTTCTATGGGTCTTTCTGTTGTATTTGGTTCTTTGAAACCAAAGGTTGCAACAGGAACATCCAGGCATTTGTAAATTTGTTACATATATTGTTCAACTTCTAGGCCATTGTTAAAGCATTAGATCTAACTGCTGACGGAACATGTATGCATTTATTACTAAGCATTATGTAGATTTGTGGACTATATTAAGATCAGGCCGAGTTGAGAGTTGTGATATATAATGGACTGGTGTCAATGTAACAAATAAAATGCTAGTCATTTGGTGTTGTGAACAAATGCAGATCCATGGCATGGCAGGTTCATGACCATGAACAGCAGGTTCATTCAGTAGAGAACTCTTGTAATCAAATATGGAACAAGTTGACACACTTGATCCACATGTGATCTTAGATACAGTGAGTTTTATATACACTTTGTACATTAAGCATACATTGTGTGTATGCTGCGAGTTGTTGTCATTTTTTGGCCAGTATACTATAATTTGTACCCTGTTTTACTTTGTTGTATGTTTTTGCTTTAGTTTATATAATTTGTACCTCCCAATGCCTCTGTAAGCACGGTCATGACATCTCCCCAAGCTCAGGTCCCATTTGCTTCTAAATCCTCACACCACATTTGATAAAGAGCAATTAAACCATTTTTTCTACCTTCATCCTACAAAAAGAAAAGAAATTTGAAAAATTAAAATTAAACATTTTTCCTTGATTTGCAGATTCTTCGTAATATTCAAACATGATAAGCTCAAAAATGCACAAGTGATCTCACCTTTTTGAGAGCCTGCACTCATGAGGACACTCTTGAATCAGACCTGTATATTAAACTCTGTACACAAGTTTTTAAGAACACAAGCAATCTTAAGTGGTTTGTTTTTATTGTATGCAGTACACACTCGAACATGAATATATGACATATGCAGTAATGATTTTTTTTTTCTAAAACAAAAAGCATATCAGTTATTGGTACATGACTAACTGACTTTATAGGGCACAAATTTATTTATTTTATTTATTTATTTTCTCTCCATATATCAAGTGCTACATAGCATATCATTTTTGCCCCTTCCCTGCTCCCTTCCCCCCACCCCCCAAAAAATGTTGAATTCTTGTTTTTTTATTATATTATATTGACTTATTTTCAAACAAAGATATTTAGTTTGAAGCTGCTTTGACGCACAGATTGTTATTTCTTGTATAGATGTAATAAAAGACATAGCTTTAACAAAGGCTGTATATTATGTGTATCTAGAGAAGCTATACATACAGCATATGCAAGTTATCTGAAAGATCCAACCCATTCAGGTTAATAGTATGCAAATTTGGCTTCTATTAAAAGAATAATTCAAAACTCTTCATGCCAAAAATGAAGTTAGAAATATAAGTATGAAATGATAATTTGCTTGGTTTATTAATGTAAATTACAAGTTATGACAATTGATAACTAGCGACCTAGAGACATGATGAAACGAGACTTCCTTGTTTAAGCTTGTCAAAAGAAATCAGGTTTTTTACGACGCGCGGAGCGTGTTCCAAGTATGAGCTGATACCCACGGTTCCTGGAAATCTTAAGTCATTATTCACAATTTCACGATAAAAAATTGACATGCTAATAAGTCAGTTGTTCCAGACACTGCTAAATACACAACCTTTACAGAACACAACTCAATAATAAATTCCTCACGGGGAAAAGTTTTTGATCTAATAGGGTTTGTACACAACAAGATCTGTCTCAAGTGTGTGGTACCTAGCATTTTTATGACAAAAGCTTTATTTATCTATATGATTCCCCCATTCAAGCTTAAAATTGGAATTTAAAAGATTCACTCTGGATAATCCATATATCTTATGTTCTATATACATGCATTTTTGTCCATGTATATCCATGTTGGTTTTGCCAAACAAACATAATCCTTCATATTTTCTAATGTTCATTATTGTTTTCATTACTAAGTGTTAGTTTCTAGGTTTGCTACCAATATTTACCTTTTGATGAAACAGAAATAAAAATTGTGATGAATACAAAAATATGTCTTTGTGAATTATTGAATGTGGTTATCTGGAGATCAGACTTGTAACACAGTCGCAAGACAAGGAGCGGAAGCTGGTTACATGGCCCTACCTCTTTGAACAATAGGAAGATGTCCATAAAGCATTTCCTAATAAGAACTGATATCTGCTAAAAACATTTATTCTTCAAAGGGGAAGACATCAATCTTGGTGACAGTTTTTTAAAATAAGAGGCAATTATACTTTGGGAATTAATCTACAAGAATTTTTTCAAGTGCAAAATGAACAAAAATAAACCTTTTATGTTCAAAACCCCCATGGAATACTATAGACTCCTAAAAAAAACCACATGTTTAGTAATGGTTGATTGTGTATATACATTATAATACATCCAAACAATTTAAAGGGTGTGACGCATTAAAGCAATACAGACTGGAAAAAAATTAAAATCTTTTGATTTCTTTAAATTGTACAAACTTTAAATACCATGTTAACTATTAATTTCTACACAGAGACAAAATTCTTAAGTAAGGAGAAAGAAATGCAAATAATTTCCAAAATCTGATTAAAAAAAAATATTGTTCATAAAAGATCATGCACAATGAACCCATTGACCTTAGGTGTATGTCTTTCTATTGAAGTTAATCTTATCGACTCTTCTACAGTTCCGAGAACATGCAGATCTATCTAAATGACTGCACTTCAAACTTTGCTTTAAAGAGATGATCTATTGTAATTTTATGTACATCTGCCCTTTATAAGGCATTAGCACCAATGAAACCCTGAAACATTTGATAGAAATCAAAGCCAGGAACTCTGAATGTCAATACAATCATTCAAGACATGCAAACAAGTAGTAAGATTTTTTTTTTATTAGGAGATAAGGGCAAAAACGGAATCGAGATTGATCGCAATGAAAGTCAATAGACTTTTAGAAAGTAAAGTGCATGGTCCTCCATTAAACCCATCAGATGAGGAGACTTAAAGTGATAATAGCGAATGTGTTTCAATGACTTTTCCTTGTCAGCTATTACTGTTCAATGACAAATTAAAAAAGAAGCTAGTTTAACTCTTACAGTGGTAACTGCTTAAATGTCAATGGGGCATTTTGTTGGAAAACTCCCATCTGATCATCTTTTATAATTGATGCAAAAAAGAAAATTGTAAAAAAAATAATAAAAATCTTGCAGTACATGCAATTTACTTGTGGGTGAAAATCTCATTGGGGACTGCAAACAACTCGTCTAGCTTGTGTTTAGTGGTCGTGTGGGGATATTGTTATAAAATTCCATATCAACCCCCTCCCTAAAAAAGAACAATTTTTATGATAATAAAGGTAAATCATAACCCCAAAAAGACAACTTCAATCCACATGTAGTGGTATTTTCATACGGTTTGAGTGGGAGAGAATGTACAACAGATGATGGCTGGAACGCCTAACTGTCAGCAAGATGTTCCCTACCACAGCCTTCAGGGTCCTATTAACAAGCACAAGGAAAAACCCACCACCATTGATTGTGCAGTGATTCACCAATGATGAGCGATTTTCTTACTTTGTCAGGGGGGCATTAGACAGAACAAAGTAGGATCCCCAGCTATTGATGTCAAGTGTTTATACAACATGTGTCACACATTGGATAGTGTGTTATCAATAGCTTTGGGATAATTTTTCAAGTGTAATACTTAATTTATGATATGTGTATATATTACGATACATGTACCGGTATATGTTTTAAATAACAGTACCATTTCGTGGCTGTATAAGGCTACTGAAAAAGTAGACGGGGCCTATTCAAAATAGGTGTTAATATTTACCTGGAGTGACCAAGGTCTGCCTGAGTCCAAACGCTAGGACAAATAGATTAGTATAAACTAGTTTATGTACTGAAGGATTGGTATACAAGTCAAAACTACATGTAACTATATCACAGGGGACTCGAACAAGATGACATTCTTAAGGCCACCTTAAAAAGTTGTTTGATATAGCTCTTTCTCGACTCTGTAGGAAAGTAGGAAGGGAAATTGTGAGGTGGTTTTTTTTTTCCAAAGTTGCAAAGATATAAAATGGAAAATATATATCTTAAAATATATTGAGTCTGATACTTTTTCTTCAGTTGGTCTTGAAAGGTTAAACATATTTTTAATATGGCCCAAACAATAAAATACACAACAATCATTTTGGTAGGATTAGGAGCTTTTTTAAAGATAAAACTATAAGCACAAATTCAAATGATATCTATACATCAATTTTTAACAATTTAAATACATCAGATATTTATTATGAAATACATTGTCTATATACATGTATATGTATTACATATTCTGAATCAGCAATCTTCTGTAAAAATTAGTTTAGCAATACAGAAAAGAAAACTTTTAAAACAGTTGGCTTTAATCAACATGACATTTACGAAATATGGCATTATTTTTATTTACATGTACCTAAAAAAAAAATTTGATCATCACACTTTCCTTTCTAGGACTGGGAGGGGCTATGAATCAGCATTGAAATATAGATGCTATGATAAATCCCTATTCAGGTACATATTTGGATAACAATGCCTTATAGAAGCGGATTGTTACATGTACAGTGTATTTTATTTATCAATCTCATAAATAACCAATAAAAAGCTTTAACATGTGGATGTTGTGATCATTTCTGAAATGTGGGTTAATTGACAATTTGAATAGCAAGGCAGAACCATCTTTACAAATAAAGCATGGGTTCAAAGTCCAAACATTTTTTAAATTAATTACGCATGTACCAATATGTGCCTACATGTAGACGGTAAAACTCATCTAAATCTGTCGCTGAGGTTGTTTGATGTACTATGTAGGAGATCGGTAGATGTGGTTGTTTGTTGTTGTAGTACTGTGTAGGAGAGAGATGACATTTCCTGCCTGTGGGGGAAGACTTACCCAACAAAAACCTCGTACTTATCACAGGAAATTCATCAAAATCAAATTGACGACCTTGCGATTCTAACAGAGATGTATAAAGCCTGTACACTTTTGTTATAATTTCTCAGAATTGTCTACAGGTTCATTAATCCTCTTGATCTTCTCTTTATGATTTTTAGAAGTTTTGGAAAAAGTGCTTTTCACAATAGACAAAGGCATGTCTTTTCCACTTAGGTATACACTGTTCTTGAAAGCCTCCATACCACAGTCGTCAAGACAAAAACTGCCATTATAACTTCCATATTTGGAAATGTACACTGCAAATGAGAATCCCGTCATAAAAGAATCGAACCCTGCTCGATGGCAACCTGCCTTGCAGATCTCTCTATTACCGAGCCTCTTTGTCAGGAATTCTTCAAACTGGTCCTTTGTGTACTGTTTGTTGGCTGGTTCTTGGCTCTCATCACTGTCTCCATCCTCCTGATGTTGGTTAAGGTTTCTTCGCTTTCGTTTGCGACTTTTTCGTGTTTGCACCAAGTGGTCCATGTCTAGAATCAAGTCTATGTCATGTGACTTGTTACATCTTTTTCCACTGGAACACCAACCATGTCCCTGAAACAAATTCATTTAACTCAATTAAATACAGAAGCTTTCTAGTTTTAAATTAAATCAAAATTAACGTTTAAATATCCTATTCTACATATTTAAATATATAAAATATGTTATTGTGCATGTTTGATTTATATTACGATCGAGGAAGCCAGCTACACTTAAGCATGTTGTTTTAATCAGAAATCTAATTGTTTTTAATTATACCAATAACCCTATACTATACTGCATGTACTAATTATATCATGGTTATGTCATATAATTGCATTTTTATCCTATTACAAGCATAAATGAATATATTTCATTCATAACCAAAACCTCAGCAGTGAGTCACCCAGGCTCGATACTACGGTACACATGTACTACTAAGCTATAGTATTCATCTTCTTAGAGTCTCATTTTGCTTTACAGGTACGATAGAATTAATTGACAATACTAGTCAATATATTCTTGAAGTTCTACAAGTTAATACCAGAAAGCACCCCTGTTGTCATACAATCAATTTGCTTCTGCAAAATTCAGTTTTAATTACATTATAAAATGAGCAAATATTAATTACCTAAAATATGCGCCCCCCCCCCCCCCCCCCCCCCCCCCCCCCCCCCCCGAAAAAATATTCTGGATCTGCCCAGTCAGGTGCAGAAATACTACACAACTACTGGGTACAATGAAACAGCTTATAAATAGTCTAGAACTGACAGAAATACCCTGGCAAAGATAATGACAAAGTGTACATTGAATCAGCTAAGTCCAGTGCTGACTGGTTTTTCTACGTTACGAATGGACAAGGCTATAGAAAAATTCCCTCGTTACATTACAATTGTGATAAACAACCACTGGGAATTTGTCAGACTCTTAATAAAATGCTCAGTTACTCCCGCAAAGAAATAAATCTTATTTCATCTCATTTTATCTAATTTTAAATGTCACTTATGATTATATTAAAATATGATTTATGATTGTGGTAAGTTTCCAACTGAGACAATAATAGTCTCACACTGTAAAGGTATGAAAGCTGTTAAGTTACTGCATTTTAAAAGGTAAAATACTATAGGGTTACATGTGTCTGTGCTATAATTATATTGCATGTACTGTTATGAAATTTCTGATACAATATAATATACCATAATTGGGATATGATATCATGAAGATCATATAATTTCATATACCATATTTTTTTCAAGTATTTTTAGAAAAAAAAACATGTGTTAGCTAACGTTATTGGTTTAAACCATTTATTCATTCAAACTAGCGGTAACTTTTTTACCAATTCTTCGAAGTCAACTTAATTATACTTTTTAAAATTTTCTTGCCTTCGCCCTATAAACAGGATCGACCTAATTTTCGAAAAATAGGGTAGAAGTGTAAGATAAAATGTTGCGTAGATGGCAGGGTTGACGGCAAAATTCTATAATAATGAACACTTTTTTAGAAATGCAATAATTTTTTAATGAACACCTTTGTTTAATTGTTACATCTAACTAACAATATCTATAGTAATATTTAATAGTAATAGTAATATTTAATAGTAATAGTTTTGTTTGATTTAATTCATGCAATATATATCAATAAGATCAAAAATTAATATTTTCATTTTACTGGTATTGCATGGTTATTAAAGGAGATATTTACTAGTCAGAAAATCTACACAAATCCATATACACCCTTTTCCTGTTTTCCCTGTATTCTGCTGATGACTCTACATGTATGTAGGAATGTGGGAGTCTTAATCAATCACAAATCGAAATAACAATTAACCTGGATGTTAATTGAGTAATTATTCATCTATAAGTATATATATAGACAGGATGCATTACCAAAACATCCTCTTTGACAGCTTTTAAAGATTCTTATGAAATTGAGATATAGATTCCAATGAATATCATATTTTTGGAATAAGGAACCATTTTATTTTTAGTATAAATGAGGTGATAATTTCAGTCGGGGCATGATCAAATCAAATAAACCCAAAGGGCTTTATGATAGATTTGATCACGTCCCGATCAAAATTATCACCTCATAATATTCAAAGAATAATTCCTTATTACTTACATTTATATAATTTTCAGTCATTGTACGATTAAACATTTGAATATAAAATAAGCAAACCCCGCTGGCACCCCAATTATACATCATTTGAAGTTATTGGACTGTATAGTACAAAATCGATACATAGTGTTATCACAGGCAAAGACACTGAGAAATGTAAATATATATTATTACATAAATTGTTAGAAGCACATTTCACAGATTTGAAAATCTCGCTTTTTATTTTTTAGACAGATGTTAACTAAATTTACTATAATAAAAATTTGGTGTTTGCAATTTCATATTCTTGCGATTTGATGCAAAACACTTGAATAGCGGAATTTTAAAAGTACTCCTGTAAAATATTTAGGGTTCAAGAGTGTTTTGAAAAGAACACAAAAAGTTAAATGATGACTGCATGATGCCAAGAAATGCTGATCCTCAGTGAGGTTTACACAACTTTAATGAGGTCCTACTCATACAAATCAATGACATGTTACATATAAAAGGATCAATGATTAATTGATGCAGGAAGTAGGTGAACCTCATTCTACATCTTAATCCCCGGCCATCACCACATACTGACCACAGTGACAAGAATATTGATGGAGGAATCAAATCAGATGTAGTGGCGCATTCATGTAAAATCCTGGCAACCAGCAACTGTATTATTGAATTGTCTGTAGAAGTGGTATGGACCGGCCAATTAGTTCAACAATCAGAAACCACATGATTCAACAAAAGAAGCCCTGAACCAGGAATTCGACTCTTACAGTACAGATGTACAGATTCAAGTTTCGATCTGTACACAACACACACACACACACACACACACACACACACACACACACACATATATTAATTATATATATGTATAAGATAAAATGTTGCATAGATTGGCACGGTTGACGGCAAAATTCTATAGTAATGAACACTTTTTTAAAAATGCAATAATTGTTAATATATATATGTATAATTATATATATTATAACAGTAACTTGAATTAAAGGGTCGGACACGATCCAGCTCTTTGGATCAAGTTACTGTTAAAATGATAAATTTAATATTATATACCCTTGTCCATTTAAAAGTTTTAATTACAAAACCATGTTTTTTAAATCAACTGTATGACGTTTACATATATAACGAAGCTATCTTTCATCAAACTCTTTTAAATCGCGCTAAAATACAGACTGATTTTATGCGTTCTACGTCATTATAAGTTTAAGAGAGTGGTGATACGGAATCAGAAAACCACATTGTGGTGATCTGGAAAATCGGATCACACTCTGTAAAATTGACAGTATCAAGAAAGGAAAATGATAGGTATATTATAAATAGATGGGTATATAATAAATAGTGTTATTTCAGGGTATTTATGCACTATTATATATGCAATGTACCAGTATCTAAGATAACATATTTGGTATTATGAAGGGCTGACTTGGATGAATCATAAATAAGTGATTACCTATCAATATCATCTGGATGACAGCTGTAACAAGGTCAACGAGTACTGGTATATACAGTAAAAACCCGCTTCAGCAGTCACCACATAGAAATACTACACGTGTACATGTACTTAATATTTATGTAGTAACTTTATATTCATATAGTTTATATAACAGATGGCTGGCTTTAAACTTTCTTTTCCCTTTAGTAAGATAATTTTATTTTATCTTTTGTAAGTGTATATAATTTCTCAAAATCAATGCACATTAAAAATGTCCTCATGCATCACGTAAATGAATTAATGCAATAACATTTTCTGCACCATCCATTTTCCAACATTTTTTTAAAAACAGCACTAATGTCCTCAAAAAATGCTAGATACTATCACCTCAGAGGGCATATTTTCTCTTCTCAGAAAGCAAAATGTTCAATATTTTATAAGCCAATCAGATTTTAGAATTTTACATGAAAGTAAAATAAATGTTGTTAGTGTAGTTTTGTTGATAGTTTTTGATGAGATGATAGTTCATTTTATGATAATAGCAGGCTTGATGAAAGATGTATAGTGACGGTTTTTCAATAAACAACAAAATCAAATTGCTACAAATGGGCAGAAAGATTTTTAATAGTAATTGAAAGTGTTTTAAGATGACAATATTGACTCCGATAGCCAAAAGCAACATTAGATTCAGAATTCTACTACATAATTGGGTTAATCTTATATATGTACTTGTATCAAATTAGCCAAAATCAAAATTACCAATTCCCAACTCTGTGCTAACATTGTGGTAATTTTTAAAGCAATTAATACAAAGTGGTAATTTTTTTAAATTTTTTTTTACAAAGTAGAGGTGTGGAAGTGGGGAGATCAACAGTTCTGGTGCTGAAAAATGTGTGATCTATACTCATTTGTTAACTCAACAGTGTTAAAGAATTTTTTCTCTATTTGCAGCTGTACCCCCCCCCCCCCCCCCCCTTCCCTTGCAGGTCTATTGGTCTCTTCAGGGATTTGTAACCATGTTGTAAATACACATTCTCTCATGGGAATATGTACAAAAATAACCCTGCTGTTATCCCTGCTGCATTAAGAAAAGTAACTTTTTTGTAGCCACTAAGTCTCACTGAGAGATATAACCTTGTTAAAACCCCTAGTCTTATTGAATGTGATAACCTTGTTGTAGCCCCTTGGATATCTCTAACTCTCTATATAGTCTTATTTGGAGATGTAACCCTGTTGTAACCATATAGTCTCTTTGAGAGTTGAAACCCTTTTGTAGCCCCTAGTTTTATTATGAGTTGTAACCCTGTAAGTTATAAACCTCTAGTCCCACTGGGAAACATAATGCTATTGTAACCCAGTAATCTAATTGATATAATCAACCCCGTTGGAACCCTTTAGTCTCATGGATAAGTAATCATAACACCTATCAGTATTCTACATTGTACAGTTTTAACAAAACAATGCAGACACATCATTTAATTTTATATAAGGAATAAGGAATCATTCTTTGAGTATTATGAGGTGATAATTTCGGTCGGGGCGTGATCAAATCCAATAAAGCCCGAAGGGCTTTATGATAGATTTGATCACGCCCCGACCGAAATTATCACCTCATAATATTCAAAGAATGATTCCTTATTACTTATATTTATAATTTTAACACATTGTATGATTTATAAATAAGCAAACCCCGCTGGCGCCCCAATTATACGTCATTTGAAGTTATGGGTTTTATAGTACAAAATCGATATGTAGTGTTATCACAGGCAAAGACACTGAAAAATGTAAATATATAGCATTATATTAAATTATTTGTCCCCATTCAAAATGAACACATGGATAACATGTCTTCATATTTCACCTGCCATTATGTCTTCAATTGTGTTATTGAAAATGTGTTATTTCTGTTCTAATGGAAACTGACTTTATTTAATTACTAGTGAATTTGTATTCTTTTCATGTGCATTATCTTTGTCAAAACTCATTTGCATTGATTGCTTTTTTAAGTATGTGTTTTTTTTATTGTTGTATGAATAAAATCTGCCATAATGTTTTAAATATCACTTCATGCATGTCAATAAACATTTTCCAAAAGTCACAACTCTATTCCTAAATGCATGCTATTTTAGGATACAATACTACTTCTTCAGCACAGAGCCAATTAATTCTTGATGAAATCCCATGAAGGTTAATTACATGAACTTAAAAAGAAATGCTAAGGTCCATTGGGTGTCAAGCCAGAAATAGGTGTCTGACTTCATTATAGTACTAGATCTCTTGTCCAACTGACCCAGTGACAAGATCGGCAAAGTCAAGTTCCCATTTTCTACAATTATTGGTAAGAGTATCTTTGTTGTTGCTTTGGGTTTATTTTCGTTCAGCAGGATAATGACATTCAAACCATATATACATGTATAGACTGTATTAGGCAATAAGTTGGTATGCATTGAACATCTAGTTCATTACTATTGCCTTGTCACATGTAGACAAGATTAGAAAAAGAACCTGTTAATTATTTAAACTGACACTGAACCTGTTAAGATAACCTTTACAAATCCAGCTTAAAGCAAAAACAGTTTCATGAAATATGCACATGCACTGTCTTTCTCCTATACTTTCATGTCTGTGTTTTAAGCAGTGCATGCATACATTTAGTATTCCTTAGAAGTTCACAGTATGTCTTGAAATATACAGCAACGGTCCAAATATAGCAGTTAAAGAGTATTTCTCTTCCAAAAACAATGAATGTATGAAAGACAATTCCCTTAATTAACATGCATGCAATAGATTATAAGTATATATAAACTTTTGATCAAGTAATTTATTACTTTAATGACTCAAAAAGGTGATTGATAGTTAATTACCAAATAGGTTTTGAAAGCTCATATAATGAATTACTAGTAAACATGCACCAATTCATGTAAAATTTAATCATTTTATCATTCATTGATGAACATGATGAATCAAAAAGTGTAACTAGATTAGTCGATTACATACATCTATCCCCTTTGTACACTATTGCACTACAGAACCTTCATTTTGCACAAAACACTTGTGATCTGATTGCGTAATATGCCTAGAACACTTGTGTCATCTGGATCAAAACAGGAAATTTTCTAACATCCCTTGTATGACCTTGTATTGATGATCATTAATTCGGATAAAACTCTAAACCAAAATAAGTTTGCAAGAATTAAACCCCGAATTTAACCCTGTAAATAACGCAATAAGTGGAAGCTTCATTTAGCAAATTCATAACAGCACATTTAAGATATTGCTGATAATGAAAATAATTCAGGAAAAAATTTAAAAAAATATGAGTGCCTCCTACTGAAAAGGTTTAATATTTCACAAAATACTGAGCCAACAAGAAAAGGTTCTAAAGACACTGAGTTTACATTATCTTTCTACATCCAAAGTCCAATTCTCAACTTTTGACCTTGGGAACTTGAACGGTACCAGTGTAGCAAGTTGATGTATGTCAAGCAAAGGTAATGATATCTTTGACAGCTCAAAAAAGCATCCAAATAATTGAGGTCAAGCTCCATATATGAAGTTAGCTCTGTACTTACATCAACCATGCAAGTCAGAATAGGTTTATAGGAACAGTAGCTTTCAAGATATGTGACCTGCTCCAAACTTTAACCTCTTCAGCATCTGAAACCTTTGGCTTAGATTTATAAGCATCCAAGCCTGTTTCTGTCAAGTGGATATTAAATCATCCCTTCAAGCTGGGTAAAGATTGGATTAGTGATCACTTAGATATGGCTCAAGGTAACTGCTCCAAAACCTTTAACCTCCTCCAAAATCAAAGTTTATAAAGTCCTTAAGAATCTCTAAATGCACCCAAACAAATTTGGTGAAGTTAGGACTAGTACTACATGTAACTTGGAACTTCCAACCCGTCTTAAGGTAGTACAAAACAGATAGCGAAAAATTTTCCCATAATTCATTTTTTTTTTAAATTGCACCAAATGTTAACCATATTAAACTGTATACATGTACAAATTTAAAAAAAAATTCGACCATTAGTTTTCTCGTAATCTAGGTCACAACTATGGCTTCCGACACCCTGTTAGAAAAGGGCTAGGCTCATCAGAATACATGATTTAAAAGGAAAAAAAATTGTCAAAATATTTTTTGGGGGGGCAAATACCTATTAACAAAGAGACTAAGACACGTTAAACGTTAAAAAAATAATAATCATTGACTTTGATAATTTTTTGTACCAATAAAATCAGTCCAAAGTACATGCAAGAAGGCCCTATTTTGGAGCTGTTCGCCATACTAAATACCGTTTTTATTCAAATTCCTATCATTCAAATTCCACGAAAAACTATCATATAAATTGTTGGAATATGTAGATAATATTATGTAAATACCAAAACAATTCCACCACTAGATATTTTTAAAAAGAAGTTTAAACCTCCCTCCCCCACTTTGTTACAAAGTATTATTTGAACAGTTCTTGCACGGTGTGACGTCATAATAAGACACTCAGAACGTGACGTACGTCATTTATTTGTTTCTTGTAAACGTTTGACTTGCGCGAGGATTTCCGAAGTGTTTGTTTTTCGGATACTGTTTTGTACTACCTTAAAACTTTAACCGGATGCTGAACAGTATAGCATAAGCTCCCTTGACATAGTCTCAATGAGTTAAAAATGTAAAATCATTGACAACATTATTCCTTCATCTAGCAATGTTTACTTGAATATAAATATGGTGACGGACATGCAATCAAAATTTCATTAAAATGAATTCATATAGATTATCAAGTTATAAGTACCAGATAATATACATGTATATGACATTATGGTAACAAATCCACTAATAAATATGGCCACATAAAATTAATATTTCGATATTTTTATCCTGATTTGCAAAAAATATTGGGTGGGTGGGCGGATTTTATTCATTATTTTTTAAAAAACACCTTTTTCACCGTTCATCTTCTAGATAACAACTGCTCTATTCTTTTAAATTGTTAATGCTTATACGAGTACACAAACTCACATTTAATCTTTGAATTCCATCTTATTTCAACTTAACTGTTCATGCATGAAGACATTTGTATCCTTATGATAACAAACATGACTGAAATCAAACAGTAATCCACATGTTTAGGCAGCCATTACATGTAAAATGTTTTGAATTTTTTTGTATACCGAGCCCGATTTTTACCCTAAAATTTTTTTTCCACAGAAATGTTTTTTTATAAATAAAATAAAATGCATCGGGGCGGGCCATTTTCAGAGGGGCGGGCGGGGATGAGAATCTAAAAATTAATTTTATGTGGCCTAATTCAAATTATCATATTCAGCAATATACCGGTATTTTCACCATAATATAACTATATATAGAAAAATAGTCAGTAATTGAAATGCTAGCTTGTCCACACAGTATTGTCCAGCTAGGAATGAAATCAAGAAAATATTTCAATAAATTACATCTGATTAGTGGATTTGATGATGGTGATGTTAATAAACCTAGGGACTCCAATACAAGGTAATGTCATAATAGGCAAATAAAGGATGAGAAATGCAGCCGTTGCTTGCAAAACAGATGTATGGGAATTTGCAAAATCATAAGTTGGGGTTAAAATAGCTAGATCAACCTGAGGTGTCATTCCAATAAGCTGTAGACCTTCTGATGACCAAGATGTTTAGAAAATGGCCTATCAGTGCAAAATGGAATTTGTGAATTTAAGGGTCCACCGCCCACCTGGAAAAAGTTCTGCATATTCTTCTAAAATACTTAAAGATATGGATTTTTAGCATGTGTTCGACTTGAAAATAACCCCAAAAAATTCAATTTTAGGGTAAAAAATCAATTTTCTAAATTTTACCGCTCTTCATGAAAATAAAAGTCTCCACTGTATTCGAACTTGGGACCAGCAGTTAGGTAGTTGGAAGCTAAACTCGTTGCACCACAGAGATAGACGCAACAGTCAGGTGATATAATAAAAATGTTTCACAATGCGTTGAAATCGCCATGTTGTTATGTACTGTCATAAAAAATAGAAGTCACAGGGTGTCAAGGATCCTTAATGTTGAACTAATAAAACAAAGGCAATTTGTTTTCAAAAGCTTAACATGCTTTTTTAATTTTGTTTTTCATATAACAAAACAAATGTTGACTGGGGTTGAAGGCAACATTGATTATATGAACCAAGTGAGGGATGAAAAACTGTAGATTCCTAATCAAACGCGATGAATTAAAAAATCCGCTTAAAATCGCTAGAGGCACATCTCTCGGATTTTAAAATCTCACTTTTTATTTCTCAGATAGATGTAAACTAAATGAAACCATGATAAAAATTTGGCATAGGCGATTTTATATTCTCGCAATTTGATGCTTTACGGTTGAATCATGAAATTAAGTACATGTACATGCATAATAAGGAAAAATAGGAAATCTACAGTATTGCATGAGGCAAAGCTATACCAGACAATATATTATATACATATCAGATACCGGTATTATGGTAATTAACAAGTTAATCAACCCTATGATAAATTATACAAATTAAGTAGCACATGACCCAAATAAATATTTTGATTTTTAAATATCCATGAAGAAAACATCTTTAGCATTTATTATGTAACACCTACTCTTCCGTCTCTATGACAGAGAAATTCTAAGTTGATCTAAGTAAAATCCTTCTGACATTTCGTCCAATTATCACTTATATCTTTAAGACTCGGAGGTATGTGAGGTCACAGACATACTGACACACAAACCTGATACTCCACCTGTATATGACATTAGAAAATGATAAACTCTATATATAACAGCTGTTCACGCTGAACCTACAATAAGGTGATTCACACAGGGGGATATCAACATTGCAATTGTTTTTCTATTAGAAAGGTAATTTCAACAAGTTTACCGTAGCCATGCAATTACAACTAAAGATGCAATTTATTAACTCTCATTTAAATTCAAAACTCCTCAAGAACGTGAAATATAATATTGGAATATCCAAAGTACAGAAATTGCATGAATCTGACTAATTGGTTATTTAATATTGTACAACTTCTCGGGGTGCTGTCTTTCAGTAAATTTTGCAGTTACTTATATCTCAACGCAACATTTCAGTCCCAAAAATGTGTTCCATATATCTCTTATCATCAATTAACCCTTACATGTTTGTATCACAGTCAAATTTGAATGGAAAGCTAATTTTCTCTTTATAAATATTAAAGCATCAATTAAAGTTGACGGATTTCAAGGATATGTTTAAAAAAATCAAAATACATGTATATATGATACACAGAAGCACAGCATCTTACAAACACATCATACATAATTCTTGTAAATTTAGGTTTCTATAATTCAAGCATATAGTGTTCTATAAAAATAATTTTTTCCCTGAAAATGAGTTAATATCCTGAATGTGTAAGGGTTAAAATATCACAAAAAATAAAATCGCAAAAAATGAAATTGGCTTATTTTGGAATCAAAACACACATTTTCATACGTAGAAAAGAACAGCCATAGTATCAGGTGTCTTATTTTCAATTGTCTTGTGACTTTCTAGTAATTTAATAAATATGTTAACTTCCTCAAGGCAATCTATGTATTATATTATGATGTATTATGATGTATTATGATGTATTATTTATCGAAATAAACAAGAAAATCAAGTATAGTTTAATAAATAGTTTCTTTCCCAAAATTGTCATCTAACAGCGTAGCGCAGTGGGTTAGAGGGTTCACCACGGATCTGTAAGTCATGAGTTCGAATCCCTCTGGGGATTTTAAAATTTTTACCTTTCCAACAAATTTTATAACGTATTTTTTGGTTAAAATATTGTAAAATTTGAAAATTCTAAACTAGTGAAAGAACTTTGAATATATTTTAATCCAGATTAATATCGACAGATGTTCCGTACCATCTTAACACTCCTTGTTTAGAACCTACCTGGTATTAGTAATATTTTGCAAGCAACTGTTGCCTAACTTGATAATTTTTATTCCTTGTATATGGGTATACAACTAATATGAATGGCCACCTGCTACAACTTCAAACAAGAGAAAAGCTGTCAATGTGACAGCAAACAGGGCTTTCTTTTGTGTGGAGATAAACACTACCTATCCAGAGAAATTGGGTCTCTCTGCTCATCTCATCTATGTACAATTGATCTGCAAAACAAAAACTTCCTATCTTCAAAACTGTAGGAGGAATTATCCATACAATAGTGGTACCCTTTTGACAGCCGCCCACCTGCCATTTTCACCATTTCAGTAACCGGATATTTCTTTCAGAAAACCCAGTGAAAAATACAAATTAACAAAACATCTATTCAAATTTTCAGTTCCTCCAAGGTTTAACTTATAGAAAATTAAATTTTGAGACTTAGGGTTCAACTAAAGAGATCATATTTTTTATAATGTAATATCAAAATTCAAGCCATTTAATACTATTTTGATGGAAATCATACACTAAACAAGCAAACACTTTTATAAATCATTTACACATGTGCAAAATAAATATTTTGACAACCCAGAAGAAAAATAAAAAGAGAAAACTGAAGATTTTCAAAATATAACAAGAATAGATATGGGTTACCCCATATCAAAGATATTCAACTTTTAAATCACTTGAATTTTCTCTGTGCTTAGCCGATCTCTTAAGTTAAAATCACTGAACTTCTTAAGAAAATGACGTACATATAGTTCTTCATGTCCGTATTAAATATTGCCACTCATCATTAGCAAACAGTGCACACATCTGTGCTAAACACAACAAATAATTGAAAGAGAGTGTGTGATAACTAACGAACAATAACCATGAAAGTAATATAATTATTGTAATAATATAAGCAATATTCATTAGTGCCCTATATTTTCGTGAAAAAGACTGAGGAGGCAGCTAGCGTAGGAATATGAATACTTCATATTTACATTTCTTGGGGTGGGATGTTTTTTCAAAATAATTTTACGTTTATTTTGTTTTCTTCCACGTATTACATATACATCAATATTCTAAACATTTATTGTAACGTTGTATCTGCTGATCATGAACAGAACTATATATTTTTCAGCGCAATTGTGTAAAGAGTACCTGACTATAGTAATATATCTTGAATAGATAGTAGGCACTGATCGAATATATTAAACATAGGTAATCACAGATTACAAAGCTCACCGAGACGAGGCATCAACTTTGTGAGGCATCACCTTTATAAAACCACCTTTATCATATTATATAAAAATCACAGTGAATGATCTTGGATATTCATGGATACTGTTTTGACACAATATCGTATATCATATGTAAAAAAAATTGTATGATAATCATATGTTCATTTCATACAATATTATAAGATACAATGTTAATCAATACAATAATATAAATATGATATTGCATCCAATGATACTTACAATATATATCATTTAATACAATATAATACTGTAATAAATATTGATGCAATATGATATTGTAACATATAATATGACATTGTATCGTGTTATACATGATTGTATTTAATCACATTATACAATATCATAATACCTATTATAAATAGAATATAGCATTATTTAATACTATATCATATCACATAATACATCACAATATTGTAACATATGATATTATATTGTATAATATAGTATAATATTGTATTTGTATGATATTGTATCATATTTGATACACAATATTGTATCATATGATACAATATAATTTGATAAAACATTGTATCATATCATATGATACAATATCATCTGATATAGTAATATATTATATAAAACAATATTATACAATATCATTTTATACAATATCATATCATATGATACAAAATCATATTATATAATATCTTATAATATCATATTATACAATTTCATGTATTATATAACAATATATTATATAAACCAATATCATATTAAACAATATTGTATCATATGATACGATATAATTCTTATATATACAATATCGTATCATATGATATAATATCATATATTGCAATATAATATGAAACAATATCATTCGATAAAATAATATATTATACAATATCATATTCTACAATATTGTATAATAATATACAACACTATACATAACAATATCATAATACAATATCATATAATAATGTACAATATTAAACAATAGTGTATCATATCATAAAATAATATATCATAGGAATCATGTTATATCATTTAACAACAAACACATCTATCAAGCAGGTTTGAGTAAGGTAGGAGAATTTTTAGCATCCTTGATAATGGAGATCAGGCTCTGCATCTGAAGCTACCTCTGCAACTCATTTATATTATAGTTAAATCAATTATGCAAGCTATTATCTATAAAACATCCGTAACCTGTTCCAAAAAACTAAACTTCATCCAGCATCCAAAACCTATGGCTCAGATTCAGCATTCAAGCCTGTCAGATGCATCAGTATCATGAGACACATCATCCATGCAAGTTTGGTGATGTAAGGACTAGTAATAACTAAGATATGATCATCAGAGGGCACCTGCTCTAAAAACTTTAACCAGCTCTTTAAACCTTAACCTCATCCAGCATCCGAAACCTATGGCTCAGATTCAGCATTCATGCCTGTCAGGTGCATCAGTATCGTAAGATGCACCATCCATGCAAGTTTGGTGAAGTTAGGGCCAGTAATAAGTAAGATATATTTTTTAGCATCCTCAATAATGGAGATCAGGCTCTGCATCTGAGGCTACCTCTGCCATTCATTTATATTATAGTTAGATCATATATGCAAGTTTGAAATAGTGCTATTACCTACATGCATTAAACATGTGACCTGTTCCAAGAAAACTAAACCTCATCTAGCATCCAAAACCTATGGCTCAGATTCAGCATTCAAGTCTGTCAGGTGTATCAGTATAATAAGATGCATTATCCATGCAAGTTTGGTGAAGTTAGGACCAGTAATAACTATGTTATAACCATCAGAGGGCACCTGTTTCAAAAACTTGAACCAGTTCTAAAAACCTTAACCTCATCCAGCATCCGAAATCTTTGGCTCAGATTCAGCATTCAAACCTGTCAGGTGCATCAGTATCATAAGCCCCACCATCCATGGAAGTTTGAAGTTAGGACCAGTAATAACTAAGATATGATCATCAGAGGGCACCTGCTCCAAAAACTTTAACCAGCTCTTCAAACCTTAACCTCATCCAGCATCCGAAACCTATGGCTCAGATTCAGCATTCAAGCCTGTCAGGTGCATCGGTATCATAAGACGCACCATCCATGCAAGTTTGGTGAAGTTAGGACCAGCAGTAACTAAGATATAATCATCAGAGGGCACCTGCTCCAAAAACTTTAACCTGCTCTTAAAACCTTAACCTCATCCAGCATCCGAAACCTATGGCTCAGATTCAGCATTCAAGCCTGTCAGGTGCATCGGTATCATAAGACGCACCATCTATGTAAGTTTGGTGAAGTTAGGACCAGTAGTAACTTAGAAATGGCTATCAAAGGGCACCTGCAACAAAAACTTTAACCTGCTCCAAAAACCTTAACCTCCTCCAGCATCTGAAATTCATGGCCCAGATTCAGCATCCAAGTCTCTCAAGTCCATTAGTAGGTCCAGATGCATCATTCATGCAAGTTTGGTGAAGATAGGACAAGTAATAAGTTAGATACAGGACCTGCAACAAAAACTTTAACCAGGTCCGGACGCCGACGCCGACGGTATAGCATAAGCTCCCCCCGACTTCGTCTCGGTGAGCTAAAAATGTAAAATCCATTTAGAAAGTTCATCTAAATTTCAGTTCTACAACCCACTAACCCACTAACCTGCACTGTCATAACAAGATACTATTAAACAACCAATAGTTAGTTGTCTCTAACCTTTATTGTAGGTCATTGTGTAATAATCCGGTTATATGGCTGTTTGTTTTTCAGGGTGAACATGTTAAATGCAGACATTGGATTGAGGCAAATTATGATAAACAATTATTCCTCAGTAGTGTGTAAGAAACCGAAGTTGTAGGTGGTATAGATTGTTTCATTCAGAAAAACACACCTGTTCCAGTGAATGAATGTCAGCAGTATAAGTAAACAAGTACCTCACACTTAGGTAGCAAGGGACAGTTTCGGATAAAGTACCCGTCAATATTTTTGTAAAATTGAGAGTTGCTGTACTTGAAGGCTTATGAGTGTTGCTAAAATTCATGAATTATTTTTAATGATTATCATTAGTTAGAGGGATGTCTCTTGTTGAAATTGACATGCAATATGTAGGCCCCATATGTTAGGTACAGGAGAATCAGAAGTAAAATGCGAAACCGCGGCTATAACTGTTGTGTTGACTTTAAACAGTGAAATTGCAAGTGACAGACGGGAGGTAAAATAACACGAAAAGTAAGTGGATGGGACATTGTAAACTATACACCGGTAAGATTCTGACATATGATGGTGCAACATGCACACGGTACGGAAGGTCAACCCTTTGCAGGGAAATAGCTGGGGGAGGTCTAAAAAGCTGAAAAATCATGAAAAATTAGCAAAATATGAAAGGGTCAAAATCTCATAAAATCCAGTATGTAGAAAATTTTACAGGTTTTGACTAGCAATTTTCTTCAGAAATTAGTGATTAACCCTATAACAAGTGAATTAAAGGTATTTGTGCTCAATGGGAAATGAGGAAATTCTAGTTACAGAGTTCCGAAGACACACATCCCCTGGCTACAATGAAATGTATCAAAAAAACTGTCCCATGCCACCTTAACATTAATGCAATTATCTGTGCTAGTACATGTACTATCATTACCATGTAGTGCTGAAACATTGCAAACCAACTAATGTAGCCCTCTCCAATCTTTATACACAGTAAAACTTGTTAAGTATGAACAGGGATATAGCGAAATCTCAGATATAGAGAAGTTAAGTAGAGTTTCCGGAAAAATTCTTCACAAAGCCTTGTTAAATTCAATGGCTAAAAACTCGGTTGTAATGAATTCACAGATATCCCATAGAGGTGAAAAATAACAAAATTTACATCTTTTAAAACAGATTGTTTTAAATTGTTGAAAGTTGCCAATACTAATTGACATAAATGTTTAAATAAATGTATTTTCATATATATTTTTTCATTCTCAATTTAAATTTTTAAAAGTTTTCAAAAAATGGATTTTTATTCATTGCCTAAATAAACACAACAGGTGGTCACGTAAAAAAAAAACCCATTTATAACGAATTCGCTATGCTAATTATTATGAATTTGTTATACAGTTACAACAAATTATGGATATAGCAAAGTAAATCAAACAGTCCCCAGGTATTTGCTATAACTGAGTTGTACTGTCATCTGACGTTTTCTGGGGAGGAAAACAAATAAAAGAGCCTTATTATTGCAGCTACCACTGCAAATCCTGCAATGGTTTCCTAACCCTTTAATCTTTCTAGTTTTGATCATAGTGTCATGACATATGTCAATGATGTGATATGCACTGTTCTGATTGGCTTCTTCATATTTTCATGAAGGAAGTGAAACTATAAATGTTATTGCTTTCATGCAAACTGCTTCAAAAAGCGTAATCATGTTTTCTGAACATAATCATCATTTTAATACATTGTACCTCCAAAAACCAATAATACGTCATGGCTAAAAAATCGTATATAAAATGTTTAAGGTAGATCTTATGGATAATTTGTATCCGCATACTTTAACCAATGAGCTATGATGATATTCAACCTATTTGATTGATACTAACAATTCAACAAAATATCTTGTAACATAGTGTCTTAAAAAGTTTAAGTGCTACATAAGGTTTTACATACCTCATATATTTTTTTTTTGACTCAATGATTTAAAAATAGAACACTTTAACTGTCCTCTGTTTTCAAGCCAACAATACAGTTACTTTCACAAATCATTCCTACATGACCCAAATAAATATAATTTTGAAAACCCAAAAGATCACTGACAAATTGAAGAAGTTGATAATAACCCCACACAAGATCGAACAATAAAGTTCATCCTACGTCGATCTATTAACACACTAACCTACCCTGTACATGTCATAATACCGGTAAGTTATAATGAGCCAACAAATCTTCCTTCTTGTACAATTATCATGGATAATAGGGTGAACAAACAGTTCATATTGAGCCATTTGTTTTCAGGGCCTCTCCCCATAGTGCAGTCATTGAATAGATTCAACTGATGATAAACAATTGTCAATCTGTCCAATGAGAGAAAGTTGTAGGTGGTACAACACACCTGCTGCAAGGAATATATGTCAATAGTAAAAATACAGACATACTTCAATAAAGGCCAATTAACACTACAATTATATTACAATAACAGATAGAACGTGCAGAATCTCACATTCAGTCTTTCATACAAACCATTGAACTTTTTCTCTTTTTCATCATTAGGGAAGTCTGGCTAAATCATAGACCATGCAGTTGTTCTCCATTATAACAAACAGTAGGCAGTTCTCTCAAATTTGTATTTCTGTATGATTCAAATATTTAATAAATGCACAGTGAATCCCAGGTTCATATCGAGTACCATTTTTAAAAAACATTACACCATTTGTGGTAAATGCTGTATTGTATAGCCCTTGGTCACATCGATTTTAACATCAAACTGTTTAACAACCCAAACTTTCCTAAACACTTGATGCTTTCTTAAAATAATTTTCGCTTGTGTGATGTATCTTTCTGCATATTTGCTATCTTAATTTTAAAAACAAGTTTATATAATAATATAATTTAAGTCTTAGTTGATTTCTCTTTTTAATCTTTAAACTGATATCAATTGACATATTGATTTTTAGAATTTGTCCTGCTCTAAATAAATATTTTAACAACCTTGAGTAGGTTAAAAGAAAACCATGTGCAAAGATATTAAAAATAGCATAATGTAAGATCTTGTAAGAAAGTTCATTTTAACAGCAAAGTTCGATAACTCTAAATTATCCGGATTTCTTTTATTCTTTTATTCGTACCATAAATCTGACTTTTATACAGACAATTTTAATTTAGTATAACCATAAGTCATACAACTGCATGCTTGGCGTAGTGGATCCACGGAGCTCTCCCACTTATATATATCTTGGTATAGAGTTCAAGCCATCGCTACACCGGAACTTTTTTTAAAACTCAACTTGTTTCTTTTTTCCATTATATCCATCGTATGCAAATTTGCAATAACTTTGTAAAATGCATGGATACCCTCTAAAAATTTCATTTTATTTCATTTATTAATAAAGGTTGAAAAAAAAATATCATTCCTATGATAAAAAAAATACTTTGAGGCTGAGGATCGGAGAACCTTAAAATAAATGTTATTTTTACAACCCACTAACCCACTAACCTGCACTACCGGGTAGTTCTCATAACACGAAACTAATTAACAACCAATACTTGTCACTATGTATAACCTCTCTTGTACAGGTAATTATATATTACCGGTACATGTATAATTATCAATTAACCTTAAGCTGTTTGTTTTTCAGGGGATGAATCTCATTGATGCAGACACTAATAAAATTCATTGCCCTGATAATAAACAAGTTTTCATCAACGTGTGAGAGCTGGTGTGGGTGGTACATGTACAATGTATATAGGTAATTTCATTCAGGTAACACACCTGTATTAGTGAACAAAACAGGTATCTGAGAAAAACAACAACAAACTACCTGTAGTCCATATAAATTAATCGCTTAGTTCTCCAAAAAATTATGAGGAAAGGAGGTTTTTACATTTTTTAATTTTCACTTTCAGCTTTCAAATCAAATTTCTCCGACTTGCATCGGTGTACAAGACTAGGAATGAACAACCTTTTGAATATACATGTAATTCATAATCTACTATTTACCATCATGATAAAACTGAGATCATTTTATGAAGAATACTTTTTAAAACTCCCCACTTTTTTGGACATTCATCTGATGATTCTAGCCCCATGCAATATTTCCATCAGAAGACTCGTGTTCATGACTAGAGAAACTTAGTGTGACCCAATGGTTCTTAAGATACAAGTGTATTATTTTCAAGTAACTTATTGGATATATTTCATCCTAGCTAGGTTTTATTTAATAATTGAAAAATCTGTCTTGCATAAAAACCCAGTTTATACTGAATAGATCATCTTTTAAGTAAAATCTAAAGACTCAGAATTCATTGATTGGAAACAGATTTTGAAAATCTGATGTAAGATTGAACTATATGCCATAAAATTTCAGCAGTATTCAATGGAGCTCATATTTTGTTGTGTTTTTATAAACAACTAGAGGATATCCTGCGCAAGTTCGGTAATTAACACTTACTCACATTAATATGATACGATGCTTGATATGATTAACCAGATTTTTTTGTTCATTTACTATGTACTGTGTCCGAAAATTTTTTTAATTGCATTCCTATTCTATAAAATGGAAATAAAAAAGCAACTGCATGGCTGAATATTTAGAGTAACGGGCAGGGATGAAAATTGCACCCTGCAATTGCATCTTCTCGGTCCTTTAATTTCCGGCAGGCTCGGAAAAACTCTGCCGGAAAGGTTCGAGAAGTTGCGATTGGAACATTTTTTTATTAACTTTTTTTGTATTAACCAAAGATGTCCAATCCGAGGTATCTGCCAGCGATGCATGATGAACTCGACCTACACTTTCCGCCATGATGTTAATTAGTCGAAACACGTTCTTGGTTACCCCGTTCATGAAAGTTCTATCCATCAAAACTAAAATCGTGCATTCAAGAAACGAAATTAGGACAATTTATTTATTCAACATATGTCAAATCTCAATTTCTATGTACCCTAAATAAGTTTCCAATAAATATATTCACTCTTTACGTAATCATTCAACATTATTTCATTGCAAGTATATATTTTATGCAAATTCCTACTGACTTAGATCGGCCAAAGCGTGTCCACCACCTTACTTTCATTTTTGCTATTTTGGGCTGGTTTATCGAAAATGAAAGTAGGTTTTTAATTAATTTTATGATAAAAACTACGGTACTTGTCAGGTAAATTTCAATTATAGCTTACGAACATCATCTCACACGTGTTGAAATACCACAGGTGAAAGATGTTACTCTGGTACAGTCATTTCGTAGTTTATTGGCAAAATGTCTTAATTTATAAGTATAGAAGCTTTGTCAAAAAATGTTTGTGAAATTTGCTGAGTTAAAATCACATCATATACATTAATGAAAAGGCATCGCTTTTTTGTTGGATAAATATAATCCAAAGTTATTCAAAGAGAAAATGATATCATATATCATCAACAACGTGTGTTAGGTGCAAGAGCTAATCCTGACTCAGTGGGGAATCCCTCCCGCCAAATGTCAATAAATCACCCTCCAAATCTGCAAATGTGAAAGAGGTTCCAGGGAGGTGTTTCAATAAGTAAAACTATATTTACCAGATGATTTTGCATATGGGCCTAATCTTTGATTATCATAAGTATTTGACAAATTTATTCATATACAATTTATTAAATCAGATGTTAAAGTCACAAACTGTAATTCACTGTAGAACATTACAAGATTAAGTTTCCTTTTGGTTTACCTCTGCCCTAATAAAATTCCCTCCAAAACATTCTTGTAATCCAAATAATGGCGGTGGAAAAGATCACGGAGGGTAAATTGGAACAAAGAAAAATAGTTAAGTTTTTCAACTTATAAAATGGGATTTAGAAGAATCAACTAGGGATCCAAGATAGTGCAATTAATATGCTGGTGAGACAGATGAAGACTAATGATTTACAGGAGAGTTTGTTGAACGTTAATTTTGCATGATTTCATCAGAACAGCAATAATTTAGGATTATTCCCATTGTTTATGCAGACAGCAGAAGCTGTCTGATATGGTGGAAATCAAATTTTGAACTTCCAAACAGACATAATACTTCATTGAAGAAGGGGAAAATTTTGACAATACTGTTTCACAGAGCTGTATTCTTGATCCAAAACAAAGTTGGATTTTTCACTAGAATCTGAGTTCAGTGACAAAGAATTGCTTTTATGGGTAATTTCTCGATGTAATGACCTAAGTTCATAATTGAATACTGCTGAACCTGTGACCTGGGAGACCCCATGCGTTAATAGAATAGGGAACTTGATACTATCAGTGTGAAGCTGCAGGACTGACTCCCCATCATTACACAAGTGTGTGTTTTTCTCTTTGTTTATGATTACCAAAGTGATAATAGAGTAATAAAATAATTACAAGGATCACTTTGTGTTATTCAGTTTTGAGGTAAGACAAGCTGTCCGCCATTTAGGCCTCCTGTGCGTCTATAGCAATAAGCATTTCCGGTACTGTACAGATGTAAACAATTTCTCATCTGTCAATCAAATCTGAGGAAATTTGAATTTCTGGATCACTTCAAAATTTAAAATGAGAATTTCTAAAGTAGTAATGCATCAATAATAATTATTTTACTATCTAGAGATGCCTTTCAGTTTACTTTAGTTGCATGACAAAATTTAATTTATAGTTTTTGCTGATTAAAGTGTAAATTCAGATATTTCTTCTCTGAAGTGGAAGGTGGCAAGAAAATTGAAATTTCCTCCATTTTCCTCACTGGCTGCTATTTATACCCCAGACCCGGTCTTTAAGCTTTCTCAGCACTCATAGACAATGATCAACAAAAGATCATACTGATCGAGAATTAATTGCAGCTGTAGATTTTAGCTTTCACAGCCATCTAACTATTGAAAAAAAAGAGAGAGTAGCAATTCAAGCTCTGTCATATCTATCTATACAAGAGAAAAAATACGGCTCTTTCTCCTTGGATTATCAGAGATATGGGTAAAAGAAGTGACATTTACCATAATCTAAACAATTGCAGCATGTGCTTGCGACTGAAACATATTATATGTTGTGTATACGATATTTGGCGAAAAGTGAATTTACAAGTTGCCATGGATATGAATAAGCAAACTTTTGAATGTTCCTATTTTTATACAGATATGCAATGACATTTAGCAATGTAATCGATTTAGCGTAAGCCGCATTCCGTCAGAAAAGCTAAATAGAATACACAGCCAAATGTAACAGATTTACGATTTACAAAAGTAACTTACAGCGAATCCCTGACAGATGTGGTCTTTGATGGCCTGGAAGGCGTCCTGATCCGGGTCTTTATCTTGAAGGCTGTCCGGGGGGAGGTCACACCGGCAGTGGTTGACCGTCTCGCTCGGGGGGTAGGGCAGGATGTTTATGGTAACAGACGATTTCTCTGTGCTCTGTCTCTGTACATTGTCTCTCTGACTAAGAACAGACCTCAGGTCATTACAGCAAGGAATTTGAAGAATTGTATTCATTGAATGCAAACATAGGCAGAAATCGGCATTGCAAAAAACAAATGAATTTAAACATTTCATGTTTTCTGAACAATAATAAACATATGTAATCATATGGTAATTTTCAAATTGTTGATCTTATGGGCTCTTTTAGAGGGTATTTCAAAGAAAAACAAAGTTTTTTAAAAATACTTCTTGTGAAAATTGTTCAACTTCAGAATGGCTGCAATATGATCTTTATTTTAAAGACATAATCTACTATGAAAATTTGTATCAGGCAACAGATAATCACCTTGTTAACAAATAATTTTGAAATATCATAATGAGGTATAGCAGCATCATACTTAACATAGCAATAATTATTCTGCTCTAGACTTAACATCTTGATTGACCAGAGGTTGTTGAGTAAGCAGGTTCAAGACCACTATTCTCAACACTAACAAAACAAAAAATGCAGGTGTCAAGGTATTTTCACATTTTTACAGGTGTGAGACTGGCTTGTCCGGTGTGAGACAGCAGTGTGAGATTTCCTCTCTTACACCCAGGGTTGTCAAATCAGCCAACAGGTAGTCTACTGATTACTCACCTGCCTTTGCAATACAGTACTTGAGTACCCAATTTTATCTAGGAATCTAACCTCTCCACCAACAAGATTTTACTTTATCAGTTCTTTATGGTTGAATATAAATTTCATGATTTTTTTTTACAAATGGTAATTATGAGTGAAAAAAAAGATACCAATTTCATGTTTATAATTAAAAAAAAAAAAATAATGCAAAAAAATCCTTATTAATTATATGGCACAGCTTTCTATTATTCCACAGGTATAAATCTGACCTCTTTCTGAACACATACTCCAGGTATGAGGCGGGCATTCGATGGACATAGTCCGTGATGTACTTGGTGTCGTACACGCCGCCCTCAAAAATCTCCGTCAGGTCCGCGATAAAGGAGGACATGGTTGGTGGGAGACTGGCGTAGAAGTTCTGGTACAGATACACTAGGTCCGTGAGGGCGTTGTGGAAGACCACGGGCTTCCGAGACTTCACCAACACTGTGAAGAGAGACCTCAGACACATGCTACTGGAGGTAGAATCTGGCTGTAATGACAGACAAATAAAACAAGTCTTTTATGTGAGTGCCTCTTTTTATTTACTTTTCTTTATCAAATCAATGCTTAATACTGTACAATAATTAAGAGACAAGATTTTGTCACAAAATAGCCAAAGATGGAAGATTATTTTGTCAAAAAAGCAATGTTTTCCTGTTAAAAATATTCACATCAATTAACTGAAAATTAAAATATACACATTACAATATTGAAAAAAAGAAAAATTACAAGTAACATAAAGATCATTTTTCAGGGTAAAGCTGAAATCATTTTATAAAATGATCTACTTCATTGCAATATGCATGTCAAAATATTTGATTTTTTCTGACAAAAATTGTGTTAAAATTATCAATTATTCAACATAGATTAATTTTGTTCCATAAAATCAGTGTTTTGATTAGGCTGCTACTACTTACAAAGGCGTTAACAAAAAGAAATAGCATAACAGAGCAGCTGATTAAAGAGACTGATTATTCTAGCAGCTGCTGCAGAGCTTGTGTCTCAAAATCCAAAGAGGGACAACTCTATAATTTTACACTATCTTTCATGAATTAGATTGAGTTGTCTACCTTGTCATTGCCTCTGTGGTAGCTTACTCCACAGGAGTACTGCTTGTTGAAGTCGAACCCATGCTCTACCAGGAACTTTAGGGAGGACGGCTCCACGACATACTCCTCTCGACACAGGGCCATGATGTTGTACGTCTGAACTAAGAAGTTCCATGTTTGGCAGCTTGTGGAAGGGCTGGCCTCTAGAAACGAATCGTCCGACATGTTTCCAGTTTGTGTCCCGGGCTTCACATCGACATGTGTCAGCTTAAAACAGGATAGACCAAGGGAGACTACTGATCGAGTTTTGGCATTTTCTGCAGTTCCTTTGTATCGATCCTCTACTGATCTATAAATTATATGGCTTTGTTATGTTGTGTTTATTTATAAAGTCATTATATACATCATTCTTCATATTAATTAAGAGTAAGACATGCATGGCTTTGTTTAACCACAAGTAAATTTCACTTTTATTAAAAGAAATTACAAAAAGAACCATTATATATGAAAGCAGAGCTAGTGAAATAAAGAAATGAAGTCAAACAGCACTTTAACACATTAAAATACATTGCTATTCAAAATTTTGATCTACTATGTGCCTTTACCATAAAAGAACAAGAAGATTATATACACACTTTCACTCACTTGGCCATTAGTGTCTTTCTGGTACCAATTCCACTTAATTCCTAATAAGAAAAATAAAGGCAAAAAACAATCGCTCAATGTTTTATTCAAATATTATTTATGGGAAGATTTATTTCTCAAGTATAACCTTTTAAAATACTAGGTTGGAACCAATCACAAACTAGAGGTACTGTGAGCAAGCTCATGATTGATACCCACCGCTAAGAAAAAAATCATAACTCAAGTACAGGTAACTCTCGATGGCTCGAACTTCGATCACTCGAAGTTCTTGATCGCTCGAAGTGAGTCTAGGGTCCCGATTTTTTCCCTATATAACTAAGCAAATTTACTCTTGATTTCTCGAACTCTTGATCTCTCGAAACCCTTGATCCCTCGAAGTCAAACTGCAGTCCCGTTATTCATAATCTATAGTTTTTTACTCTCGATACCTCGAAGTGGCTGTGTATATCCAAGCGTTACCTAATTAACACCTACTTGGTCATTTAAATGGCTCCAGGCGTTAGACGCGGGACCCATGTCACGGGTTGTTTATTCAGGCGACACTTGTCCTGCCAGGTGATAATTGTTTGATGATTAACCATACCAGTACCTAATCTATAATTAACACCGACCGTTTTATGATAATTTGAAGGCGCAGTGAAAATGATAAATTAATTGAGACGGAATGATAATTTTGACCCATGGTAAAAATTTTAGAATTATATAAAACTGTAGAAATTATGCTTATCAGCATCATTGTCATTATAATGATTATTGCTGTACAAGTTCTTACAGCTGGTGAAGGACCCATAAAGTGGGAACAATGGGTGATATTCAATTATCTAATTTACGACATGTCGTCTCGCAGTCCAGTAGTACTGAGCAATCTGATCACAATATGATGCATAAAATAAATAATTACAGTGTATCATGAATTTATTCAATATTTGTTTCTATCTAGTTTTTAAAACATCCAGGTCTGTATATTTAACTGAAAAGAAAAAATTGTTTAAGCACGTGCCTAAAGGTAAGCACTTAATAAATGGCTTAATCATAACATTCGGTAATACTAATTTTAAAACCCGTCGGTCAACCCGGAAAACTCCGAACTCTTGAAAACTCGAACTCTTGATACCTCGAAGTTTTTCCTCGTTCCAATGGACTTCGAGTTATCGAAAGTTACCTGTATTTTTCTATTATAGAAAATGATGGATGCTATCTCATTAACTGTCCATGTTCTATCAATAACAACTGCTCTATTTTTTAAAATTGTTAATGCTAATATGAGTACACAAACCAATTTCTATTATTTAAATTCCATTTTATTTCAACTTAACTGTTAATGCATGAAGACATTTGCATCCTTATGATAACAAACATGACTGAAATCAAACGAAAATCCACATGTCAAGCAGCCATTAAATGTTTTGAATTTTCGGTATCCCGAGCATGATTTTTTTCCGAATTTTTTTTTTCCACCCAAAAAAATAAAAAGATAAAATACATCAGGGCAGGCCATTTCCAGATGGGCAGGTGGGGATGATAATCTAACAATTAATTTTATATGACCTGACACATGCAAGCTTTGTGTCAAATTTTACCTTCTAATCATTTCCATTAATACAAGACATGACACAGACAGGAATAAAGCGTTTTTTAAACAATGGCCTTGACCTTGCCCGAATGACCTTGGGTCAAGGTCATGACACACCCTCAGGTCATAAGCAATCTTTGTGTGAAGTAAGAACTTCCAATGTTTCTCCATAAGAAAGATATGGACCGGACATGAATTTTGCACTTTTCCTGCCACTGACTTTGACCTTCCCTGAAAGACCTTGGGTCAAGGTCATGACACACCCTCATGTCATAAGCAGTCTTTATGTAGATTAAGAACTTCCAATATTTAAAAAACTGATGTTTATAGAATATAAATAAATATCGGGCTGCCATGTTTGTTTATATGGTGGGACAAAAGTCGTCATTAGAGATATAGCGGGAGTCTTGAAAACAGAAAAACCTCACGTATGGGGGTTAATGGTAATAACCGTTAACATGAAAGATGATAAATATTTTACATGTAATTGGTTATCAAAACAAAACATCCTAATTGTTTCTCAGCTTAGGATGCCATTTTAATTTAATAAAAGTCGCTTAAAACAGTCTACACAGCAGTTTGGGACTAAAAATGACAGCACTTGTCACGTAAGGCAGGGGGTCACTTAATGCAAGGTTTTTATATAAGAAATTACATTGGGCGGTCTTTGTATGGTCGCATAAGACAGAAAGTGGCTTAATACAGAGAGTCGCTAAGGCAGTCTAGACTGTAAAACAATTTACCGAATCAAAATTTTCTAACACTTAGAAAATATATATCCATTAGGATATTTTGTTCCAAAAGGACCATTTTAACCCACGGGTGATTTGTCTGAACCATTTTAAATGTATAGACCAAAGGTACTGCATTAAATCTCCCCTAACGTTTTCTCAGCAGGAACATACTGTATAGAGGGTTATTTTCACCAGTGTAATTTTCGCCCTTCTTCACTTGCAAACAGTTTCAACACATCTTGAATTCGCCCAGACACCATGGACATCGTTGTGTTTAAAGAGTGACAATTTGAAACATTGAAATTCACCCAGTCTTAAATTCACCCACTGATGACAAGGGCGTAAGGGACAAAAATAAAATTGGGGGCGAATACTTTCCTGTATACAGCTATTTATAAATGTCCTTGTCTCAGTGTCAGATCTTAAAAATGCAACCACTACTTTGTAAGAGAATAATGAAAATCATGAAACTGTAATTAAGTTTAATCATTTAGATACAAGCTACAAGATATGTTAGTGTTAACTTACTGTATCTATTGCTATGAATGTTGCTGAGTCCACAGCTTTCATTAATGATGGCCAAAGGACTTGGATGTTGTTTATGTTTACATCCAGGACTGGGATGGACTCGAACCTGACCGTCATTCTGTAACATTATAAGAAAATGATGCCAAAATATTCTCTAAAAACAGAACCACTCTCCAACAAATATATAAATGATCTGTTGGTGGTGACCGGTGAAGAAAATAGAACTGATGGAATTTTACAGGGAGCTGGAGCAACTGCCCCGTGTTGTCCTTTTTTAGCAAACTTCAAATACTTTTCATTTTCTGATTGTAATTAATGTACATTCTTTGTATTATCTATTATTCTATACAAATAAATATGTGTGTCAGTAAAAATTCTAAGCAAATAACAGATTTTACCTTATGAACTAGTCAGATTACCCGCTTCAGAATCAACACCACTAGTTTACATTCTAATCACGAACCAGTTTACCATGCTGGAATACAAATTAATAACTCGTACCAAGTATAGTTTAAAAAAATGTCACTAAAACACCTTTAGAAAAGTAGTTTAATGTTAGTTTTGGACGATTCTTAAAATTTACTGTAAAAAATATTAAAAAGATAATTAGAATGTGTGCTATTTAGATTATACAATATTACCGAATATGACAGAGAAAGACTTATCATATAAAAGCAAAATGGCTCCTAAAAAGATGAAAGTGGAAAACGTGGAAGAAGAAAATCAAAAGGATGTCACAGAAGATGTTCAAACAATTCCGAAACCAAACATTTCGCGTATCAAAAACAAAATTCTACGAAATGAAATGTACAAGAAACTTCGAGTCGAAAAGAGGAAGGTAATAAAATCCGAATGTAAGCTGAATGTATTATACAGGTTGGGAACAATTCCCCTTTAGCGAGACAGTCTCGCTAAAGCGAGATCATCCCTCTTTACAGTAATAAAAACATTCCCGTAAATGCGAGATTTTCATGATGTATTTCAAATAAATGAAAAATCCCAATAAAATAAAAAAATCCGGGTAAGAAAAACAATGTGAAGCAATTTTACTATCCAAGACTGACCTTTGTGGCCTAAAATATCAGTGCTCCATTGCTGCAAACAAAAATAGGATGATTTTTTATCGTGGAAATCGTGAGTATTCTTGCATTAAACGCGAATTTTCCAATTGAAAGTATGTTTTTTCTTCTTATAAAACGAAAATTATCAGAGTTTGTGTTCATTTTGATGACACTGTTTGACTGTGCAAAAGAAATTAAATAGCATGCAACAATTATTGGTTGATTTTGATTTTATATTTTGATCTCGGCAGGACCAAGAAAACTACGGAAGGTTGTACCAGCAATATTATATACACTTATGGTAAACAAATATTTTTCAGAAAATTAAATAGATGTTTGTTTTTGAAAGAAAAAATTCATGGCATAATCAAAAAATGATGAGAGATAATCGACGAACTACAATTTGATATAAAATGAACCAAATTTTGAACGAATAATTCTTGGTACGACTTAACATGTTAACAAGACTATCACATTTATTACCGCTAGAGGCTTCCATAAGAAATTTGCTGAATAGATTTTGTTTATGACTGGATTTCAGTGAAACACAGCTGTAAATATCAAAGTTTGAAACAAATATGTAGTAAGTGAGCCCTTATTATCAATAAAATGTGAAAATGTTCTTCCGCATATTCTTCTGTTTAAAGAAAACAATATAATAATGAAAAAATGCGTCAAAATCTCGCATTTACGGGAATGTTTTTATTACTGTAAAGAGGGATGATCTCGCTTTAGCGAGACTGTCTCGCTAAAGGGGAATTGTTCCCAACCTGTTATAATGTATTGTTTCTCATGGACTTGATAAAATATTGAAATGAGTCTTTTTTTATGGGAAACATAGTATTTTGGAAAAACTCCTTTTAAAACATGTTATGGTGCTTATTTAAAAGTAAGCACAGTTTGAAGATAATTATGGCCAGCACAATCTATTGGAATTCTGTATCGCTAATAGTGTCATTAGATATGTATTTTAATCTGCATTCATAGGCAAAACTAAAAGAGAAACAAAGAAAGAAAAAGGAAGCAGACAGCATGGGAGATGAGGTATTGCAGTTAATATGTTTAGTCTTTATTCTGAGTATCACATATATTTGTTATAGCATGTAGTAAAGTCGTTTTACCGGTAACAGAGACATAAATAACAGAGATTGGCAACTCAGCCATTAGTGTGTTTTGTTGTTGAAAAATGTTACGGGACCAACCTTACTTTAAGAACTAAATATTAGTAAATTGATGTATTGATCTTAAACCAAAAGTATATTGTTTTTATGAAAAATGTGCATAGAATTTAAAAGATTTTGAAACAATAAATTGAAAAATAAGATCCATATATAGAAAATATATAGGCCAGCTATAAAACGTTGGCGAAATCTTGGACGACAGGTAGCCAACTGCCACCTGAAACTCCTCTTTTTATTGTTTTTAAGACAAAAACTCATGAAAATATAATATTTTAAACGTTATGGTCATAGGTTTTAGCTGTTTTTATTTCGATACATTTGTTTATTAGAAAGATATACTGATTTAAACTGGGTATACTTTTCAATAGGGACTGTGAGATTTCGATCAGCTGCCAATCTCTGTTATTTATGTCTCTGCCGGTAACAAATATTTGCCAGTATCATAAAATTTTTTTTTTTAATTATTAGAGAAAACGAAAGTAAGGTTTTAACTAGGTAATTATAATACAGAAATGAATATTCTGTCTGTGTGTGGAATTGTTTCACATTTGCATAATTATTTACCATATTTTTTACAAAGAAAGTGGGCGCTTAAGATGTTGTATCGGCAGGAATATGGGCGCACAAGGAGAGTGGAAATTTCATCATTTAATTTTGCATATTTTTCGAATTATAACCGTTATTTGGTTTCTGTTGGATGTGGAATGGGTAGAAAAATGTTTGTAATGCAAAAGGTTTTATCATAATATGGGTCTAAATATAGCAACACGATGCAATTTATGCAAAATCTTACTTATTTACAGCTGTTTTTAAATGATTTTGTTGTCTCTGGGTCTTCCCTTCACAAATTTGAAATGTGTAAAGATGACATATTTCAGCATTAAAAATGTCGCTTTTTAAAAAACGATGGAGAGATGACCCAGAGATGACTAATTATGTACTTTTTCAAAATATTTTTTGAAGGATAAAAAACAAAGTCCATTGATACATGTGATATGATAATGTTGTTTCAATCACTACTTTATACCACATATTTTCAAGTCTCGCATGGCTCACTGGTTTCGTCCTGGATTAGTGAATACAAACATGCACTGTTTTGGGTTCAAATCCTACTGGGGATCTTTTTTTTTTCTTTTTTTTTTTAACTTATTTTGTTTTAAATGTGTGTTGATATAACATTATGTTGTAATATAGAATACCGGTATATTATAATTTGTCGTTATTGATTTCTGCATGCCGTATGAACACTATTTCCTGTTCTTATTACTAGTTTATTATAATATACAATAAAACTGAATTAAAATATTTTGTATTAACATTTCCAATATAACTAGTTATCGGTTTACCCCTCATTGCCATTTTTAGAACGCTTGTGAGTTTTTTTAATAACCGGAATAGACATGTACTTCGACTCTCAACATAATAGTTTGAGTAATCAATTTTTGTTCAAACCTGTACATAGCCTTTCGAGGTAATAGACATTTAAATCCCAATTGATTCGTGTTGATGATTCCTGCAAACTTACAATCTTGTGCGCTCACTTTCTTAAAAATGTGACCCAGATATGAGCTGCCAGAAGTGCAAGACAGAAAAAATTGAAAACAATTAAGTCTAAATATAAATAGTGTGTTATTGAACAACTTTTAGTAAATAATTAGTCATTAGCATCCATTTAATAAGATTAAGCATCATATTGAATGATAATTGAGCACTGAATGAAATTACAACTTCCAAAAGAACCACATGTTGTTTTCCTAGTTTTTGTTCAGTGCAATAGAAGTATAATTTGGCGGGATATATTGACAGATGTATGGCTAAAAGGCAAATCACAATTTCATATCTTCATTTACTCATATGAAGTGTTTTATGAAGGTTTAACTTCATAAATGATAAAGTAATACAAAATGAAACCCTTCAAATTCAATCTCAATTGTGAAGGAAAACGGTAAAATAAAAATAATGATCACACTATTTTTATGAAACAACATATTCCCACAAATATTTTTTCCTTCTTCATATGTAAGTTCATGCATTGACATAAACCTCTGGTGTATTATCGAAAATGATCCACCCAAAATATTCGATCAGAAATGATAGAGGGCGATAGATTCGATACTGAAAATGAATTCGAAACTAGGAAAATGGAGGGGTGTTGAAATTATCCTTCATATTTTCAGAAGTTTTATACCACCGTTTAGATGAACAAAGAAACATAATTCAAACAACAAATAAAAACATTTGGAATTCCGACCATAATAGTCACATGCATGACGAAACTGCCTACTGATTTGTTAGTGGTAAAATAACTGTATATTGATGTGTTTTCTTTCAATTTAGGCTCCACCTAAGCAAGTGCCAAAAACAATAGAGAGTATGAGAGTAAAAGACGAAACTATGGTCAACACAGAGGACACTGAGGTGAGGTCATCAGTCAATACTTAATTGTAGCAAATATCCTCAAAATGGCTCAGGGTCATGACTGTTTTAGACTATCTAAACCCCTTTTTTCATTATGTTTTAATTAATAAACACTGTTATAGATTTGCCAACAATATTTTTATAAGTTCTCAACTGGATCTTATCATGTTAAAGAGATTTCTATAAAAATGTATTGAAATAAAACAGTGTTGTAATGCACTATGCTGAAGTACTCCACATTTCTTTCTAAAAATACATAGTTAACTTTTTCATTCATTGTACATTACAGAAAAATTTTACATTAATCATGATAAATGATAATAAATTTATCTAAGATGAACAATGCCAAGTACTTGATTATATGTGTACATACACCTAAATGTAGGTAATGTTGGATGAAGCCCAAGATGAGCTGGCCACTTATTTCAACAGAGAAACATCACCACAAATACTAATAACCACCTGTGATAGACCTTGTCTGGTGAGTAGCTTTAAGTAGTTCAAGAGTGTATAATTTGTATGTCTACTGATATAAAGAAATTTAAAAAAAAAATGAATTGAGTCATCAACAAAACTTGTTCTGCTCTAGACATATCTGCTAAAGCCACTGCATATTTTAAACTCACTAATAAATTTTCACCCCTATTGCACATTACATGTATAGTATTGTTTATTTACTACCAGTTTTAATTGTCTCTTATTCCAGAGGACAAACAAATTTTGTAAAGAATTGAAATTAACAATTCCAAACTCAGAGATCAAGTACAGGAGAGGGTTGGATTTAAAGAAAGTCATCCCACAGGCAAAAGAGAGGGGTTACACAGACATCATTATTGTGAATGAAGACCGAAAAGAACCCAGTATCCTTTGTTTATATGTTACTTAGAGCCCAGCTCTGCTGGCGCCCTATAGTTATGAGTCTGTCCATCCCACATCATTTATCGGATCCCGAGCATATTCTCTCTCCCCTTGGCCCAATCTGGCTCATACTTCATCTACAGAGTGCCTTATTGGGAAAGGGTGTGCAGTGACTTTGAACAAATTTTTAGGTCTAAGGCCATGGTCATAGGAGAATTATGTGTAAAATTCTTGTCCTTACAATATATTTTCTCCTCCTTGCCCAATCTGTCGCATACTCTACCCACAAAGGCCAAAGGTTGTACAATTACCTTAAACAAAGTGTCTAGGTCAAAGATGAAGGTCACCAGACCTCTTTAAAAATCCTTGTCTGTACCATATGGGATATGTTCTTTCCCCCGAGGTCTGAATTAGCAGATCTCTTAAAATCCAGTTTTGTATCATAATCTTACTCCCCTTGGCCAAATCTAGTGAAGACTAGTAAAGGGGTTTGCAGTTAAAGTTCTAAAGTTCTAAATTCCACATTTTTAAGTCTGAGGTGAAGGTCAAAGCAAGTCCTCTAAAATGCTTTTTATCATATGTCCTTTGATTTGGCCCTTAGAGATGGTCAGTTGGTCACCAGCTCAATAAAGTCCAGTAAGCAAATTTCTATAATATAAAGGTAAGTTCAACAGCAGGTGTTTACAAGTATTCCAAGAATTTTGAATAAATGAGAGATACTGTACATGTAAATGCTCTACAGCAATGATAAATTTTGAATGAAGCAGCAATTTCTTTTTCTTAACCCTGTGTGAGATGGATTAGTCATCACTCACCTGCCTGAAGGCCCCACATTACATTTCAAACTCAGCAGCGTCCGGCTAACCACAGAGATAAAGGTATCGGACAGCAACCTCTTTCAGTTTTGGTTTATATTACTTGTACTTGCAGAACATTGTATTACTGAAGTTACATTATTATTTGTTGAGGGTATATTTTCATAGATTTCTAGATGAGATCCTTTACAAAATAAACAAAGAAAAAGAATTTTACATATCCTTGAAAATGTGAATTTTTCTAAATCCATGAGAATGGACGTCCAAAAGCACAAAATAATTTTTTGATTTACATACAAAAGTATTACTTTTGCATGATTTTGTTTCATTTGATCAAGTTCTTTTTAGCATTTTTGCACATTTGCAACTACAGAAGCTGACAATGGCCTTTTATCATTCTGCTAATATAAAGAGTTTTATTTTAAAAGTTCAAACAATTAATTTAAAACACTTTCTTTCAGAGAGTTGGAGAAATGAGTAAACATAAACCTGAGCTAATCCTGAATAACTTCGGCACACGACTTGGCCATTCTGTTGGGAGGGTGTTTGCCTCGTTATTTCCACATGACCCACAATTCCAGGGACGGAGAGTGGTCACTTTCCATAACCAGAGGGACTTCATTTTCTTTAGACATCATAGGTTGGTATTAAAGAACCAAAAATCAATCTTAATCGTGTGACTTCTCACTTAGGAGTTTAATTGTTTGCCTGTGATGGAATACCGGTACATGGCTCTAGGGGCTTTTTCCAAAGAGCAAGTACAAGGCAAAACATGTTTTGAATATAATTATATCTGTGACTATCTTTCTTTCATTATTTTGAATACCAGTAGTATATGATTCAGATGAAGATTTTAGCGCATACTGAGATCCACTGTTTTACGTCAGTTGGTATTTGCACCCTTCATCTAGATTATGAAGTAGATTAAAGGATGGTTAATCTAACTGATCAGAAATTATTTTATGTGTGAATAAAGATGCTATCAGATATTCATCCAATATTATATATTTCTTTTAACAGATACGTCTTTAGAAACAATAAAAGGGTTGGATTAAAGGAGTTAGGTCCAAGGTTTACCCTAAAGCTGCGGTCCTTGCAGAAAGGAACCTTTGACTCCAAGTTTGGAGAATATGAGTGGGTGCATAAGGTAAGAGTTATCTTTCTTGAATTGTGCATGATATTAGATATTACAAAGATATTTCGTGGCTCTGGGATTTAAAATAATTTTGTTTTTTTCTCTTTTTTTCAGAGGAAAGAAATGGAAACAAGCAGAAGGAAGTTTTCTTTATAAATCTCTGGTCTTTCTTTTGTCTTTTTTGTTATATAAAAAAAAAAATTAAATATGAAAAATCTGTTTTCTGTTTTATTTTACCAACAACAATGATGCACAAAATTGAAAAAAATAATCACAGATATTTATATCCTTCCTCTTTTCAAACGTTTGTTGTGTTTTTATGGATAGTATACATTATGTCCAGAAGTGTACAAATAAGTAGGCGTTCAGTAGTATCAACATGGAGCTCTGTAAAGAGAGTGAAGACCTGTTCTGACTCCCCATTCCCCCCGGTCGGGGCGTCTGCACCGTTTGTCTGCTACCATTCCCCATCCCCTGGCCTACTGATCTACTGGTGACGGTGGTTGTAGAGGTGGTAATTCTTGGTCGCTTGGTTCCTGTTAATAACATATCAAGATTACGGATAACAAATGACTATTATTTTTTTTACAGAACTCTAGCGTACTATTTCGTGGACTGGGTATTTGTAATCTAACTAAATTTGATTTGGCTACGTAAACAAACTGCTGTGTATGCTTATCTTTGCAGGGTTTAATTATATGTACATGTGTGCGCTTTTTAGAAAGTTATGGCAGTTACCGGTATTAGTTTATTTAAAAAAATACATTCATAATTTCATATATCTACATTATGTATTAAAATATACAGGTAACACTGTAAACGTATTACATTTTGCTCGGAATTCTATTCAGCGTTTTCGGTGGAAAGAAGCTAGCGCTAAATCCAGTACATTGCTAATTTAAAATGTCGTGTTATATATAAAAAAAAGAATAGTCAGAATCTGAAATCAGCTAAATCAAACCCACTCTAACTTGGTCAAATATCAATTTCCGCTAAATGGCGTATAACTACTAATTATGGTACGTTTACAGCATTTAGCAAACGGGGAAGAGAACAGTCAACCTCCGCAATAAGCACTAGGGGGTATTCATTGTATTAAACAAACAGGGAGGGGAGCAGTTGCTTCATGTACGGGCCCGACGTTTGATTTTATATAAGGAATAAGGATGGCTAAATTAATTCTATGAGTATTACATTTGTACGAAGTGATCATTGATCAAGTCCAATTAAACTCGGAGGGGCTTTATAATAGATTTGATCACACCACGACCGTTGTGATCACCTTAAAAATATTCAAAGAATGATTCCTTATTACTCATATTTTTATAATGTTCAGCAATTCTACGATTAAATATTAAATTGTTAATTTTTTTTAGATATTTTCATTTCGCTAACCCCGCTTGCGCCCCAACAGTAAGTCATTTGCGTCATTGCTGAAATGTCTTGAACTATACGTCACGATTCGTAGTGTTTTCACAAAGACACTAGAAAATGTAAAGAAATGATTTGTTCTTACGTCTTGTGTAGACAAGCGGGGGTTGGGTGGGACAGGCTCGGTAAGTCACGTCCTGACAATTTTTGGACACACCACCTGCAACAAAATAAAACTATGTTATCTATCAATCGCTTTAAAAACTTACATATCATCAATAATGTACAGTTTCGTGACTTTTTGTGTGTTCCGAAGACTTGCAATTATTAAGTAAATAAAATATTTTGACAACAATTACACATACAGAGCTTTTTAAGAAAAAGAAAAGATTCAACAAGAATTCAACAGATCTAGTAGTATATAAATATATATATTTTTTATACAATGAAAAGCTAAAGGATATACATATATTATATTATTCTGGTTATTCTTTTATGGGTATTTTATTTGATGGACATATTTTCCTCAGATTTTCGTTTGAAAATCAAATGCGTTTTGCTTTATAATTTTCAATCTTCAAATTTATAATTTTCAATCTTCGAAATTCTATTTTTCGTGTCTTATTTGTATCTTGATAATGAAATGTACATTAAGTTAAAAAGGGGATAGGGGAGAAATTGAGAAAATATGAATCACTTGTTACATGTAGCTTTATTCCTATTTGTAATAAGTAGAGTATGAATTATAATTCTATTACTTTGCTCTTCCATATTACTTTCTTTAATATGAATTGTGTTGATTAGAACAAACAAAAAACAGTAAAGACGTGTCTTAAAAACGACTGAAGTGAAATTGGAATAATTTAGAATTGAAATCGAAACCTCTGCATCTTTAAACTCTATTTTCTACTTTTTACCCTTTTCTCTGAATACAGAAGTTTTTGTCAGATAAAAGGCCATGTCTTATCAAATCTAGATATATATGTATACATGTGTGAAATTCATTCGAACGCTCACAACAGAGTGTTTTGTGTGAAATCTCGCACTCTCAGCCCTTACCGAGCGGTTGGTTGCTTTTGACACTGAGATCGCAGCCTGTCTGTATAATACGACTGTAGTCTTCATAAGGTTCCTCTTTGTACCTCATAGAATAGAAACTTGATAGAAACAGCACCCACTTCTTACCCACCGATATCTGGCTAACAAAACACATACCACCTTCGGCGGTCTCTGGAATTACAATATTACAAAGAAAGCTCTGCTGTAATCAATTCTAAATTCATTATGTTTTTTTAAACATTAAGAACTCTGCAAATTGAAGAAATTCTCTTCAGCTCGGAAGTTTTGATTGTTCTGTTAACCCGGCTTGAGAAAGATGTGTAATAGCGTTTCGTCTCGAATAATGCCTAGCAGTATGCTAATGTTTGCCAAACTTACCCACCCCTGAAATATTCAGGGAGGCCGGGATGTCAGCCCCACTGTCTTTGAGAACACAATCCACAGTCAGACTGTATTTACCCTCTCCCACCTTAGATTCAATGGAACCGGTAACTATGACGTCAGAGTACCGTGTTTTATCGGTAAGAGTTACCGCTCCGGGGTTAGAACAGCTGAAAACACTACCAACTAACGCCAAAAGACAAACCACGTGACCGACGGAAAGCGCCATCATCTTCCTGTAAAAGATACAAATTAAATTCCATGACCGAAAACTGACTGAATTAATAGGAATCTTCAAGAGCGATATTCTGGAAAATTCCACACGTTTACACAGATACTCACAAAAGTCTCCTGGTGTTTCTTCAAATAACTGTAGGGCACCGTTTATTTCAAGGCAAAAGCCCCTCGAAGTTGGTATTAGTATCCGAAAAACAGTACCCACCCGACTACCCTCGGTGTAAAAGTCCATGTAAAACTGTAGTGCGATAAGCCTTGATTTTTTCTTCCTTCAGCCTTCTTTTATGTTGGCATCTAGGACTTCACAATTTGAATTGTTTATAGCTGTCTCCCCTCATCTATACATCACCGTAACTTTTATCACCGTGTTAGTTGTTGAGTAGCTATTAGGGGCACCAAGTGGATTCTTTTGTGGGGTAGGAGATTTATCAACATCGTCCAGATAAAGAAAACGTATCTTTATGACCACAAGGTTAAATTAATTGAAACTCTTAGGCCAGTAATTAATCAACCCGAAGTACATTCCGTATACCCCTTTTAACAATACAGTTTGCTTATCAATTTATTTTTTGGCTCTAGCCAAACTTAATAAGAATGACAGACGTTTCTCTCTTTGTGTATCTGTCTTCATCGAATAAGGTTTATCTCCAAACCCAAGGGAAGCTTTCAAACAAGGTATGACCCTTGCTAGATATAACATGTAGTGAACGATATTTTAATTGCATCAATATACATTGGGGTTCCCTAAATGTATCTTAACTCCTTGTCACCAAAGCAATTTTACAGTGTAAATTTCTTAAAAGCTTGGTGTGCATTATAGTTTTTTTTACACCTATCTTTTTCTATCAACCCTTTAACTTATTGTCGTAGAATCGTAAATAAGGAAACATGGAAAAATTCCAAAAAACACTCGTAAATAAGTCTTCTAGTATTTGCAAAATTCAAATTGTCAAAATTGATCATGCAAGAACGAAACGAGCTGTTAATTTGGCAATCGGTGAGATGCGAAAACGTACGCTAGATTTCAAAGCCAATAGCAACGTTACCTTTAGTTTTTTGCAAGACTATTCAAAATAATCGTGATGGAAGTATATTTAATTTATATCTTTAATGTCAAATGTGTTAACTACTTACAATTTGGCATAACAGGTAAAGTTTAAAATCTAGTCTGAACTGTATTTTTTGCCAAACAGCATCGCGTAGGAAAATTTCACATTTTGCTTACCATCAACGCTATAATCAATAGAATACTTGTATAACGAATTGCATATAAGATCACTTATTAATTCATATAAAATAGCTTACAGGATTATTTTAGCTAAATCAAATTTATTATAAGGAACATGCGTCGAAGCATATGTTACTTAATTTTTTTCCCCATACAAATGGTAATCTCTTTGAGAATCTTGCTTTAATGCATTTATTCTATACATGCATTCAGTCTATACATGCATTTAGTCTAAACATGCATTCAGTCCATACAATGTTCTTAACGTACCAGATTTGAGTAAAAAAAAATCTATAAAATCTGTTTCTTCTCTTTATTGGAGGGCCAATATATTTGCTTTTATTTAATATTTTTATCTATATGAACTCTTGGTGAAATTAAGAAACAAGGGGGTTGGCAATAAATTGATATAAGGAGCATGACATTTTAGACAAATCACCTTAGGAATTTCAGAAAGCTACTGGAAATAATGGCAGACCATTCAAGTTTAATAATTCGACCCAAAAAAATCTTATATATAAATAAATTCATTGTATTATTTCATAAGATAGACATGTTTTTATCTGTGTATTATTATGCCGATATTTTTACATGAGGTATTTTTTCGTTTCTTTTGAAGTGAGAACACATACTGAAGGTAACCTTAATGTGGCCAGTCATCGTCAAAAACCAATGGTCACATGCGGATCCAACAAATTTGTCCGGGGGGGGGGGGTCCGACGGTTATTTGAGTTTGCCAGGGAGTCCGAGGCATATTTGGTAATTTTATAATGTATAATTTAAAGAAATTTGAATTTGGCAGGGTGGGAGGGGTCCGGACCACCCCTGACCCCCCCCCCCTAGATCCGCGCATGTGACAGTCTTGCATACGCTAACTCATACTGACAGTGGTACGATTTAAAAGACTAAAAGACGCTCAGTTGTTTTAAAAAGGTTCAGTCTCACAAAAAATTAAGAAATAAATTATTTCCAAAGATGCAAATAAAAAAATCCTGATTCGCTTTATCTTCCGGAAGCAGGGATATGGGACCTCTGCATGCGTTGTTTAGAAACCAGAATGCTGAGAGAGAGAGAGAGAGAGAGAGAGAGAGAGAGAGAGAGAGAGAGAGCTCTTCTGAAAGAGATCTGAGATTCCGGGGAGGGGGTGTTTATTTCCAATTACTTTACCCTAAAATTTTTATTAAGAGTCAACCCCACCTTTGGACAAGCACAAAAATGACGATGTTTTGAAAGGTAGGATATTCTAGAATGTGTTTAATTTTTGATTCTTTAATTGAAACGAACTGGAAAAGGTCAGTATAGATTTATGATATTTACATTGTATATAAGTAACCTTACGGCAAAAAGTTTGTTGCAAAATATTAATGCTCTGAATTTTCATGCAAACTTGGTGCCTTATTTTTATATCTTGTGTGAACATCTTTTGACAAGCACATGTATTATTTTGATCATTCATTATCAAAATTACAGTAAACATGTACATATGCATGTAGATATTGGGGGAAACACAACTTCCAAAGTATTTCTTAAAATATATTAAACAGGTAAACAAAAATCCCATGGCGTCATTTCAATCTCGGAATCGGCGGGTCATACACTGAGCAAATAATTTAGACAAACAAATGCGTCAATATTAATACAGAGCGTGGAGGGTTCTTACCTCCGCAAATCCAAGAAGGGGCCAGCTCCCTCCCCCGCCCGTTTTTCCCTTTATATGCCTGTCGACAAGTTCTCCGCGCTTTAAGTCATACAAATGTGTATCGAAAGTAACTATAAGCGTTGAAAATTCTTTTTTTCTGCCATAATATTGGATACTTCGATGCGCCTTTTTAACAAACTGATGTAGGACTAGATATCCTAATATTAAGGGTGTTATACGTATAAATAAAAAAAAACGAACACCAGGATAAGAAAAGTTGTTTTTAGCATATCATTTTTATCATTTTACTAGTTTATATTCTTTTTAATCTCGTGAAATCATGTTTTCACAAATGTCTTATGGCGATAATGACATTATTGAACGAGCTTGATTTATTTCATGCTTTCAATATGATAATGGATCGAGTTGGTGATTTGGAGGATTATATTTTAGAGGGGGGGGGGTGTTATGTTATGTACAAGCATACTGGCTTGAACAGTTTGAGTACAAATAGGCCAGTCTGATTGACTGTGAAGGCACCGTCCCTTGGTACTCTCTGTTTTCAGGCCACCTTGTTTCTGTATAGCTGTAGTGTTCACCCATTATCTCACACAGTTAAATGTGTATATCCCACACATATATTTCATTGATGAATCATTATTATTATTTCATTCATTGTTTGTTATAATCATAATATTATTTTTTTTAATGTATATGCCCCCTGAGGGTCCTTGATTGGTGAATAAATAAATAAATATACCATATCTTGACTAGCAATTTTGCTATATTATGTTAAATTAAACTATATTTTCCCTTCTTACAAATTTCTCAAGGGAATTTTATGTCACGGATTTTTTTATTCATAGCTTGGGGTTCAAGTCCCACTATTGTTCAAAATTTAAACAGAAAACAAAGGAGAATATTAGGGCTGGGCAATAATATCGATATTCCAATATATTGCAATACACTCTAAAAAAATATCGTATCGCAATACATTTTTTCTATACCGATATATTGGCAATATTGATAACACTCAGAATTCAGCTTCTAAATTAAGTTTTCTTAATCATATTAAAAGAAAAAATGGCCTATATCTAATACAAAACAGACATTTTAGTACTAATTCTTATTATTTGTAACCTTAAAATCAAAATAAAATTCCTAAACAAAAATAATTATTTTCTTCCTAAAATTTTTATCATATATTTATAGTGAAAAGTACATATTAAGACAATTAAACATGGAAATTTTACTATTTTTTCATGCAAAAAATATTGCAATACAAATCAAAATATTGCAATATATCGCAATACGAAATTTCCAGCCAATACCCAGCCCTAGAGAATATATACAAAGGTATCTCTGCTCCCCTATATTAAGGTTGTAGAGGAGCGGAGTGGATCGTAAATCCTTGGCTAGCGAAGATGATACAAATGTTGGATTGAAGTTGTTTATATGTATTAAGGTTTTTTTTTTTAGTTGGGACTACATGTATACACAATATACATGTAAGTTTCATATCGAGAATGCACAAATGGATTCGTCTACTTTATGTTAATCATTGACAACTGGGAGACACTGCATTTACACAATAATGAAAACTAAAAGCAATTATGTCTCTATCTACACGCGTTTTAATTCTTTAATGGCCAATATACTGCTATCTACATGTATACGTCGGGGTCAGTTTTAATAGGACTGCCTTGTAGAGTTGGGTATTTTGTTTACAAGGGCAGCGATCGAAATGTTTCCATAATTTATTTTCAGTAATTTTACTTTGTTAATTAACTATCGATTAAAAAACTGTCCAGATATTGCTATGGAGACCTAGAACTATGTAACTGTTGTTAACTGATGAAATTAATGTTGCAAGTATTTTTTTCATGATTAAGATTTATAAGAAACACAACCTTTCATATTTTGCTATCGCAACATTCTCAAAATATACCAAGTTTAATGCAGTTTCTAGTAATATATAGATAAAATTACATTTATACTATATATGGCCCTAATATTAAACAATGAATATTCCTGATTGAAGTAAAGTTATTTCTGAGAAACCATGTACAAACAACTGAGTTTCAAAAGCTATTTTGACACTTTTAAAGAAACCGGTATCTCTTTTTATCTCAGTTCAAAATTGTTAATTTTCCATCGTACATGTAATTGGAATCTTATTCCATCCTTTAGTCATGATCAATAGAATGGTGCAAAAATGGTTTGAAGACAAGCAACTTTTCAATTCTCTGTGTGAGCAACATTTATTCCATATTATATTTTATATCTTTGTATAGATTAATATTAAAAATATATTTTAATGGAAATCAAGTACAAATTTAAGGGGAATTTGTCACGATTTTGGTAAAAAATTATTTTTTCCGATTTTACTGTTTATAATGCTTCATTTTAATAGGCAACCAAAATCTGAGTGCCCTTCGTTGAGTTATAAGCGAGTTACAGAGCTTACAATTCTTTGCTATGTAAACAAAGCTTTTGTTTACATTTTAAATGTTGAAGTGAAAATTCCAATTTTATACCTAAAATGAATGTGTTAAACGTTAGGAACTGTTTATTTATGCATAAGATCAATAAAAAGATAGAAAAATCAGCTTGAACAAACCAAATTTCACTGGTATATTGAATCTTTGTAAACAAAAACAGGACAAGAGCCTTTCTTACATGACAAAGAATTGTGAGCTCTGTATCGTGCTTATATATAAAGCCTAACGACTGCCTCTCAAATTTTATTTGATCATTAGAAATGCATTCCTTAAGTATTGTAAATAATAAAAACAGAAAAATAGAAATTGGCCAAAAACGTGACCATGCCCCTTTAATAAAAGGGTGAAAAGACAGTAACTGTCTATGACAATAGTTCTTTGTTTCTTTTTATTTGATATTTTATCCTAGATTTGGAATGGTAATACATAAAAGTAGTCAATGATGTTCAGTGGTGATTGTTGTATACCTTGCTAAAAACTGCTTTGCTTTAGCCTCTGGAGTTGTCTCTTAACCTCATGTGCCATGACGTCACAGATTACTTGGCACCAATGTATAATCTTTGCAAACTTAACGATTATTCCACAAGTGCCAAATGAAATGCTGACGAAATCTGCCTGGCTTTAACGGTTTCTCTTTACCAATCTAAAAAGTAAAGAAAAAAACATTGTATTTCAACAACAGATGTCTTGACAGTTTTATTTAGTGACATTTTTTCAGTCCTTTGTTTAAAATAGCTGTGTTCTATGACAGCCCTTCACGCACACTATACACTGTATGATGATAGATGCACTTATAGTCAAATGGTCATAAATTGACTGTATCAGATGTATCCTGGACTTTTATAGATCTATGGCATTATGACTATCTGATTTATAATACAGGGAAATGTGTCTGCAACATGGATTTGGAAAAAATAATGTGGCTGCGAAAGGTCTTAGCAAGAATGAAATAACTTCTAAGCTTAAAATTCATTTGTGTGCAACGTGATAAAAGTCTACCAAGGGTCGAGAAAAGCCGTAACGTCTAACGATTTTGCATTCATTCGCTTGTAATCCACAATAGGTTTTTAGATGTATAGACCGGCACCGCCGGGGGACAGACAAAACATCGGCTAAAAAGTCTAGGATCGGATGTACAATCATGTGTCAATCTCAATGTTGCTGAAGAAAAAAAAAAGTCTATCCAAATGGCGGGAGAAAAACTGACTCGTGGAGAGAGAGCGAAAAACGTTACACTTCAGAGGCCGCGGGAGCAACTGGCAGTTTTATTGATTGAAGTGGCATGTTACATTCATTCAATAAATCAGGAATCAATTATTCATAGCGCCGTATCAGATGTGCTGAAATTCTCCGTATTCTGTATACAATAAATGGTCATTTTGAATTCATTGTCACGCGAGTTTTAACATGTGATATGGCGCGGTAGCGACATGCAATTATCTCTCATTACTTTTACTACTGCACACAGAAAAAACGTTTTATGATTTATTGATACATATACAAACATTTAAAATTCCAATAACCATGGAAACCCAGTTGCAACATCAAAGACCGACGGATGAAACAACTTTGATAAATATGATTTTAAGAAAGTGGAAGCCTGTAATGTCATTGTACAATCTCTATTTATTTACATATACATTTATGCGCAATGTACACTGTAGAAATAAAGGGTCTTATTTTGAATTCTGTAAGAAAGGGATCAAAGTATAAAAGAGTTGACATATCATCACTTCAAAGATGGCTTCTGACGTAATGGTTAAGTCGACAAAAAGAATGATCTAAGTACGTCGCTGATGTAATCAATTATGAAGTCACAGTAATTCAAATGCGCAAATTTTCGTCCATTATCATTTTTCACTGAAAATTGATCTGTACCTTTAAAACAGAATTAATTTTGACACGTGCAAGCTTTCAATGAGGACCCCCCCCCCTTTTTTTTTTAAAATCTAACTTCAATGGAACGCGCAATAAATCCATTCCTCGTTGTTGAATTACTGAGTGATTGTCTGTTGAGTTCGATAAAATCAATTCTGAAGTGTTTAATGAGATTTAATTCCATTGCAAATTTTAGTGCAAAAGTGTGGTGTTCAATTCATCTGGTAATTGTTTGCAAATTGGGAAAGTGTTGGAAACCTGCGGTCCAGGACTTGGGGAGAATGAAACTGGTTGTAAATAACAGGGCTCACTCCTTTTTGTTCTGATATCGATTAAAAATCATTGATTTATCACAGGTAGATTTTAAAAACCGTGTCTTTGTGAAGTGAAGCAGAGGTACTAGGTCCAAACAGTGTGACTTCAATAATTACTAATGCTGCTGGAAAACAAACCCGAAGAGACTGCTTTTATCCAAATTATTCTCTTTCTCTCTGTGGAGTTCTGTTCACTCCTGTACAGAATTCAACATGCTTTGTTTTAGCCGACTTAAATCTAAAACGATTAGTCATTATTTGTTAAGCTATGAAAGATTCTGCAGCCTTATCAAAGTTAGGTGAAACGACAAACCCTTTTGAATCTCGAAGTCTAAATTCTAGACTTTAAAGACTTCAATGTTTTTAGTAACTATATAATATGCTATATCAAATATATATCTCCAATATGTAACTCTTTCTGAAGAAAATGACAGAAATCAATAAAGTTGATATGGGAATGGGTCAATTAACCATATATGGGTGGATGGACATACATGGACCAACCTCCACACCAACTGTATTATCATATGGTATTTCCTGAAATTACCCCCCACCCCTCCTCCCCTATCGAAGATCAAATGCAGAAAAAAATATTCAATGTTTGCGATAATCTAGATAAGTTGCTGTTCTTAGTGCCAATAATTTCTTTTGTCACGGTATCAATGTGATGGAATTTATGACGCGAAGGCTTGCATTAGAACATAATCTAAAACGTTTGTTTAAACATTATTTTATTCCAAGAAGCTGGTAAATCTCATTTTGTCGTCTCTTCTTTTATTATTTTTTTTTTGGGGGGGGGGTTGTTTTTATTTTATTTTTTTGCCCTAAGATTTAGAAGATACCATTACATCATCATTTGATGTTTTAAATTAAAGCACTGCACTATCTCAATGGAGGCGATGATAGGTTTGCGTTAAGTAATCATGATACAATCTTTGAAACAAGGTCGATTAAAATGTTTCCTGTGAAACAATTGGTTTTTATCGATAGCTCTTACAATGGATTGTGCCATGTCACCGACCTCCACGATATAATTTTATTGTTGAACCTCATCAAACATGATGGAGTTTCCCCATTAATGGTTAACATGATATACGTATCTCGATTGTTTGATACATCAGTCGATTATATACTTGTCGCAGTGATACGGTTCTATGATACGAACGTATCATTGTGGCGTCGACAGTCTACGCCACAAAACCTTTTTAACTTGGAGCATACAGCAATATATAGCAGAACTCAAGCCCCAGTGAACGAGGCAGATTTCAACAGATCGACGCCATCTTCGCTTTAATCAGTTTGCGACGAAGAGGCCATCCTCGACGGTATTAAAGCCTGGGATATTTCAGTGCAGGTTAATTTAGAGGATATTGTTTCAGGAGTGATTCATCTTTGATACAAATTGATTGATCTTCCTGAGCATATGTCACCGCAAAGCATCTGTTGTGTGAGGCCAAAAAAACCCCCAACTATATTGTCAATTTCTGCCCCGAGGACTGTGTCTCGGCTTAAGCTCAATATTACAGGGTTTTCCTGTTGCATATTATTGATAATGCTGGCTATTTGTTAAAACATTCGATACTTATCGGCGTTTTATACCGTTTAACCACAAGAGCTGTTTTTAGTTGATCGACCGGGCAAATTAATTTCAATTTAGGAACAATTTTTTGAAATGCCTTTTTTGAACGATGGTATCAAGTATTGGAAAGCAAATTAAATACCCCCTTGTTCTTGTAAAGAAGAAAGGTAAAAATTAGAATAGGATTCAATGAGTGCAAAAAGATGAAACGGGTGCCGGAACTTGCCAAACAGTATTCCAATCCCTCGATTTCCTTCCGAGCGCATTTTCATTTTCTCTTTGTAACGAAACCTTAATCTTTGTTTGATATGGAAATCTTAACCACAAATACCTGTCCATATTTATTATTGATTGTCGGCATCAAAGAAGAATTTCTGGTTTTAAAGCATCTCCGTCACTCTCTTCTGCTCTCAAAGGAATTACATATATTGGTGCAGTGGTCAAAATAATTTAAAAATTGCATAATTAAAAGAGAAAAAAATACGTAACCAGCTAAGAACATAATTTTGTTTGAATGTACCTGCATGGGTAGACGCTGAGGTTTCTTTGGAGTATAGCATTAAATGTGTCAAGATCTTACCTCCGATTAGCAATTAAGTCCTAATCACTACAGATTAAAGCGATACAAAGCGGTATCCCTCCCTCGTTGAGTGGTGTGGTAGCCGCGTGTAGGTTGGGCTGTCACCCGGTCTGCGTCACGTCGGGCTACCTGGGACAGGTGCTATGCGAAGGTGTAACGTTCCCCGCTGCTGCAGCATCTCTCTGGGAAATCCTCGGCAAATCGTCTGAATTTTAAAATCGTTGGTTTCTGGACGACTAGTTTTATGCCTTGGAATAGGCCTATCTAGAATCGAGAAAGCTAATATAATAATAATGAAGCCTCGCCGGGTAGGACTAGCGCGTGAAATATTTAACACGGGAAATGCGGATGCGTATTGTTTCGCTGTTGTCACACATGATATAGGGGAAAGAGAGAATGCTACCATCTCAAATTCCAATTCTGAATAAAAATTCCGATCGAAAACCAATGTGCTTTTAGAAAATGCAAACATTGCTAGACCATAAGGTAGACTCATTCTAGCATCAGAGTTTTTCCCATTTAGAAAATTAGAGACACGGTCTAAAAGAATGACGAAGGATCGGGTCAATAATTTCATTTTATATGATATCAATAATTCCATTAAATAATATTGGGTGATTGTTGGGACATCTCTTTCGTTTCTTTACGTTGGAAACAATAGGTTTTGATGTTGGTTAGTAAAGCGGTACGTGGGGCCATTATTTGGCTCGCTTGCTGCTTATTTTGCTGTAGCGTGCATGGGTGTTCTGTATAGTACTCTATTTTATTGGCGGCCACATCATTAGAAATCACCTGAAGCCCCCATTGCAGGTACAATCTGCTGTTATTCAAGTATCTATTGTCTTTAATGGTCCACATGGTCAATTAAAAAGAGGCGGATATATTTTATCGACTCTCAGATGCATTAGCAACATTTTTATCATTTATACTTAAAATTAATAAAGGAGACAAATTGTGTGTCAAATCCCCTGCACGTATTTTGGTAATAAATGAATAATATTGATAAAAACGTTTAACTGAACAGTTGAACCTTGCTAGTTTCCCCTAGTAGCAAACTAAACCTTACTTTACCTGTTTATGAGGGAAAAGGGTGCTGTGGTTCTCTACCCAAACTACCGAGTTCCCGATAAATCAGTATATCATCATATGATAAGTCTGCATGTAACTTAAACCTTTATGATAAATAAGATTAAAAAAAAATAATTAATTTTTGTCAGAAGAAAGATTTCCTTTCTAAGGAATATATAGCAGATCAATTTTTGTACAGGACGACAATAATACAATTTTGCAACAATTAAGGCTTCTTAACGGCTTTTCCTACAAAAATATGGCAAACAAAAATTTTAAAACTATGATATTTTGTGTCATTTAAGTAGAAAATAACAATTTCGTGAAAAAAAAATTCAACAGAAAAATTGCAGCTCATATTGCTTTAAACTAGACAAATTCTACAGGTAGATTGTATCAACTTTTTAGTTAGTGGAGAAACGACTTTTTTTGCTGCTAAATAGATAAAAATGCCCTTTACTAGTTTTCTATCGTAAAGTTAAAGTTTGTCTTGCAATAGTTTTAAACTTAAGATTGAAATTTAGTTAATGACAAATTGGTTAAATTGGCATTAGATGGATAAGATTATATTTGGAATATTTTATTAGAAATATGAATGATAAACTATGTTTGAATGTTTTTGTTTGTTTTGTTACTTAAAGTGATAACATTGATATGTTATACGTGCATTTCAATGGCACCATTGAATTTAAGAAACTAATATATAATGTACTTGTACATTTCAATATTACCCCGTTGATTCCTCAGGATTACTTCATCACTTTAATTAATTACTGATAAATCACTTATGTTCTGTGACGGGGTGTGATTTCATCTCGTTACTGTTGATCCTAATATTGAGTAAGTATTTTGCAGAAAAGGTCATTATTCTATCGGTCAAATACTAAATATAAATTATATAGTAATTATTTAACATTTTCGTCAAAATTACCCTAACGCATGTTGAAGGAAAACTCGCTTAAATTTTATGGTGTGAAAATATAATAATTTCCTGAGGAATCCGATATGGATAAGTGGTACATGTCGTAACAGAAAATATCCAAGAAAAAACAAATGTGTATATTGACGTTTGGATTGTACTATAAAGCATCATTTTATAAACACTGGAATAAAAAAACCTGACAAGTCTAACTTTATCAGATACTTGTATATTGTCTGTAAGTTTATCGTAAACTTTTTTCGGTTCGTTCCCAGTATTCCTGTTCGAAATGTGGAAGAACCTGGCAACACCTTAATGAAGGGCGAATAAAAGATTTTTTTTAATCATTCGTTGCTAATACAGCCAGATTAATTAGATTATATGCTCATTGTTTGCCAAAATGTTCCGTGTTTAGAAGAGTAAACTAATTTCTGATTGGGCTAACAAAACACTCAGGAACAAAAGGGCAAGTAAAAACAAAAGGTTCAGAGTTATATGTGCACTATTGACCGTTAAAACAACGATGCTGTTTGCTTTGTAGCACCCCTTTCAGCTTCTCAATACATCATGTGTACTAATAGGAAGCTATACTTTCTGAAACGTGTTGACAATTCTTTTTTTTTTGGTGATTCATGCGGGATATGAAGGTGGCGACATTGCAGAAAAAATACATAACCCGCTAACGTGGGTTATGTAATAATCTGCCTTGTTTTTGTTATTTTGTTTTTGTTTATTTGTTGTTGTTGTTTGTTTGTTTGGGGTATTTTTATATAAGGATTACATGTTATTTTTACACGACACTTTAAATAGTAATTTTGGAAGAGGACGAATATCCACCGTCCATATCCCCCAAAACGGGGAACGGTAAAGTGATGTAGGAATACAAGACTCGGAAACGATTCGGATTTCCTATTAAAATACAGCGCTACGACATGAGTAAACATCCCCCCTAACATAGGAATAAGCTTTTAATTGTAAGTAAATAAAATATTTTATTGTTAACAATTGTGAACACGACTTTAAAAATTACACTTAAAGCACCCTGAGCAGCGTTCCGTCACGTGGGCGACAAAAAGTGTCATTACAGAAACTGAAATCAATAGCATAACAATAAGACCAGAACAAACAATGGAGACAACATTTTAAAATTTTCATCAACTCATTAGATGTTGCATCGATTGCAAATGCTTTCATTTGTTTATTCAAAATAACGTACTTTTTCAACAACCAATCGAATACCGCCACATGGCCGCCGTCGAATCGATATTCTAGTGGATGATGTATCAGAGCCTTCTAATTGGCAATTAATGCGAGCGCCTGTCCTTATGTTTCGGAGCTTGAATTACGGAGCTTTTGTGTATATCTGATGATGAAGATGAATAGATTGAAAGCTATCCATAGAAGACAACAAATAATTTATACTTTGAAACAATCCATCGATTGTCACTACAACGGGTGGTGGACTGAATTGTTGCGCGACCGATCTCGATCCTTTTCCTGCCACAAGACAATAGAACTCTTGCCGAGCCAAAGGTATCACGAGCTCCGATTATCCTTGTCGGGGTAATGAGAATCTAATTCTACGCAGCCTTGGTAAAAACGGACTAATGGATACCCGCTATATGGCTGCATAGAAATGCAATCTTATTATGTCTAACTGTGGTAGTGCTGCAATTTATATTTTAAAAAATAGTAACCTTTTCTTTTCATTTTTCATTCGGAAATGCTGAAACATGTCGACACGATTTTCAAGCGTAAAGAATGACATTTGACGAGGTGGATAAAACAGTAGTCATTTTAAAAAAAAATATATGAAAAGTACCCCCCCCCCACCCACTCTTTAGAACGTCAAACTACCGTGATAACAACAAGCATAGGCTCCGATTCATTCAAACACGACTAAAGTAACGTAAAAAAACACACTTAAAATAAAACATTCCTCGAAACTCAGACAGTTGGGGAATTTGTTTTACCAGCATACGTTGTTTTATACATGGGTCCCCTGGGATTCACTCACTGATCTGAATATTTTTAGGAAATAAATTTTTAATGATCACCCTCAAGCAATCCGGGATTCGAATGATGACCGAATCACACGACCCACGGTGGAGCTAGCTTTAGTTATTTACGAAGATATTTTGTTTGTCGCAAAAGTAAAATTAGCTAAAGTGATTTGATTTTCTATTCCCTTAGTAAAAGGTCAAGTAAATTAAAAACTTGCGGGTTTTTTTCATTCATTATAAATAATTTTATTAAAAATAATTCATCTACATAATGTCTAACACATCAACTCTGCTCTTGCATAGAACGTGTGCTGGCTCATTCTAATAATTTACATAGCCTCTTTATCAGAAACCCTACACAAGTAAACTAAACAAAGCTGGAACTCGGACATTACAATAAATTAACATATAAACTAAATTGAATGAAGTAGACATAAAGAAAAATAAATAAATATGTGTACATAAAGTCAAAATTTCAGATAAAATGCAATAATGGTCTTCTGGAAATATACTATAGGAACTAGAGATTCTTCACTGATTATGACAATCAAAAAGAAAAAAAATTAACAGTTAGTATATCGCATAATAATTTCATACAGATCATTAAAGTAATAAATTTCATTTATTAATTATTCAATAGACTCCTAAATATATTTTTTTTACTGCATCTTAAACAGTTAATGTCTGACCCAAAAAAATAACAAAAACTAAAAAAAACCCAGATAATGATGATAAAACACTCACATTACCAAGTCAGAAGGGATTGTTATACCGAAAAAAAATTTTATTCACAATGTATTATAAAATCCATCTATCCAAAGCCCTCTCATCCGACATATCAATAATCAATGAGGGAGAACTCCATTTTGAATGTTAAAAATCGACTGACAGAAAATTTCTCCTTTTTCAACATCTCATTTCTGTGCAAATATTTTGATGTTTTATTTATTCGGTAATTATTGATTGTGGGGAAATTGTAATGGGATGTAATTGGTAAAACTTGTCAATTTTGTCAATAAAACTGTCCAAACTTGCTTTAAAAACCATGTAATGACTTGTAATGTGAACAAAAAAGCTGATAAATCGGAGGGACGATTTTGCTAAATATCACAGCTTCCATTTAACCTAAAACAAACATTGATTACAAGATATTATTTAACTTCCCATGTTACTCAACAAATTTAGTAATGGACGGTACATTGTGGTGTAAATTGAGAATCAAACAAATGAGTTACAGGTACAAGTACATAGATTATACATACAATACATTCTTACACTTATACAACAATAAAAAACTATGAAAATATCACATTTGTACATTATATATATATGTATGTTTGGCACATTGGTAACAACCTATCAAGTAGTATTTGCATCCTCTCATAATTAGCAATTTTTTTTAACCTAGCAAATCATAAAAAAAACGCAAATAATGGAGCCAAAAACTCCCATTTGCTAGCACTCTATATTTGTCAGAATGTCTCTTCGAAATTTGTGCATATAGTCATGTTACACAAGATAATAAATATTTAGACAAAGGCACCTTTGAAAAAAAAAATTCCCTTTGATTATTTCACTCAAAGGATGCATGAAAAGTTACAAGACTGGTCGAGCCAAAACTTCAATGAAAGCTTTCGTTATCACTTGTGAATAAAATCTTTAAGAAATGCATTTACTGCTGCCAAAAAAAAAAACCCAAACTGAAGGGATTTTGTACTGTTGAAATATCATTTTTTACCACATGGAAATTTATTCTAGAAATGTATGCTAACTCACACAGTTGCTCACTTATACATAGATATTGATCTTCTGAATGGGTTCTGTTTGAATGAGTATATGATTTAATCTTTAGAAGTAAAAATTATAATCAATATAACAACCAAATCCTCTGAGAATACGAAACTAATTGTCATGCTGTAATATCACATATAATGGAGTCCCTTGTACTGGTTTACAGATAGATGTCTGTACTTTGGACTACTTAGGCCGTAGATTCATTGATACTGACGGTCTTCTTCTTTTTACCCATAGTGCTCGGCTGACTTCCTGTGGATGCTGTCTCACTTTCTGCCTCCAAGTTGCCGCGGTTCTTCTTTCTGTTAAATCAGAAAAATACAATTTTTTATTAATTTCTAGAAATATCTCACAGTTCATTGATATTGATAGTATCTGCATGTCACTTGTAACAATGTTATATCATATATAAATCTCATGTAATCTTACGTCTATGGTAACAATCTATTTCCTATGTACAAATGCATTAATATGTTCTATCAAATCATCAGGATAATATTTTGCATATTGAATGAAAAAGGACTATATTTGATATTGTCAAATATCTGCCCCAATTTTAACCAATATATTAATAGTATCGTATCAAAATCAAATCTTCATTAAACATGATACAGAGGATGTCTATCACTTTAATCTTCATATTAGTCATCATTGTCCAATAGCTTGATCTTCATCTATGACGTCACAAAAATGGGCAAATTCCCGATATTTTTCAAACAAATGAACATATTGTCATTTTTCCTTCATATTTTTCCTTTGATAGCATAGTACAATTTTAATTTAGATATGTTTTTGTTCTTATAATAATACACTTCATAGTTAAAAATGTTACCTGAGCAAGCATGTGCTTGATGTTTCCCAGTCGAAAAACTGTTGGAAAACACCCACTTTTTGCTCCTAAACATTAATTTATCAAGGCACTGGTGCGATCACTTTTTACATACTTATTGTTATATTATATGATTTTTTTTTTTTTTTATTATATGATTTCAACTATCTTCAACCTTATTTTAAAGCTTTCTATGGAAGTTTTAATTTTTAGGGCAAAAAATGCCTACCGGTAATACCGCACATAGCCTTTATCAAAATAAATGTATGTTATTTTGAGCTTTGGGACGAAAGTGCTGATTCATAGGTTTATTCTAATTACACTATAGATAATCTTATTAAGATCTCTCTGAGATGCTGGCTCAAGCTAACGTGACGATGAATACTACCTCATTCATGCATTCTAAAAAAGAACTTGTTTTAAATTGTTGTAAATATTATTTGCATTTGAAAAGAATCAAAGCACAGGTATTTTTCTGGGGGAAAAAAATCTAAATATTAGCATCTATGGTAAAATGTAAGGAATAACTCTTCGTAATATACACTGGTTAAGCAGTGTACCTATACCTTGATATTAACCAGTGTCACCTTCGGCCCTCTTTTTTTTTCTTATTACTGAAACCTGATATGATATGTATTTATTAAAGTTAAACATTTCTGATATTGATTCGGATTTCTTTTTTTTGCCATATCAGCTATTGCTAACAGCTGCAGTTATTATTGGTTTTCAATCATTCTGGGTTTTTTTTTATACATTAGTAACAGAATGATATAATCTTTGAATATAATACAACACAAATAGCTTTGGAATTAGGAAAAAAATTCAATTATTTGTAACATAAATTTCTTTTACAAATAAATAACAAGAGGCCCATGGGCCACATCGCTCACCTGACAACAGTTCCTTGTAACATTCTATTTCATAGCATATGCTATTTCTATTTTAAACTTTCAACCCCTTTCTGGGGCCCCAGTATTGGTCCATGTTTATGGTTGGCTTTAACTACACTATTTGAGGATCCTTGCATAGTAATCTCACAAACTGTAGCATTGTAGTTCTCAAGAAGAAAATTTTTAAACATTTTCCATATATATTTCTATGTTAAACTTTGAACCCCACTTGGGGCATTAGTATTGGTCTGGTGGTCTTGGGGCCCCATTATTAGTCCGGGGGTCACGATTTTACCAAGTTTAGAATCTACAATAGCCAATGATGCTTGCAATAAAATAGTAATCTCACAAACTGTTGCACTGTAGTTCTTGAGAAGAATATTTTTAAACCTGTTCCCTATATATTTCTATGTCAACTTTGAACCCCTTCTTGGGCCCCAATATTAGTCTGAGGGTCACGGCTTCCACAATTTAGAAACTTTAAAATTTGAGAATGCTTGCATAGTAATTTCAGAAATTGAAGCATTGTAGTTCTCCAGAAGAAGATTTTTAAACATGTTCCCTCGATCTTTCTATGTGAAACATTGAACCCCTTCTGGAGCCCCAGTATTAGATCGCTTCTATAATTTAGAATTTTCACTATTTGAGGATCCTAGTATAGTAATCTCACAAAGTATGACATTGTAGTTCTCGAAAAGAAGATTTTTAAACATGTTTCCTATATATTTCTATGTTAAACTTTGAACACCTGTTGATGCCCTAGTATTAGTCCGGGGGTCACGATTTTAACACTTTAGAATCTACAATTGCCAAGGATGTATGCAAAGTAATATCCCAAACTGTTGCATTGTAGTTCTTGAGAAGAAGATTTTTAAACATTTTTCTTAAATTTTGAACCCGCCTGGGGCCCCAGTTTTTGCCCGGGGGTCACGATTTTTACAATTTAGAATCTTCACTATACATACAAGCTTATGTATAAATATTGGCATTTCTGGTGCAGTGGTTCTTGAGAAGAAGATTTTTAAACATTGATCCAATTTATTTCTATGTTAAACTTTGAACCCCGCCTGGAGCCCGAGAGTTTGCCCGGGGGTCACGATTTTTATAATTTTGAATCTTCACTATACATACGTCAAGCTTTTGTAAAAATATTGGCATTTCTGGTGCAGTGGTTCTTGAGAAGAATATTTTTAAACATTTTTCCTACATATTTCTATGTTAAACTTTGAACCTGTCTGGGACCCCAGTTTTGGTCCGGGGGTCGCGATTTTTACAATTTAGAATCTTCACTATACAAACAAGCTTTTATGTAAATATTGGCATTTCTGGTGCAGTGGTTCTTGAGAAGAAGATTTTTAAACATTTTTTCAACGTATTTCAATGTTAAACTTTGAACCCCGCCTGGGGCCCCAGTTTTGGTCCGGGGGTCGCGATTTTTACAATTTAGAATCTTCACTATATATACAAGCTTTTATGTAAATATTGGCATTTCTGGTGCAGTGGTTCTTGAGAAGAAGATTTTTAAACATTTTTCCAATATATTTCCATGTTAAACTTTGAACCCCGCCTGGGGCCCCAGTTTTGGTCCAGGGGTCACGATTTTTACAATTTATAATTTTCACTATATATACAAGCTTTTATGTAAATATTGGCATTTCTGGTGCAGTGGTTCTAGAGAAGAAGATTTTTAAACTTTTTCCAATGTATTTCCATGTTAAACTTTGAACCCCGCCTGGGGCCCCAGTTTTGGTCCGGGGGTCACGATTTTTACAATTTAGAATTTTCACTATATATACAAGCTTTTATGTAAATATTGGCATTTCTGGTGCAGTGGTTCTTGAGAAGAAGATATTTAAAGACATGCACCCTATTTTCACTTTTTCGTAATTATCTCCCCTTTAAAAAGGGTGGTGCCCTTTATTTTAATAATTTAGAACCCCTTTTCATAAGGATGCTTTGTACCAAGTTCGGTTAAATTTGGCCCAGTGGTTTTAGAGAAGAAGTCAAAAATGTGAAAAGTTTACAGACGGACAGACAGACGGACGGATGACGGACAACGGGTGATCAGAAAAGCTCACTTGAACCTTCGGTTCAGGTGAGCTAAAAAAAGAGAAGTTTTTGAGTATATATTTATAGATATATTTTTAATTACTATAAACAGATAATAGTGCAATGTGTATACATAAATGAAGAACTCGATAGATGTTGAAGATTTTTTCAGTGAAAGTTTCATGGTATATGTATTAATAAAAAACAAAAAAATTAAAGAACTGTGTATGAAAAGGACCCTGCATGACCTCCTAAAACATGACCCCCTAAAACATGACCCCCTAAAACGACCTTTAACTTTATATTTAGGGTAACTTTGTACATATAAACATGAGAAGTGTATTTTTGTCCAGTCATGTACAAACATTTATAATTTCATAAAAAGTTTATATGATGTTTCCCATAGGAAAAAAAAAAAAATGAACATTTTTTATTCATTTTGCTTGAATTGCAAAAATAGCACAATTTCTGGCATCAAAGGGAATTTGTGGATTTAAGATTTTTTTTCTTAAAAGAAAAAACATTCCACTATTTTCATAACTGAATATCCGAGAAAGTCAACAGTACATGTACTAAATACATTGGGACACAAAAATGAGAACTTCATAAATATGTCTACTAATTTCTTAATGTAACTTATTACAATCAGATATCAGTGCATATAATGTTGGCAAGTATTAAATGGAAGAAATAATATGAAATTTTGTTGTGAAGTATCAACACCAAATGCCAATTATCAAACCTTTGTGAAGTACTTCAAAAGAACTGAGGTGTAAAATGATATATCATTTGTCTAAAGCTTTGGCTAGAATTTTCAAACTGGCTTCCTGGTTGTTACTTTGTAAAATATCTTTTTTTTTAATTTGGGTAAAGTTAATGATGTAACCTGAATGCCGAAAAAAGGTATAATGCAAATTTGGGAGCAATTTAATATTAATGATAAGATAAAGTTTTGCTTGAACAAATCCCACAAAAGTGTCGATCTTGAATATTTCATGAAAACGAGTACACATCAAACTAACTGTCTTATCCAAAGTCAGGTGTTAAAAAACGGCAGAAACTCCATACTTTAATTGTATGGATACTAGAAGTCTCGGTATACAAATTCACAAAAAAAGTGATGTCGTGTCTCATAAATGATTGATAGTTGAAATATTTCCTTTTGACGGAACAAATACCGTCACCAGGTAATGAGAGCTGTGATGGTGAGAGATAGTGAAACACTTTCAAACTAAATGGAAATAGATTTTAATATTTTATCATTTTCGCCTTTCAACTGAGGCATTCAAACATAGCAGGGCTTTCTAGATGATCAAACACAGATCTATTTGAAGACAAAAACTCCGACTCCTCGAGAGAGATCAATCTGTTTGATTTATCTATATAGGTTAAAATAATTGTGGTGAAATAGGATTACATAATGAATATTTCCTGTGAAATAAGTGTTACCTTGACAACCAATCACTTTCCTGAAAATGTTTGTGAAGTTTTTTTTATAAAGTCCGTGTTTCAGTAGGTGATTAACCAGAGAGGCTGATTGTTAATTTAAAACTGTTGACAAATTTTCTCTAAATAGAGATAATAAGAGAAAGCAACAAAATACAAGTAAAGGTAGAAAAAAAAAAGTAGCAGAGAAAAAAAAAAGAAAAAAGAAAATACATAGGAAAAAAAAGAAAAATAAGCAAGTACTAGTACTTAACTGTCTTAAAGTTATCTTGATTGGTTAGCTCAAGGAAAAACATTCATTGGCTAGTTATAGTAACAAGATCAGCAATAGAATATCTGTATCAGACAATATGAATCCAGGAACAGATGGGGAAATACCTGAAACACCATGGATATCGCATTATCAAATGTAAATATTCTTATATAACTCTTATCTGAATTAAATCAATTCCTTAATTCCACATGCACTTTTGGATTTTATCAAGCATTTAAAAAAATCAATTTGGTCAACAGTCGAAATACAGGCAATGAAAGTTTTATGAAATCTTCATGCAACATTGATAACTTGACTTAAATAGTCAACATGAAATCCAGATGTTCTTTCCTAAAAAGGCTTAAAAACAGATGTTGTTTCATGCATCATTTATCAACAAATTTAGCAAAAAAAAATCAGAATAAACTCTCTCTTTATACCTGTTTTACAGTCTTTTATTGATTGGCGATATCCACTGGTGATAAAAGCAATGCATATTATAAGTAAAAAAAAAAACACCCTCTAAAACCAAACCAACCATTAATTTCACAACATTAGCATTAATTTCCATTAAATAATATACTGTGGAATCATTAGAATTCGTGGTGGCTCAATTTTCGTGGTATTCGTGGGAAGCCCTCCCCCACGAATTTAAATCCTCAACGAAAACAATTTTAGAAAGAGTTATCTTGTTACTGAAACATCTTGTTACTGAAACAGTAACTGACGCATCCACGAAATTACATCCCCACGAATGAGCAAAATAGTCACAATCCACGAAAATTGGCCCCCACGAATTTAAATGATTCCACAGTATACTGTATTGTTGGTCAGAGGTAAAAATAAACTGATCATTATTCAAACAGTTGAATGCCTACATTTATGATAATTTTCTCTTCACATCCATGGGTATCCAAACACCATGTCACCCAAAGTCTTAATCAAAAATAATTTCAGCTGGTAAATCAGTTGTTTAGAATCTGATTGGCCAAAAACAAAGTTTGGTAAAATGACCTCCATGATGTTAGAAGAGCAACAGGCAACATCAAATTGCTTCTTGTGACACATTTGTGCTTGTCAATGATATGAGAGGTTCACTTGAATTGTTGCCCAAACTGAAGGCTTAGAGCAACATTTAAGTCTGAAGGTCCAACGAATCCTATGTTGCCAGACTCCACACAATAACTGTTTTGTTATTCTCTTCACTACAGATACAACTATAATGTCATGAAGCAACCAACAATTTAAATGTTGCACTGCACATATAGGCTATTTCCAGTCTGCATAGATTGTATTAGACTTTATATATATGAGTTATGATGTAGCCACATAGTGTTGATTTTGTTGGACTTCTTGCGGTTGAATGATTTAAAAATAGAGGAATACTGTTGAAGTTTGATATCTTGAACACTGATATCTCGAATACAATGGATATGTCGAAGTGATTTGTAAGTCCCAAACACTTATTTTTAAAGTATTTTAACCTCAATATCTGGAATATTCGGATATCTCGAAGTTTTTAAACAGTCCCATCTAGTTCGAGATAGTTTGACTGTGTTTATAAGGGTATTACAACAGAACAACAGATATTGACTGTAAGAACTTATGCAAATCACATAATTCTTGTCTGGTGTCAACATAATGTTTGCATTTTATAAAACTAGTACAATATCATAAATCTAGACATGCTATCAAGGGTAATATTGACCTTGCATGGAGTCACTGATGATTTCCTTGGGATGACAATTTCCTATGTTACCCTTGCTAGCAAACAGTTATATAATTTAACATTCAATATTCATCCCATCAAAATGAGTATAGTTTTTTCTAGAAGACTAAAAATAACCTGCAATATTTACAATGCATTGATAATTGATGCCACCCAATACTGTTGGGGATCTAAAATTAATAATGAATGTGTAACTGGGCTATGAAACAAGTTATGCTAGAGTTAAATGCTGATCATTAATCGAATTCATTGAAGTAACTCTAGTTAATGTATCAGAATAATTCATTTCTAATGAAATATTTAGACAAACTGAAACATAAAATTAATTCTAACTGTGTATGACAGTTTCCACTGGACATTTGTCAAGTCTGGATCATCATGCACTTCATAAAATGATAAATCTCCAATAGGTGACACAGATATCCTGTCCTTAGCAAACATTTAAGGGAACATTCATTTTACTCTTTTTAAATCTGACTACACTGTAAGGCTTATGTTGATCATCTCTGTAATTGATTATTTGTTTTTTGTTACTGGGAAATAACAAATAATATTCACGAAGCTCCTAAAATGCTCAGCGACATCTCAAATAAGTTTCAAATCAAATAGATGTAAACTGGAAATGTTTCCTCACAACTTTTTAAGGTTTGCTCCATATTCTAAATCATGCACACATCTGATCCTGTAAATCTCTAAAAAATATTTTACATAAATAGCATAAAAAATTTATGATAGAAAGCGACAGGTAAATGTTAACCTTTCAGGTATTTTCTTACAAATGTCAAAATTCTCATTGGTTTAAATCAAAACACTCCTCATACACTCTGCATGCTTTTAATTTCAAGATTCTAAAACAAATTTGGTCAATAATAAAATTACAAACCAGGTATAAGTATATCTATCAGTATAAGATTTGCATACAAAAACTTAATTTATGCTTTATAAATCCTGAAGCAGTTTAGTTATGTAAAGAAATCAACTGTATTCATATACCGGTAGATAACATTTACATAACTTCAATGAATTTTAATGAACGCACATCCTACAATATAAATTGACAGAACTTAAATTTGGAAAATTTGAATTTAAATCATGTAGATTTAAGGAAATTGACAATATGTTGATAAATCGACAATTTTATCAAGTCTATATCAGTTCCCATGCTACTGCAAATCAACTTTATTCACCTGCAAGAAAATTTTGAGAGATTTGCCCCATCACCTCCTAAATGCAAGTATCTCTCGATATAACTCTGGGTCCCTCACCATGATAAAAAAAATCCTTGCACAGAGAAACCACATATCAATACAGTCGATGATTTTTATCAATTCCCTTTATATTTCATAAATTAAGCTTGTGTCCGTAGGAAGAATTTATTTTACTTGTGTTTCAGTATTTTTGTTTACAGAGCAATTCTGAAAAATTCTCTGAAAACATCTTTTAGATAAAATCAACATCATTGACACCAAAGTTAAAGTTCAGAAATTCAAATTTGTTATAGAAATTAAGTGAAAATAACATTCACAACACAATAAAGTAAAATCCCATCAATATTTGTTACACCATACTTTCAATCAAGGTGATATTAACATTCAAAGACAACCATAGTTAGTTATATCTGTCTTGTGAACATTACCATTATAATTTCACTTGCTGAAATGAGAGTTCAAGATAAAGATACACTAAGAATGCAACACATGTACAAAGAAATATCTGAGATATCTAGAATGTACCTCCAGAGAAAAAGATGGACCAACATGTACCATTAGATGAACACGTAAATCAGACAAAGAGAAAGTAAAGTGCTAGTTATAAGATTCTCACTTACACATAAATCAGATAAATAGAAAGTAAAGTGCTAGTCAAAAGATTCTTACTTACACATAAATCAGATAAAGAGAAAGTAAAGTGCTAGTTAAAAGATTCTTACTTTGGCTTGGCCTCCAGCACATCATCGTCAGACTCCTCGGCCCCTGATAAAAACTTCAGCTCTCCTGTCTTCGTCCTGTAGGCTGTGTACTACAAAATCAGATTTAAGGTTTAGCAATAATATGTATCATACTGATATTATGAATGTCAAAACGTATCAGAATGATTATATATTTCATAGTACGGTATACACATGTAAATGTAGGATTCTTACTTACACGTAAATCAGATAAAGTGAAAATGTCAACAGTCATCCAATGCTCACCTTTTTCTTGCCCTGAGCTACTTCATCATCCTCATCATCACTGTCGTCAACAGGTCGATTGTCAGCCATGTTGTCTGCATCTGAAAAGAGGCCAATATCAAGAATGAAACAGAATTGGCCTTAAATTTGCCTAAACACAGTTGTGTTTTAAGATAGATAATTTGAGACATTGGAATTTGCCCAGTCTTAAATTTGGCCTCTGAGGATGGCAAAAAGGGCTATAAATAAAATGTGAACGAATATTTCCCTGTATACAGTATGTACAAAAAATCCTAACACTAGATTTTATAGAATAATGAATGTAAGCTTCATGAATAAACACAATAAATCTGCACCCCCACCTTCCTCCGCCACGTAACTGGAGGGGAAGAACCCTTGCTGTCCGTCCGGGAGTTCTCCCATCCACCAGTTGTCGTTGTCTTTGTACAGCACCGTGATAACATCGCCCTTGAATATCGTCAACTCGTCCGACCGCTGAGCTCGGTAATCGTACATGGCCATCACCTACAAAATCAAACTGACAAATTTAATGCCTGTCCACATAGAATATAAGAAAAAATCATCAAGGCAAGCAGGTAAATATATCAATAAAAATATATGTTGCTATATATTTATAAACATTTTGGACTGAATGATGTTTATCTGTTTCTTACCTGTTTCCGACTGACTGATTTCCCAGCAGGTGCTTGGAAGGAGAACTGAGCTTTACCACTTTCTTGCTGCAAGAAGTTTAATAAATACATGTACAGCTTATGTTCTGTAAGTTTTTAATGTTAAATATTTGTATTAAACAGAAATCTCATGATTTAAACCAAACACAAAGGTAACTCTGTAACGTACCTGTGAGAGAGAAATCGTGGGTGGTCGACCAATGAATGTAGGACTAGAGCTTCGAGCACCATGACGACCAACTGGGAAAGGAAATAATGAATTTATAATCAAATTCAGACAATTTAACTTACTGTTGATAAAAAAATATGTAGAAGAAAGAAGAGAAATTTTGGTCTCATACTCTAACTTACCCTCAGAGAACCCTGGCCTCCAATCGGAGTCGCTGGACTTCAGATACAGGGACTGGTTGGTGAACTGCTGCTGCTGCATGATACCGGTCAGGGTACGAGAGGCGTGGGGGGAGAAGGCTTGTGGGGAGGCCATCTAAGGGGTAAAAAGTATATTGATGATTACATACATGTAAGTGACAGGATAACATGCTTCATTACAGAATGTAAAATATACCATGCAGGACAAGAGAATGAACATCATGTATGCTCTTAAATGTCTATGTTTTGTCATTGTAACTAACACATAAGAACAAGAATACCATAATAACGACAATGTAGAAGGAGTAAGAATCATCCACACAAAATAAGAAATAATATAAGTCAATAAAGAGATGTTAGAAGAACAATGGGAAAATGCAGCAAGGTCCACTGATATATCAATGAAGTGTTTATGAGCTAGCTGGGGTGGAGACAACTCAGTAATCAATGACATACCATGGCTCTTGGAGTCACGGACTCCATCATCAGCCCAGTGTGACCAATGCGGGGGGTGGACACGGGAACACCAGGGAGTTCCATGGACGGGGAAGTTGCCATCTGAGCCTGTGTGTAGAAACAGATGTAACAATCATGCAAATTATCTTACAGACCCAATACACTGATACACATATAAATAGATATGTTAACAATGCAAAGGCAATTAATATTTAAAATACTATTGTAAATTTTTTACTTATTCAATTAAAGCACTCACATAAATTCCCGGGGAAATTCATGAATAGTGCATTTTACATTAAGTGCGTATGCAATACATGTACACGTATCATTTCTGAAATCTAGCACAAAATATTTTCCCACAACTATCACAGAAAGAAAATCATGTAAAATTCACTTGATACATGTATATGAAATTCAATGCTCTTTCCATATTAAATTCAGTTGAGGCATAACTGGCTGCAAAATATTTTATCTTTAATGGCAAGAAAAGACAATTATAGAAATAACATATTTGTGAAACAAAGTTTTAGATCAACTGATTAACTTACAGTAGCACTATTGAGTTTCCTCATCACTTTTTCAAAGCGAGCTGTGGCGTGAGCCTGGAACTCGTCCTTGGAGAGTACTCGAGACCCTGTGGTTTTGGCGGTCTTCATCGTCTCCTCTTTTCTTGGGGATCTAAAAACACATAATACAAGTGCCAGGTCAGTACAGTGAGAAAAGAATTCTTCAAATAGAAATTCCTGACAAATGAGCCTATCGACAACTCGTACCTTGTATATCAGTAAAGTTACAAAATAAATGTGCAAGTGTGAATTGATATAAAAGAGGGTCTCTCCTGATCACAAACTCACCCTGGGAATGTAGTGGTGGATGGAATTTCCTCTGACTCTTTGTACTCGGGTACTTTGATATGCCTGGGAGACATGCCTGCATCTATCTGAGCCACTGTGAAGTCAAAATTCAAAAGCAATTTAGTTCAGTTATCAATAATTATGTTCTTATTTCACTGTCAATCACTTTTTTATATGCAAGAACTTCATTTACAAGAAATTTTGTAAGACTTGCAACTCCTTAATTGAAAAAAAATATTGTATAAAAGTTCTTCAGAATAAAACTACAACTATAGCATATAATATCAATCTTCTGATCAGCATTCATGGAAAATATGTGTACAGATTATGTATAAAAAATACAGAACAATATTCAAGCACAAATGAAATGTCTTTAACAAATCTAATTAACATACATTTAAGAATCTCTATTGCATAAAATGCTAAGAATGTCATCTTTATGAAGTGATAAATTACCCCGAGGGTTGTAGTTGTAGATGAGGATTGGTTGGTTGTCGCCGAGGGCACACAGCGCAATCATGTGGTCTCTAGGGTGATACGCCACGTCCGTCACAGGAAATTGGTAGTTCAGCTCCGAAAACATGGCTACCTGGTCACCTTCAATAAAAAAATCATCCCAAAATCAAAAGAGATCTAAATATCAAAAGTGTGTTTCTTGCATATCTTTACACACTAGTAAATTCTATATTCAATTTTACACAAGGTGTCACACCAACAATTCTTTTATCTCCCTTCAGAAGTGTTTGGAAAAGAAAATATATCTTAGATAAGATTTATTTATTGTGAATTTCTCTGATGGATACCATCGCTTACCTGCCTCTAGGGCTGTCACGGTTCCAAAATTTTTCGGGTCGGGTCAGGTCATAAAATTTTCGGTTCGATTACGGGTTGTTCGGTTCGGGTCAGTTTTCAAATTGAATTCATTTTTGTAACTTCAAAAGTTTATTTTTGGTATTTCTTTACTCTTTAATAACAATCTTCAACACAATAATTAGTTTCCTGATTAGAAATTCAAATGACATTTGATGATTTTAAATTAAATTTTTTGAAAAACTATATTAATTCATAGAATAATTTCACCACAGATAACTAACTGTACATTTTTAAAGCCTTATGTACTACAAAGTATTATTTTTTAAAAAAATCATTGTAAACTTCTGTTTTCATTATGAGGTTCCTTTCTTGATAGTTATAAATTAGTTAACCTTGGCCCGATTTTCCAATACATGTCTTTCATTTTAAGATATATCTTGATGCTTATTTTAATAAATGTTTACAGGAAATTTGATATATCAAATATGTTAACAAAGTACATGTAAGTATTATTTATGATTTGAAATGAGTAAAGTCTAATGATACGTTCGTATATTTTTAAGTTGCAGGTAATGCACACCGTGTGTTCTGTGTTCTGTAACCACGCAGATTTCCCCATATTATTTTGCATGGATTTGACTTCTGGCTTTCTTAATTCAATCTCACTATTATTACCGGTAGTTATCTAACTTATCATACATATGTCGAAGATGGACAGTCACCAGTTGTTCTCAACGTGGGTTTGTTGACTTTACACTGCAGTATTGTCCAAGATTACTACGCGAAACGTTGGTATGTTTACAAATAATTTATAGGCATGGTATCATTTAAATCATCATTATACACACTGTTGTTCTTAAAAAAAACATTCATTACCTGTTTCCCTATTAATTTTTCCTTCTGTACTCATATACACACAATTTCATATCGAACTATATTTTCCCTCGCAACTTTAACTACAGGCATCTGACTCTGTGCTTATCCTTTGTTTATATCACATACCATCGCAAGAGTTATCATTCGTTCCTGTACTATCAAATAGAGATAGGCCTAAACATAATCTCATCTACCACTTGCTATCTTTGCTATTAGGCATTTTCAATAGATAATTATAAACGATAAAGTAAAATTTTAGACATATACCAGAAGATTAACAATGTTTAAACGAGGGTCGAACGGTGTGGGGGGGGGGGGGGACTCTTACCCTAAACATTTCTATTTACAAATATTGACAACATGCTCGATGTCCGAATCGTAAGCCGCCATCTTTGTTTACTGAACTAGTATTCCTCCTTTCTAGTTTCTACACAGGTAAATGGCGTGATACTTTTATTTAGGATGAGTGAATAATCATCAGTATACATGGCCAGTTGTATACATGTCAATGTTTATTAAAAACAAAAATTCCACACTACTGAGCTTTTCAATTTCGACGCCATTTTTCATAGAATACGGATTCTAATACACAAATCGAAACCGAACTGAAATCCGGAAAAACAGAACCGAAACCGAACCGAACAAATTGTTCCGCGGTTCTCGGTTATTTCGGGTACCCGTGACAGCCCTACCTGTCTCCATGGTATTTAATGTGAATTTCTCTTTTTTTACCTGTCTCCGTGTTCCAGGTGTAGGCGAAGTTGTCCTCACTGCCAGAAAACACGAAGGAGCCACAAGGGGTGAGGGTGCTGTGGATCTCCTCTCGGAAGTTAAGCGCCCCAATGTACTTCTGCATCACCCTTTGTCTGTAATGCACAACACACTAGTTCACTCAAAGGACCAACTGTTATATCATCAAAACATAACCTTTAATTCTTACTTAAGGAATAAGGAATCATTGAGTATTATGAGGTAATAATTTTGGTCGGCGTGATCAAATCCAATAAAGCCCGAAGGGCTTTATGATAGATTTGATCACGCCCCGACTGAAATTATCACCTCATAATATTCAAAGAATGATTCCTTATTACTTATTTACATAATTTTCAGCAAATGTACGATTAAATATCTTGATATAAATAAGCAAACCCCACTTTGAATTTATTGGACTGTATAGTACAAAATCGATTCGTAGTGTTATCACAGGCAAAGACACTGAAAAATGTAAATATAACAAAATACACTCCTTTTTCTAAACTATTGATTTCTTATTAATGATACAGGGATTGCTCATTTAGAAATTAATCATCTTTCAAAATTGGTCTCTTAATATGAATTTTAAAATATAAGCTGATAATACATGTTCCTCACAATCAGTTTCCTATTGCTATCATATACATTTTTTTCACAGTCTCATTAATAACAAAACAATAAAACAAAAAATTTAAAAGGAAAAGCCAACAATGACAAAATAATAAGGTGGATGGTACAGCCGAGCATACTGCTGACTGTTACTTACACCCTGATGCATGTACTCAAATACATTCATGTTCATAGCTTTCTATTGCTATCATAAAATATACATTTTTGCCACATTTGCAAAAAAAAAACCACATAAATTTTTACTGTGATAAGATAACAAGGGAAAAATACAGCTGAATATTCTGTTGACTGTGACTTACACTCTGAGGTCAAACATTCTGATGATGTTGTCTCGACTGTGCACCAGTAGTCGTCGACCGTTGTGATGAAGGGTCAGGCAGTTTATGGGAACGTCCTTCAGCTCGGGGTCAAGGATTTTCTGGTACATTGTCCAGTCTCTCTCCCAGCCTGTAAAGTGTCAATACAAAGTCAACACACATGAATTTAACATTCAATATTTCAGTATCTCTTTAACTACAATTACTACTTTACACTAATTGCAATGTCATTTGTTCACTTTGTCATTTGTTCATTTTCTGAAGATGAAAAGAGAAAAATCTTCATTTGCAAGTATCCAAAACCTAGTTTTAAAGAATGACTTGAAATATTTAAATAATTTTACAGTCAAGTGGGGTTTTATCCTCTAAAAACCAACCAGTAAATAGAAAGTTACCTAGCCTTGGTTCTTGTTCCCCTACAAACACATTGAAGATAAGGACATTTCCTGCACTGTCTCCTGAATACATCTTTCCTCCGTCCTCCTCAAACACCAGTGTGTTCACATGTCCTCGATGGTCCTCAATCTCCTGCTTCAGCTGGTAACAAAAGTTAATGCATAATAAGGCACATTGCTATTTATTTCATGACTATCATTTATTGCAGGTGTGGTGTCATTCTAATAATTTTTTTGATTTGTTCAATCAAACAGTCACTTTCTAATTTTTGAATAACGTACATTCTGCATTATGGGTTCACTGTTTTGCATTCACACATTCCATGTGTTCTCTATGTTCAATGTATAATCAAACTTTTATCACCTCACAGTTTATTTACAAAGAAATACATATTCAACAACAACAAAAGAATCACAAAAATCTTACTCCTTGCAATTAAAATAGTTTAGCTAAATGTATTATTATCCATGGATCTAAATATTTCTGCGTAAACAGATTGGAAACTTACGACTCCGTGCGGCTCTGATCCGCTAACATCCCACACTCGGATCACCTGATCGTAACCTCCGGTCGCTATCACTGAGTCCAGGCGAGGGTGGAATTTGGCTGTGTACACAAATCCGGGGTGAGGTAGAAGTTTTTCTGAGCTGTCAAAGTTATCCATGTTCCAGACTCTTCAGACAAGATAGAGATTTCCAACAATCAGTATATTAAAGCATGCCAACAGAATCATAATTTTTCAGATTTGAAGTTACTGTACACATTTCAATGTGCATATTTTTTATATACATATGTTATACATACACTGTACATACTGTGTAATCATAAAACTTGAACTGGTATATCACTGGTAATCAAAATTAAAGTTTCTTCAATACGTACCATATTCCCAAAAATTTACCTTCGTTAAATTATTGAAATTGAAATAATCTAAAAAATTAATATATGGTATCTAATAAATTACATCCTTATGACAAACCACAGAATCCAGGCTCTTAAGAATTGATGATTATACTTTGAAAAAAAAAAAAAGTTGATTTATTTTCACCTGGCTGTTCCATCAGATGAGGCAGACAAGAGATGGGTATCTCTCTTTGACCAACATAAATCATACACCAATCCAAAGTGACCTTTCAACTTCCCTCTCAGCTCAAATGATGGCACCTGAGATAATTATAAAAAACCCACAGTCAATGCATAGTTTCACATTTACATTATGACAAAACACATTAACTTCTAATTTAAATCACTCGTTATATGGATTACTTTCATCAACATCAAGACTACTAAATCAGAATTAGAATTAGAATTTACAAATTTTAAAAAATTGTGATTAGTTGTAATTACTAATGAAAACAAATCTTGTTATAAAACTATTCAAATTTGCTTTAAATGGTGTTTTAAGCTATAAAATAGATAAAAATTACTGTTAATAGCTTACAACATACATAATATTTTCACTCTAAAGATCTAGCCTCACTGTTATAAATGTATAATAACGTTATATATTCAACAAACAGACTTACCTCATAGATATATATAGGATACTGGTCGCGATCATTGCAAGCACACGCCAAGCTGCGACCGTCGTGAGAGAATCGGAGGACAAAGCAGCCTTTTTTCCCAGCGGGAAGGGTGACATGGAGGATGTTTGGAATGCGGCAAGTCTGACCAGCCAACCGTGACCAGGAGGACAAAGTTTTGTGCTCCCCCCTAAAAAGCAAGGAGAAAAATTCTCAGAAAATTTCTCATAACAATGTCTTGATTATGCAATTGAAGCATATTCATGTAAATTATTCCAAGTAATTACAGTATTATACAATCCTTAAATTTTTTTTTTTACATGGACCTTAGAAATAAAACATGTCTTTTGTCAAAATAAACATTATAAAAATACTGTACAACGAATCAAGTTGATAATATTATCAAGAGGAATAAACAAATTATAACACAGTGAAGCTATCATGAAAATATTCAATGAAATGGCAGCAAGATCATTTGGGGAATGGCGTAATGTGAATGAAGAGCATTGCTATCTTTAACACACATTGCCTACATACAATGGTCGCAACATATCCATGCCTGTATCTAAAATGCTTATGCAAGATCTTCTTCATTCATTATTTCAGTTAATATTTTTCCATAAACAGATGGGTCTTTGATTTAAAATTCTTATTCATATATCATAATCAAGTAATGACTCAGAGGCCTAGAGGAATAGATGCATGCACATGCATGTTCTTTGTATGAAGGGACTGGGTAAAACTTATTATCTGGAAGGATGCAGGTAATTTGAGGCAGAGAAAAAAAACGTGAAATGAAATAACTGTGAGAGGAAAGAGTTTTTATTTGTGAGGGACAAATATTCACATAACTCTGTCTTTAAACAAATCCACATGTTGCTAGCAGTGAACAGCTGAATCAATCTGTCAAACAATTGACTTACCACTTTTTCTTCCTTCATAAAACGAAATTCATTGATGACTTACATTGTTGAATAATATATGTATATAAAAATTATGCAATATAAATTTACTTCCATAAAAAATTTGAAAATCATATCCAAATGCATTACTACATCTACATACTTTTTCTTCTCTCCCCACTGTGTACTTTTCTTCAAGTCAGTGTAAGTTCGAGAGCCAACCTCCTAAAAAAGATCAAAGAAGGAAATTTTAAATACACTGTCCACTGAGTGTGGACACTTTAATGAAGATTCTTTAAAACTTTTTTGTTATCTGTATCTAAATGTATATTTTATTTGATGTTAAAAGCAATTTATGCTAAATAATTTCTGCAAAACTTTACATCTTAAAATCAAGATCTCAATAAAAATTCTGAGCAGTAAATACTCAGAATTTGATTTAAAATAATTCAAAGTGGATGATTGAATTACTCCTGAATGAAACAAAAATCATACCTCCTGGGTAGCAAACATGGACCTCATGAGGGCAGGTTCTACATCCCTGGGGGGTCGGATTCCTTTGATGGTCACGTACAGAGTGGAGGGGTAGGGCTCCCTCTTCATACTACTCCACCACTGGTAAACCTACAACCAGGGACACACATGTTCAATGTAAAGTCTCACTTTGCATGAATATATTTTCATATTACACTCCCCAACTTGTAAAGAACACATGTACAGAGTAAAATGTTATCATAAAGAGACATTCACTAAAATGACGCCTTCTTCATGCCTGATTTCTAGTTATTTTAGATACATGTAATACAAAAGCTAATAATTTAGATAATAGGTTTTGGGAATTGCTCTGGGACCTGGAACTGACCTCTAGCTGGTTTGGTTTGGCACTGAAGCCGCTGGGAGGAACAAAGAGCTGCAGCCTCACTTTGGAGCCAGTGTTTAATTTGTCATTGTTTCCTCGCACCTATAAAAAACAATTTAAACTTGCTTAAATATACAATGCATGTACATGTAAAAGTCTTTGTTCTTAATTACATTTATCAATAAACAATACTTCAGGGAAAAATATTTAAACAAGGAGTTATCAGAGAGCATAGGTAGGGTTTGATCTGACAGTATTATTGTACATTAGTTGCACTTATCCTTTGATATTAGGTTAATTGATGCATAGTTTTGATTTCTTGCAAGTAAACATGACAGGGGCATACTGGAGTTGTAACGACAGAAAGCTGTACCTTTAGGAACGCCCAGGCTATTCTGTACCAGCCCCCCTCTCTCTTCTGATTGCTGAACTGTCTCCTCGCTGTGTTCATGCTCACAAAATCAAGCACCTGTTGAAGAAATAAGTACCCATTCATGTCAATAAAAATGACATAAATTTCAAAACTCCATTGAGAAAATAAGTGTGAATGCAAACAAAATTATCCCTCAAATAAAAAACATGTACAATAACTGAATTATAATGTAAATGCTTTTGATGTGTCTTTATTTTCATGCATGTACAACAATTCACGTAAAAGAAAAAGAACACTCACCTCAAAGAAAACAATGACTTTCACATCACTCTGTATGAAGTAGTTAAAATTTTCGTTGAACAAAAGCAGCTCTTCCCATACTGGCAGGACAGATCTAATGAAAAATGAAAAAGAAATATATAAAACAGGAAGAAAAACAATATTCAAAGAAGATACCTTTAGAACCGATTAATACAAATGCTGTTTATCTAGGAGTTTAACTCCTTACTTCCTCTCCTTGAAATCAAATGGCTGAGTCATGATGGGAAGGATTTTGTCAACATGTTCATTCTCGGTTTCAAAGAAGGCTGTTACTGCGCGGTCCCTACAAAAGAAAAACATTCCTCAATGCTCCATTCCCCAATAACTTATCATTTATACTGTGGAATCACTAAAATTCTTGGTGGCTCAATTTTCGTGGTTTTCGTGGGTGGCCTCCCCCACGAATTTACATCCTCAACAAAAACAAATTTAGAAAGAGTCATCTTTCTTACTGAAACTGAGGCATCCACGAATTTTCATCCCCACAAATAAGCAAAAAACCCACAATCCACGAAAATTGGCCCCCACAAATTTAAATGATTCCACAGTATACACTGTACTATCAATAAAACAGCTGAAATAAATGCCAAAGATTTGAAATATCTAAACATACGGTAATCCAATGATCTTAAATCACACTGTACTGCACACAATAAGCTATACAAAAATATACAGTTGGTGTCTGCTGGGATCTTACATGTGTTGTTTGTGGAGGTAGTTGCCGGTTGTTTCATCCACTATGTGGACTCTGACTAGTGGATGGAGGATGTGGAAGTCGTTTTTGAGTTTGTCTGTTCGGTGAACTGTCACAGATAGAACTTCTCCCTCATCTTCCACCTTCATCATCTCTTCTCGTCTCCTCTGTAACTCTGCTTCATCCACTAAGGAAAGACAAATCATTTTTAGTGTTAATTCACTTAAGGTAAATAGTCTTTCTTGTGTTTGATGCCCATATCTCTCTGTTTCTCTCATTTTCGTTCTCTCCTACAGTATTTTGACAATATCACTAAAAAGAATGCTATAAACAGCTTTCAAAACTTAACATCATTTTTCAAAAATTTATGTCTATTTATTGTACCTGGCTCTTTTTTCTTTTTCTTCTCTTTTTTCTTAGCTGCCTTTTTCACTATAGTTTCCTCATCGGGTGACATCTCCCCCTGAAAAAATTGGATTAAGTATGCAAATTAAATCCAATTATTAAAACAATGAAAATAAATCCTTTTCATATTATAAAAATATAATATTGTAAAAAAAAATCTTGTAAAATGTATTGTCAGACAACAAATAGATTTTAATTGAACACACCTCTTCTTCTCCTTCATCTTCCTCCTCCTCTTCTGCTTCTTCTTCACCTTCCTTCTTTTTCTTCTTCTTTGTCTTGGAAACAGCCTTTTCCTCTGTCTCTTCTTCATCTTTCTCTTCCTGCTTTTTATCTTTCTTTTTATCTTTCTTTTTCTTCTTCTCTACTTTCTCTTCTGTAACAGATTCTTCAGATGGTGACATAGGCCTCTCTTCATCCTTTCCCTTCTTTTTCTTCCCTTTAGTTTTGGTTGGTGTGGCTGGCATAGAATCCTCTGAAGGAGATAACGGTCTGGTGTCTTCATCTTCAGTCTCTTCACCTTTCTTCTTCTTTTTCTTTCCTTTAGTTTTGGTTGGTGTGGCTGGCATAGAATCCTCTGAAGGCGATAACGGTCTGGTGTCTTCATCTTCAGTCTCTTCACCTTTCTTCTTCTTTTTCTTCCCCTTTCTGGGAGTTGTAGTGACGGACTCTGCTGGTGACATGGGTCGCTCCTCTTCACTCTCTTCCACCACCTTTTTCTTCTTTTTCTTTTTCTCTATCATAGAACTAGTGGGTGAGGTTGGCTCCGATAATGGCTGCTCCTCCTCACTCTTAGCACTTGGTTTCTTTTTCTTCTTCTTGCCCGTTTCTGCGGGTTCACTCTCTGTGGGGGACATCGGCCTCTCATCTTCTGACACAGCATCTTTCTTCTTTTTCCTCACAGTTTTTGTTGGTGTGTCTGTGGTTCCATCAACATCTGGAGGCTTCTTCTTCTTTTTAGGTGTGGTGGCTTGTTCATCTATGGTTTCTCCAAGTATTGTCTCACTGTAAAATGCCACAATTTTGATACATCGTCTTAATAGATTTTATACATTTTTCTTTCATATTTAATTTAATTATTTACTTATTACAGTTGTCTAATCAGTTCAATATCCAAGGACCACCTGACACACAAGGTCAACATTTCTTAACATTGGAAGGATTTTTTATTGTTCCTGAATTTATATTAGCATCAAAATTAAATTTTGCAAATGCAAACCAAGATCTACAAAAAGATTGTATACTTACATTTCACCCTTTTCTGTTGGTTTCTTCTTTTTCTTTTTCTTGGTGTTGTCTATTTTATCATCATCATTCACAAAAGCTGAATTGTCCTTGACTACAAAGCAAAGCAAAAATAAATTTACACTGTTTATATTTACTACACAAGATCAAGTAGTATTTGTTGTAAATACAACACTGATTAATCATTTATTGTAAATGACTACAGTAATGTTATCACCACTCTTCTTTAAGGAGGCTGGATGGTCAACAAAGTAACCATCAGATCTACCTTAAAAATTTTTAGAAATGTTTTAAGCTATAAACTTTTACTTTGTAAAGAAATATTCCATATAACTTAGCTTTAAAATCTTAATATTTTTCTATATCTTTGTAAAGAGCTCTTTTTTTAAGGAGATTAATGTAGTTTAAAAAAGGCCATGGCCATCGAGCCCTCTTAAGGAGTATAGTGGTGGATGACAATGAAAATAGAATCAGTGTGAGAACTGGTATGTGTACCAGGTATGAATAGAAAACCCACTTCTATCCTTTAACATATCATTCAAATCCATTTACAAACATCAAACAGCACAGTAAATAAGAACAAAGGGAGTTATTTCTAATACAAATATCATCATTTCCAATGGCATGTACATAAGAAATGCAATGAAGTGTTCTTATCAAACTGTCCTAAAGGTATTTGTTTAAACACTAACATGGAATTATCAAAACAGAACCTGAGGTAATTTGGAAAGCAGTAGTCTGTCCATCTTTTTTTTACCACTGTTATAATGAGAAATTTTAGTGGATAAACTGTTAGGAATAGACTGGTGCCTGACCTTGCTCCTGCAGCTTCTGTCGACGCTTGTTGCTTTTCTCGTTTTTGGGACTGTTATCTGGGTCATACGTGTTGGCCTTGATTGCTGCATCTTCTTCCTTCTGGAGACCTTCTCCTTTTCTTAGAGATTCCAGCTACAACCAAAGAATCATTGTGTCACCTCTTTACAAGGAACTATAATTCCAATTTACAAATTATCTCACATTATAAATTAATATAGTAACTATCATAGCAAAAATATTACTCTAGATTAGCAAATAATCACAATGGTTTCAATTTTTTCACTGTGTTCGTGATTTATCATTTGTTCGCAAAATTAAACCCATTGTGAATACTTTCATTAGTTTTTAAAAACCTTTCAGTGCTTAAAACTTTGATCAGCAATTTTTTGCAGTGTGAAATTAAAACATTAAAATTGGTATTTTTTTAACACAATGGAATTAAAACAAATTACAGTATATAAGCTAATGTTTACGTAATTCACACACTTAGGGTCACACTTACCACAGCTTCAGCCTCAGCCTTCTTCTTTTTCTTCTTTTTAGCTCCACTGAAATGTTCAAGACAACATTTTACTTCACAATAACATAAATGCGAAAACAATATGTTTAAACCATGTCTCTTTATCAACTTGTCAATTCTACTTTGATGTCAAAGTTGAACTTAATCCTGATATATTACTCAACAAAATAAAAGTAAAGTGGTTGAACTGAATTGAAACAGACTAAAGAACAAATCAGGTGGTCTATGCCATCTCATTTTCTGACAAGACAAAACTAATAATAAAATATTCTTACTCAGTGGCTTGGCCAACAGCCTGCTGTAATAACTGGTCAAATTTAGAACTGCTGGGCTTCATATCCGCTGAAAAATAGGAATTCAAAAAAACTTTGGTAATTATTCAATTTATACAGTCTGTTTAACCTTTATATTAAAGCATTCTAAAATATATTTTGATTAAAATGACAGATCTAATTCTTCGCTACCCCTGTGTCTGATTTTGATGAAAATAACATCTCAAACACTTGAGGGATGAGGTGATGGATAGATCTATAGTCATTGTTCACATGCATATGATTTGTACAAATCAATGTCATTTAGCAAAATACTATTAATATAACTAGAAACGAGCTCGTTGCATAGCAACGAATAGGTCTTCCGTTGCAGCTTCCTGTCGGAAAAGGATTGTCAATCAGTCTGATTAAAAGCACCCTCTTCTCCTTACAGGGTCTGACAGGTATTGATAGGGGGTCATCTTCACCCGACCTAAAATTCTGACCAATCAGGGCTTTAGAAAATGTATTGGAATTTTTTAAATGGAAACAGGCAAATTATTTTAATCCTGCTTTCTATGTAACCCCCAGACTGAGTATTGAAGAGTTGCACCTCTCATTAACAGATAAAGTCACGTATTTGGTAAATGAGATATATATTTAGGTAGTGTGCAAATATAGAGGTCATGTGAAGATGAATTGTTATCGATACCTATCAGACCCTGATGGGTGTAGGCAGAAGGGTGGTGATTTTAATCAGACAGGATTGTCAATATGATAAAAGTAAGTTCAGAAAATCAAAAATAAATGATGACGGCTTCTCCAACCTGAGGGTGCGCTGTACGAGAGGTGCTCAGTGGGAGGGACAACTCTCCGTATAACGTTTGGCCATGCAAGCACTCAGCATCGTTTTTGCTTCGGGGAACAAATTTATCCGAAATGTATTAACAAGCCAATAAAAGAAAACATTAATCTTCAAAATCTAATCCGTGGTAGTGGTAGGGGAGGGGGGGGGGGGGGAGTTGTGAGGCAGCTATAACTTATTTTGTTTAATATAATTTGTTTTCAATTTGCCATAAAAATTTATATTGCCTTCCACTAAAATGTGTGTTGGGGGAGGGGGAACAATGCCCCAAAATTCAATTTCCTTTAAGTTAATTTTGGTTGCGAGAAAGGGGGAGAGTGCTCTCAGTGGACTAACTGGCGGTTCTGTGAGCAACCTCACAAATAATTCCTCCCCTCCCCACTAAAAAAAAACAAAATCATAACTAAAGTATTTATCTATTAGAAAATAATGGATGCTTCTTTTTCTTATAGTGACACTGAACTTGTACAGATGATCAAAGTTCAAGTCGGGACATATTTAAGTACATGTCAGAAACAATCTTTGGGTCAAATTTTAGCTTCTAATCATTTCCATGTATATTACATGTAGATATGACAGACAAGAAAAAAGCATTTATTTTTCAAACGACCTTGAACTTGCACAACTGAGGTCAAGTTCATGACACATCCTCAAGTCATCAGCAATCTTTAAATGAAAAAGCAATATCCAATGTTTTTAAAAACAGTATAAAGCAGATACAACTTATAAAATTTCTTCCAATGACCTTGAACTTCACAAAATAACCAAACAAAATCATAACACACACTTAGGTCATAGGCAATCTTTGTGTAAAGTAAGATTGTGTAAAGAGGGCGCCTTGTTTAGAACGCTACATTACAGAAATAATTTGTTCACTTAAGGTCTACTCCGCGCCCTGGCGCCGGAAATCGGTGTCATTTGTGCTTGATTTGGCGCTGGAATCCTCAAGGGATTACCCGTCCCCCGAGGAATCCGGGCTCACCTTATGAGCATAAGTCAACACTTAAGTCATAAGCAATCTTTGTTTGAAGTAAGAACTTTCAATTTTTGGAGGACGTCTTGTTTAGAACGCTACATTACACAAATAATTTGTTCACTTAAGGTCTACTCCGCGCCCTGGCGCCGGAAATCGGTGTCACTAGTGCCTAACTTGGCGCCGGAATCCTCAAGGGATTACCCGTCCCCCGAGGAATCCGAGTTCATCTAATGAGCACAAGTCCTAGTTTGGGCGCAGGGCGCCATGTTTAGAACGCTACATTACAGAAATAATTTGTTCACTTAAGGTCTACTCCGCGTCCTGGCGCCGGAAATCGTTGTCACTAGTGCCTAATTTGGCGCCGGAATCCTCGAGGGTACACCCGTCCCCGAGGAATCCGGACTCACCTTATGAGCACAAGTCCTAGTGTGGGTGCAAGGCGGCCTAATAATTTCAGTTGTTTAACATCGGGATCGGAAAACGCTTGAAAAATAGTCGATAATTTTAACTAATTTTTTGTTAGTGCGTTGGAGTTAGTGCTGGCTAGCTTGACTCTGGTAGTGAACTATCATGGTACATGTATTTCAAAGAAACAAGAAATCTGTCGACACTTGCAGTACTTTGATGAGTTCTATGGCGACCGACTGCGTTGCATAATGTAGTCGTATTTCATAACTTCTTAATCCGAGAACAATTTTCCTTTGACTTAAAACGTTTAAGTATAATGTATTATTCCGTTCATATCTGTAGAAGTTTAGCGTGTTTAACAGGTTGATTTATTAGCAACATCATCCGATTACGATTTCGCACCTACATGTATAATGTGAAGATGATTGACTTCGAATAATAGCCTTATTGTTTAACAATTGACCACTGTAGTGAAAGCACACTTCGATACTCAATAATATTCGATAACCTTCGACACATTGTTACTCAATTACATAACAATTGATGATCTGCAGCCATAAACATAACCCGACTGGGGCTATAGATGTTCTCAGCTGTGTGCGCTGAAGGACACAAGATTTTCGGTCGCAAGCTGCGATTGAATTAACACAGACTGACCGAATAAACAAACGGGTGGGAAAGTGAAAATGTTACACATAAGAAGAAGTCGCCAAAAAATGATTTTCGTCAAATCTGATTATCTTTTTGCCAATTAAAAAAAATCCGAATGCCTCAATTCAGGACATCCTTTTATCGTGCCAGCACCTACCGCAAACATGAAACATGGAACTTTGATTATAATAAACTACCTTGTGCGCAATCGTATTAATCATTGCTAAATCAACTGTACATGTAAAATAAATTTATCTTTTCATCTTAGACCAATATCATAGTTGAAATCATAATAAAAGAAAATAGTTGTGTTCGTACAAAAGTCTGAAACATGCACGCGTGATAAGGTACATGTAGAAGAACACAAACCTGTCCACTCACGCGGGATCTCCTCGGCCATGTGCGAGGGATGGTCATCATTTAAAAGTTTTACTATTTGTGGGTTGTTTGTTGATTTAAAACAATATTTGTATAGATTTAAAAACATTTTAGACCTACAAACCAACCATTAATTTAAGACTGACGAAGTTTCCGATTTGTAGTAATATCGCGTTTATAAATTTTCAGAACGTCTTCTTAATTTACACTCTAATGTTTAATTAAATAAAAACAAGATGGACAAACTCTTATAACATGAAGAAATTAAAACAGATCTTGTATTTTATTTACGGGTATATAAACTAAAACAATTCTAGAGTTCGCGGCTAAATAAACTCATATATGAGAGACGCAACTCTCGTGTATTAGATAACCGCTGACCGCTAGTTAGCCCCGTCGCGACCATGGTGACCGATTTTCTAGGCCGCGGGTGAGGGATAGCTTACGTAACGGTACACACACAGCTCTGATTCAAGGTAGATTTTAAATGCATGCAGTATGAAAACTCAAATGTAATACATAGATTTATTTTAAATCCGTACTTGTGTTTTACTACAAAGGAAGAAGAATGTTTTGTTTTGTTTTCCGATTCTCGTTTTAGGGATTGTACACTATAAGAACTAAACAAAATTGACATAAACTCCAAAAAAAAATCTATTCCCCAAAAAAATTTCCTGTATAAACCAGCATACTTCCTGTGGTAACTTTATGCCAGTTGCACGCACATAAAATTTCGTTAACTTGCCAAATTAAATGAGGTACATGTTAACATGTACAGCTTTTTACACTCATACAACACAAATCACCAACAAAATAACATTGTAACGACCTTTATGAGATCCCAACAAACAACTTTTCCAGCGACAGCCATATCGAAATCCTAACCGTTTTTGAGTTATTATGCACAAACTTTCAAGCGGTATTGGCCCTTAATTTTAGGGGCCAGCCCTTTTTTAATGGTGTCAAATAAAAGCCCTTAACATTATGCAAAACTTTTATTCTACATGTCTTAACAAAATATTTTTCGTTTAAAAGATACAGAGAAAAATATGTCTAAATTTTCGCACTTTTTGGAATCCTATTTTTTGACCCCCTACCTTTTTCTAAATAAAAAACGTAATCCAAAAACAAAAATCGATGTGCACAACTTCAATGTCTCTGTTATTCAAATTCGCTGGATTCCCATTCCCTGCTATCATAGTCTCGGAGCCTTTGTCTGGAAACCAAAGGCCCTAAAATATTTTAAAAGGGGAATAACTCGTTAACGGAAGAGGAATTTTAAAGTTTATGAAATGTTTTAGATAGTGTTTTGTAATGTCTAAAAGCCCTGAAAATTTGAGCAAAAACCGTTCAGAAATGAGCAAGATATGAAGCCTCAAAGTTCGCGTCTAGGAAGAAAAAAAAAAAAAAAAGAAAAATAAGAATAATCTTACAAGCACAATAATAGTAAGGTCTTCCGTTGGAAACGGAAGACCTTAATGATGATACAATACATTTCAATATTGATTTTAATAATGAATATAAACAATGGCTAGTTAACAAATTTCCACATATACAATTTATATATATGAAATAATGGTTTGAAAAAATGAAACATTAAATAGAAGAAATGTGATGATATAAATTCATCTGATTATCTCAAAAGAAACACCAATTTACTATAGGAGTTGATTAGGATTTTACTTTATACTCTGTAGCGTGTGAGTACCCATTATTGCCGAAAAATACACAAGTTTTCTCTATTACACTTTTCATGTAAGCTGTCATGTAAAAATTTCAATGCAAATCTCTGCATTGTTCATTTATTTAATTTGAATAATTATTTTTATTTTATTCTCATCAATATCGACTTACTTCTGATTAAAAATAAACCCTGTCCATTACCTTTGATTAACAGCAAGTTGAGTACCCATTATTGCCGCTCATATCTTTTCGTCATTTTTCAGTAATTAATTGGTAAAAGGTCAAAATTTAAAAAGAATACAACAATATAAGATAAAATGTAAGAATACTATATAAAAAATTATATCATAAACGCTATTCAATCATATTATAAGCAAAACTGTTTTCGATGTCCCTGCAGCCTCATGCACACAAACAGAGGAACATGTGCTTCACATGTCTTGAGACAAATGATTAAAACAAGAGGCCCATGGGCCACATCGCTCACCTGAGCAAAAATTGCTAATTATTTTGACTTAAAACACTTTAAATAATCAAAGTTACTGAAGTACTGACGGGAGTTGATTTTATCAATTATTATTTATTTTAGAATCAACGATATGTTATTTAGCATGACAAGTAATTTCTAATCTCTATTTAAATTACGCACATTTTTTTTTAATATGAATTCTCGGACTTTTCAACAATTTCGAGAAAACCCCATATGAATCATGTTGTGTTATATTTAAAGATATAATTAATTCCATCAAACTATGTATCAGTAATCAAAATATTTCTAAAAATTGTACACATGTCTGGATTTAATCAATATTGAACTCTAGTATCGTTCAACCAGATGCTCGGCTGTCTCCGTTAATCTCCGACTATCAAGAGAGACTCTCTGATTGTCGGAGATATATGGAGACAGTCGAGCGTCTGGTTGAACGCTCTGGCGTAGGAATACATACGACTACAAAAAATATTTAAATTGTTCGAACTATTTAAAATCTGACTATTTTCAAGGTATTTTTAAATACGTTTTCTTGAAAAACAATGGTTCAGCATACATTACATCGCATTTATCTATTATTTCAAGAACTAACTCTTGTCAGCGGTGATGATTTGTGCTTAGGTTCAAACACTGTTTCACTTTCGGTTTGCCAGAGTAACTGCATAGGAGAAATCAACTCCCAATTAAAAATAGAGAAATTTAATATTTAGCATAGTTAAGTACCATAAATTTCTTATGTAAGATTAAATATTTTTATAGAGGGGTGGGGATGAAAATAAATTGCGTAATATAAATTAAAATGTATCACTGGTATGTTAATTCATGCAGTTTTTTTTACATACATTTGAAGAGTAATGGTTCTTTAAAGATAAAATTTTTCATGTATTTGCTAAAATGTATATTAGTTTCAAATTAAGCACTTATTGTGGGCTGACCTTTTCACCTGTAGTCATAATTTGAACAAGTTGAATCCACACAATTAGAGGATGCCAATATTCTAGTTCATTAATTTTCATATCAGAGGTCGTACTGTAATACAGATCCAGTTTTATATATAAAAAAGTGGTTAACCATTTAAACTTACTAGACCCTTAATTTAAGGGTCCAGGCCCTTCATGACGTCATATGATAGTGTGTGTTATTTCACGCAACTTTTCTTTATTTCCAAGATTCAGTTATAACAAGAAGTATGCACAAAATCATATTCGGTAATTTGTTATTTAAATTGTGTCTGTTAAAAATCTAGCTTCATTTATACGCCGACTCGATATATCCCAGCATTTGAAATGTGCAGTGAAGCTTTCATATGCGTTTTAGCTAAATTGGCTTGAAAAATTGGCAACATTCTCTTTGATGTGAACCCTTAAAAATATGAAACCTGTTGAAATATGTTTCAATCACAATGGCATGATTTAACATATTTACAATGATTACAATTATAATATATCAACATGAGACATATTTCATTTTAGAAAACAATTTTATTTAGAAACAAACATTACTGGTAATATAAAAAGAACCTCGTGAATAATTTTTATGCATACACATTCAAAAAGTAGTTACTGGCAATACATTAGTTTTAATATATAAATATACTGTAAATGTAAACATGTAGTTTCTCAGTGTCTTATAGTTATGCATATTGTACATTAAATTAAATGAATATAATGATGATAAAACACAATAAATCATATTTCATAACCAGATACATACATTGATTCATAATTATGTAAGTCATATACACAAAGTTTAAAGAAATTAATTTACAAGTTTCACTGTTTTTTCATAACCTTTCTCCGAAAAAGCGAAAATAGAAAGGTTATGAACAGTATTGATTTTACAAGACATAATTAAATGAAAAATATTTGTCGATAGAAATTCATACAAAAACTAGTAACATAAGTATTCTCGTGTCATTTACTTAACTGTAATAAAACAGAAAATGAATTTGATCAAGAATGATAAAAAAACACAGTAGAATTGATAAAACATGGTATAGGAGAAGCTTATACTTTGACGCTGTTCGGATGAGTATAATATTCCTTTGTAGTTTACGAATTGAAATATTGACTGTCGCACAATGAGTAAAAAAAAATCTTTTGATAATTTTGTAATTTGAGTGCGATTGTTTGAACAATTGCAAAAATAATACTTTGTACTTTAAAATGAACATCATCAAAAACAATAAACTTTATGACACATTTATTATGTTTAATATAACCATACAAGATGAAGACATCTTTTCTGTGCTATATGATACAAAATAATGTTTCGATCATATTATATATTTGCATATAAATGCATGCACAACCATATTAAATAATACTATATTTTATTTTACAAAAGAGTATTTAAGCAATGAGTGTGCGAATGATTTTGAAATTTTGAATAAAACCCAAGTGAATATTTGTTAGAAAATAAATTCACCGAAATTCAATGCAATGTATTTCTCATTTCTCAATTTCTTTAAATGAGATTTTCTATGAAGTGTACATTAAGAGTACACTGTCTCAAATAAGCAACCAGTATGCAATATTTGTTTTGTTTTTTTCTTTATACATGTATGCCATATTGTTTATAACTATGAACTCTGTCCATAGATATGAATTTATTAGAAAAGACAGGTTTACCGCCCTCTACAGGCTGGCCAGTGACCTCCTTTCTTTATACTTACCTTTCATTTTTGAACGATTGGAGCTAAGTGTCCTTAAATACTGGTGCCTTTTGTATTCATAAGAGAAATACATGCATTCAAATAAATTAATAACATTGCATTAGTAAAATATATATAATTTTCATTAACAATCATATTACCAGGGTAGTTATATAGTTAACATAAAAATGATTTGGTCTGAAGTAATATAAAAATCCATAAAGGACAAGTTCAAATCAAAAAAGAGAAGGAACAATGCTGAAAAGATGTCTTCTTTTTTCGCTCCAATATTTTCCACTAACATCGTACATGTATTAACATGATTTAATTTACATCTACTATGCAATCACATGAAGGATTCGTACATATTGTGTGTGTATTGTAAGTATATATAAATATTAAAGAATTTTAAAAAATGAAGACAGATTCACATACATTTATTGTATTGTAAGACACCAACCCTTGCTTGATATAACACGATATTATTGAATGAAGTCATTGATAACAGTTATAAAGATAATAATTAAATAATAATAAATTTAAAAGACATAATTGAAAAATAGTCTTCTAGAATACAGGGTGTAATTATTTATATGAGATGCAAACAATTTTGATGTGACATATATAAACTAGTATACACTGTATATATTTATGAGTACAATTTATCTTCTATCAAGTTATTGTGACATATTGAAATATATCAAAAAAGATATAAATAAAGCATCAGTATACAATTCTTTATAAAACAAATAAGTGCAGGTGCATAATTAATCAGGTTTTTTTTAAATTCACTATCTTCTCTTCTCTTCTTCAGATATTGCCACATTCTGTTTCACTTAAATTTGAATGAAAAGTTCAATTGTTGATGCGGCTTGTGCACAGTATTGAAATTGTTTACATGACCTGTCCACAACTGTAATTCACAATTAACTCATCTGTAGTTCGTTTATGGAGCACATGGCTCAGTGGTCATGAGTGTTAGGCCTGTAACCCAAAGGTCGCTGGTTAAAGTCCGCTGTGGTCACTTAATATTGCGTTGTCCCTTACACAAGGTACTTTATCAGTCTTTGTCTCAGTCCACCCAGCTGAAATTGAGTACGAGCAGTAAGCTGGGAGTTAAATTACGATGGACTGGTGTCCCATCCATGGGGAATCAGTGATTCTCATCTGCTTAGCACCTTGGAAACAGGGTATAAGCACCGGCCTTATGCGCCTTCACGGCTTGGAGATGGATTAAATTTAACTATTGTCAGTTAGTGTCTTTCCTCTTATTGATGCAAGTCTTCAGATTATTATCTTAGAATATTGAAGAAATATACACAAATTTACACATGTTCACTACAGCTTTGAATATAATACTTAAATGTTTTTGGTTCAATATATGTATATATAGACATTATAATACAATAAAGTATAAAGAAGATGGCCAAGTAATACAAAAGACAAAATGTAATAAGTAAATGAACACCAATCTAGTAAATTAGAAAATACTAGTACATATAATTAGTAATTAAATATATATTTAATGTATAAATTCAAAAATATTGGCATAGTCATGTTTTAGGTGGGGGGAGGAGAAGAATTGATGAAAACAACATCAGTGAAGTGGATGACATCTGTGTAAATTTGGCCTATTAAAGGCTAAAAATTAAAAATTGAGAACAGATTTAACACCCTTCTCTACATTCAGAAAACAGTGGAATTGTTACAAATCAAATGCTTAATCAATAATTTAATCCCCTTCCCCCTTGAACCACTGAATCTATGACAGTGCCAAAAGCAAATAGTTGGTGTCTTACAATATTTATATTAACAGACCATTTGTCACTTTTTTAAAAGTGACAAATGGGATGAGGGAGGGGGCATTGTTTTCACAGCTCCCTCTGATGAGTTTTTACTTCGGTGCCCCATTTTCTTTAAAACACAATTATTTCATTCAAAAGCACAGTATATCATTTTATGATCAGACCAGTATGCTTCAATCACATCTGTTGCACATGGGGCTATGTTTGTAAAAATCAGGTCCAGCTGAGAACCGGTAATATGTGTAGCCTTTGTTACAATTTGTTTACATTTAAAGCATTTTTCAAAAAATGTTAAAAAGTCAATATGCCCAGCAAACAAATCAAAATTGAAATCCCCTAAAAGTATCAAGTCCTTCTGGTGTTCAGTCAAAGGCTTAAGATGTGTGTTTACATGTTGCTTGAAATTTTCCAAAGAACATGATGGGTATTTATAAAGTACGATGACTTGTACATCTCTACTTTGGCTTAAATGTACATTTGCAGTGATGAACTCCAAGGAGCCATTGTTAAACTTTGAGATACATGTTATCTTGTAGTCATTTTTCACATACAGTGCTGTTCCATGATGTGGACGTCTATTCAAGTGACTTGTAACCTCATGATTAAATATTGTTTTGTAGCCATGTAGTTGAAAATTGTTTTCATCTGCACTACATAGTCTTGTCTCCGAGAAACCAACTACATCTGATGCAAGAATATTTGGCTCACTTTTTACTTGTGGAAAGTGCTTATGAAGTGATCTACAATTGTTGAAAGCAACTTTAAAACAATTAGAATTGATTTGATACATTGGAACATAACAAAGTTGCAATGGTGCCTCAGTTTTCATTCTTTCCATTTCTTCAAGCACCTTTTCATCCATAGCCAATGCCTGCTCATTGAAGTTAAGGATATGTAGATTATCTACTGACCGTACTCGACTTAGAGCAACATAGTGAATGTGTGGAGTTTTCCTAATTTTAGTTTGTGATAAGTCAATTACAATTTCATCAACAGTGCACCCTTGAGCTTTATGAACTGTCTTTCCTGCAGCTGGTCGCAATGGAAATTGAATTCTCTGAAAAGTATTATGATTCAATACAAAAGACCGCTGAACTTCAAAAATAGGTGTCCAGTTATCATCTATTCCATCATGAAACAAATGCTTGTATTTTTTGCGAGTCGACTTTCCAACAGCAGAATCAAAAAAATTGACCCAAACTATGCTTGGTCTTGATATGCCTTCCATTTTGCTTTCAATCAGTTGAACTTTACATGATGACCCATTAGTAAGCCCATCAGAGACATCAACATTGACCGAGATATCGTATATCATCCCAACAGCAAGAATCAATATTTGCATTAAATTGGCAGTTTTGCTAACATCATCTTCATTTACTAAAGACCTGAGAAGCTTTTGTTTCACTTCCTTTGAGTAATCTTTGATAACAGTATCAACTGATTTCACTGTGACCTTTTCTCCTTCAAGTCTTTCAATCAACTGATTGTTATATGCATCTACTTTAGAGTTCTGAGTAAAGAGATGTGGAGCATGGTGTGGATAATTTTCATTTGTTTCCGTTATCATGCATCTTTGAATTACGTTCTTGTCTTCTGGTGTTAGTTCATTATAACGAAGGCGATTAAGCAGTTGAGCAAACTCAATATCATCTTTTTGTCTCATTATTTCATCCAATTCAAATACACAAAAGTGTTCCTTCCAAAGATTGCTTGCAAGAGCTTGGGCATTACGTTTTAAATCCTGGAAGATCCAGCTGTCCATCACAGGTTTGAGTTGAAAAAAATCACCAACTGCTAAGATACTAATACCACCAAATGGCTTTTTGATGCCTGTAAGAAGTTGCAAGCGACTGTCAATTAGAGCCAGTGACCTATTGCCTACCATTGATATTTCATCAATTACGATTAATTTCAGGTTTCTGTATTTGGTACGAAAAGTATTCAATTCATCGCAGTGTAAGCTTTGTTGGCTTTGATTAATTTTTTGATGAAAAGCAGATGCTATGGTTGATCCTCCAATGTTATAAGCTGCTTTTCCTGTGTATGCACAAAGAAGTATTCTAACATCATCTGGGTTTTCACCTTCAGTGGAACATAGATGTCGGTGCAAAGCTTGATAAAGTGCTCTTATCAAAACAGATTTGCCAACACCAGCACCTCCAGATAAAAAGGAATAAATCGGCTCTTTTTCAGTTTTGACCCATTGCAAGACATGATTGAAAAATTCCCTTTGCTTCACATTCAAACTTTCCACCAATTTCAAATATTCCTTCTCTGGCAGTCTCACAGAACTTTCTTCTGTAATTTGTCTTGATGGGATGCCAACATCTGCTCCAATATCATATATTCTTTGTTCAACTGGTCTTTCAGGATTAAACTGAACAAAGTTTTCTGATTCAAAAGATCCTTCAGCTTCGTCTTCTGCCTCTGTTTGCTGAGTATTAGGTGCTAATTCATCAAAAGCATCTGCTGAGTCATCATTTGCTATTTGTAATGCTGCATCTAGCAGTTCAGCATTAAACTCATATTGCTTGATTTTATGAGCCAAAAAAGACTTTCTAAGACTAAATGAATTTTCAAAAGTGTCAGTTCCAGACAAGAGATCAACTGATTCATCTCTCCAGGGCAAAAACAACATTAACTTTTCTCTGTAGTAATTTTCGGGATCTGTTTTTAGACTGAACCGGACATATCTAATCACTCTTGGTACTTTGCGACGTCTGATGATAATGCCATTCTTTAGAGTAACAAGTGTATCACTCTCATCAAAATCAACATCTGACTCATCATTTTCATCATCATTTATCTCTGTTTCATGGAATGTGTTTTCACTTTCTTTTGGAAACACTACATCAAGTTGGGATACATAGTCAGCTAAACACCAGTTTTCAAGTTGTTTAGGTCGTTTTGTGTACCTTTTAATGACATTACTGCATTCAACATCTGTAGAATTTGGTGTCAACTTTTCCAATTCGGCATCTGTTTTAATGAGAATTACTCTATCATCAGAGGGACTTGTGTTGATAAATACAACATCTCTTGATGCTTTTGTTAGAGGCATTTGCAACACTAAATATGCAGCTTCTTGTGCTCCGACTTCCACACTATTAAGGAAATGGTTTCCAATATGACGCACTTGTCTTTTTATGTCAAGATTTCCTTCTCTAGCTTCTTTTGCAGCTCTGTTCAGTAAATCACTCATTCCTCTTTGAGATTTACTTATATAAGAAACAATATACATTGCACAGGCATATGGATCCAAGATAAATTGCATATCAATGTTTGCTTTCCAAGCATTTAGAACAACACTGTTGTAAGAATTTACTCTCATATCACATGGCTTTCTTTTTAGAAAAACCTTTGGACCTCTCAATGAACTTCTAATGCATTTGATATAATCTTCCTCAGCTATTTGTAAGACTGAATCTAGGAGTTCCTTGTATGATAAATCACAGCCATTTTTCGACATATCATTTAACGTTTTCTGAATTTTATCATACATTTTCCTGTACTTGTCAACATCAGCATCTAAAGGTTCAAGAATCATAGACTTTTCTAAAGGAGGTAGTGGAAAGCCAAATCTGCATACATCTTTTCCTCCCTTTTTGCATGTTTGAGAATGTTTATGCACTTGTAATTCTGTCAAGTCATCATCTTCACTCTTTTCACATTTCAAGTAGTGATCTACAAAATCCAAAATTTCTTTTTCCTCATTTATTTGATATTTTGGGGCATTTTCAATCCAAACAACCATATGAACATGGGGTGATCCTCTCTGTTGAAATTCAATTCTATAAAAATAGTCTATCACTTTGCCAATTGGATGATGGTCACTTTTCAAAACAGAATTTAGAAACACTCGAAACCTATGGTCAAAATATCTGGTGCATGTAATTGGATCTTTCTGTACCATTTTTGATTTTTGAAACCATGACATATTGTCAATTTCTTCATCTGTATATTCCTTTGCATCGTTTAAAATGCCAAGTGCTCTGATGAGATCAGTCCATCTTGTATCAGCAGCAGACAGAGACATGAACCATGTTGGTAAACCTAACTGTCTGATCATGGCAAATACATCTTTTTTCCGAGTTTCAAGATATGCAGGTGAATTTCTTAACTGTCTAAAGATAAAATAACCCTCATTGTGTCTAACAAGACTATCGACATGTTCAGGATTTTGCACATCATTTGCTGTAAATGTTTTTCCCTTAGTTTTACATTTCCTCAGAGCCAAATTGCATTTGTCAGTAACTTGCTTCATTTGTATTTTTTTCAACTTAAAAAACAAGTTTGGGACAGACTGTGCTGCACGTCTATCAAAACTTCTCAATTCCCACTTAGCTATGTCTGCATACGAAACACGCACTTCTCTTTCTTCATCACTTAATCTTTCTCTTCCACAAAAGATTGTTGGAAATGATAAATATTCAGCAGCTTGATCTTGATATAAACTTAGTGGACGTTGTCCTTCACCAGGGGCAAACGTGTAAACCTGATTCATGTCTCGTGATGCATCATCTAGCAAAGTATCACAATTTCCATCTCTACCATTTCCATCTACTTCACAAAATTCATCATCATCCGACTCCAGACAAGCAGTATTTTGATCTCTTCTTGACTGTGTCTGAACTAGTTCTTGAACAATTTCATTCGCAGAGGTTGTGATTTCTTGAAACCAGTTGTCATCAACATTGATATTTGCGTTCTTGTAGAATTTACTATTGTTCATAAGCCAGTGCAGTGCTATCAGTACTTTTGCTGGTCGTACATTTTCATGATAATCGCATTTTTGATACGATAATTTTTTCTTCAATTTTACTGGAATTGTGACATTTTCATCCAATTTTCTAGGTAAGCTATTTATGGTAGGCTGAATATTAACTGGGACATTCACAACATTTCCTCTGGCAGAATATTGTCCACCTCTTGGTAACTCTCTAATTTGCATAAAAGGAATTCTCAAAGACACAAGCCTTTCCTCTAAAGGAAACAAATCTAATTCCATTGGTTTTTGTGGCCATGTCATACCATTTAAAACAGACAACTTTGGAGTTTTGTTTTCTCTTAACGATGAATAGCAAGTATTGCAAATCCACTCCTTATCTTGAACAGAAAGAGTACTAGTCAAATATTTGTTTTTAATTCTTTCATCCAGTTTTGTGTTTTCCACTTTTAATACACTTTCTTTAAACCACGTTTGCTGACAACAAGAACATACAAAAATGGGACCATCTCTGATATGTTCATGAAAATATTTGATACAATTATCTATATCTGGTCCAAACCTAAGCTGTCTTTGTCGTTCATTTACTTTGTTACAATATTCAACATCTGTCCTCTTCTGTTGTTTCTGTTCCTTATTATGATTTTTTTCATTTTCATGATATGAAATGATACACCGTTTAGCTTGCTTTTTCAATCTTTCTTGTTCAAGGACAATTGGGTTCTTTCTCTTCAATTTTCTGGCTTTTGTTTCTCGTTCATTTTCTTTATTTCTTACATTAATGTTTTGTCTTTTATTCTTTCTAGCAATTTTGTCAATCTCTCTTTCATTTTCTTGAATTTCAATGATTTGCCTTTTAATCTTTCTTCCAGTAGTATTCTTTGCTCTTTCCTTTTCTAAAACTTCAGGATTTTGTCTTTTCAGTTTTCTTGCAGTTTTATCCATCTCTCTTTCCTTTTCTTTAACATCAATACATTGTCGTTTCAATTTTCTTCCAGCTGTATTTTGTGTTCTTTCCTTCTCTAACACTTCAGGATTTTGTCTTTTTAGTTTTCTTGCAGTTTTGTTCATTTGTCTTTCCTTTTCTTGAACATCAATAGATTGTCGTTTAAACTTTCTTTCAGCTGTATTTCTTGTTCTTTCCTTCTCTAACACTTCTGGATTTTGTCTTTTCAGTTTTCGTGCAGTTTTGTCGATCTCTCTTTCCTTTTCCTGTACATCAATAAATTGTCGTTTCAATTTTCTTCCAGCAGTATTTTGTGTTCTTTCTTTCTGTAACACCTTAGGATTTTGTCTTTTTAGTTTTTTTGCAATTTTGTCCATCTCTCTTTCCTTTTCTTTAACATCAATACATTGTCGTTTAAACTTTCTTCCAGCTGTATTTTTTGTTCTTTCTTTCTCTGATACTTCAGGGTTTAGTCGTTTTAATTTTCGTCCAGATGTATTCTTTTTTCTTTCATTTTCTAACACTTCAGGTTTTTGTCGTTTCAATTTTTTGGCAAGAGCATCTTTGCATCTTTCTTCAGTTTTAAATTGTGCGTTCTCCCTCTTTCTTGACATGTATTCTCTCATATAGCGTTTTCTGCATTGCTTCTCACCATTTGTAATAGATGGAGGTTCATCCATTTTGTAGAATTTTTTCTGCAATGGGTCTCTCTCTGGAAAATTGTGATGCAATGTACTAATTGAGATTGGTAAAATTTCAAACTGCATAGAAAAATCAATATGCATGCTGTTGTACATGTTGTACAAATATGTCACCAAATCATCGAGACCCTTGTTCATTACCAACACAGATTTGCCCTCACATGCAGACATGCCATCATGGTCATGTGAATGAGAATCGAAGAAATAATATTCAGTGTTTGACATTTTATATACCCCTGAACAAATTGCTCCTATCATAATTAGCAAATATCTAGAAATCTGGAATGCCTCATCTAATGCTTGATGCAATGATTTCACATGGCTGTTTTGTTCTCCCAAGACAACTAATCCCCAAATGGTATCAAATTTGTGAATGACATGATGATTTTCTCCCAAAGTTAAGTTACTTGGCAATTCATCAAAGCTGAGGAGTTTGTTATGAAAGATTTGTTTTTGCATCAAACTTTTGACCACTGTTGTATATACCTGGTCTCCTGCTATTAAAGTGTTATCTAAAAATTCAGTTGTGAATGAGAATCCTTCATAACATTTGATCAACATAGTAAGTGCATTGCAAGTACATTGACTGCCTCTTGAAAATGATGAAAATCTTGCATCTCCTTGATGAAATGACCCAATAACTAATTTCTTTTGATAAACCAGGTTATCTTCATGAGGTTGCAAATTATGTTGCATAGTTTTAGTGACAGAGTCATTGTTTATAAGATTTTTTTTCACATTGTTTTGCAAATTCATTTCAGCAGAGTTTTGACACAAATTTGTTTCACAAAGTTCATTAAGCAAATTCATTTCGAGTTCATTGTGCAAATTCATTTCCAGTTCAGTGTCCAAATTCATTTGACAAGTTTTTTGATTTTCCTTTTTTTTTTGTAACCTGAGGTCAGGCTCCTCAGGGTCAACATTGGTTTTACTGTTTTTCACGAGGCCAGTCTCCTCAGTCATTTTAATGTCAGAAATTGTTTTACTGTTTTTCATGAGGCCAGTCTCCTCAGTCAAGTCCAGGTCAGAAATTGTTTTACTGTTTTTCATGAGGCCAGTCTCCTCAGTCATGTCAGTCTGTAACTCTCTCCTGTTCATCCTCCAATACTTCCGCCGTGGCATCTACAAAAAAAAAACCCCTTAAATATAAAGATCATAAAATGTTTTTAAGTGGGTTTGGACTGTGAGAATATTCAAGTTAATAATTTTATGTGATAAATGACTCAGGGATTTTACTTTATTATTTCATTGACAAAAATAAGGAGAAACAAGTGAAAAGCTGTCAGTCTGACAGCAAACGGGTTTTCTTTAATGTGAACTGTATCCATAATCCATGTCAACCCTAAATTGATAAACACTAACTACTGAATCCAGGAAATTGGAGTACCCTATACGCAATATTCTGCGAGAAAATGACTAAGTTCAAGAGCTGGTATTTTTTTATAAATTATCAGAAATCAAAATCCAAGTAATGTGCACACCTCTGATATATGTACAGTTGATCTGCAAAACAACAATTTCTATCTTGAAAACTGTAGAAGGAGTTATCTGTACAATAGGGGTACCCTATATGCAATATTTTGCAAAGAAATGACTAAATTCAACAGCTGGTATTTTTTTCATAAATTATCAAAAATCAAAATCCTAGCAATATGCACACCTCTGATATATGTACAATTGATCTGCAAAACAACAACTTCCTATCTTAAAAACTGTAGGAGGAGTTATCCGTACAATAAGGGTATCCTTTTCGCAGCCGCCCGCCAGCCCACCATTTCAATAACTGGATATTTCCGTTTGAAAACTTGGTTAAAAACAAGATTAAATTTACAAGATATTTCACTCATTCTAATCCATCTATTCACTAGAGATGGAGTAATCACAATGAGTAATCCTCTACTTATTTATTACAATTAATCATAATTTAATCAATTAAAATTACTCTAAAAAAACCCACATGTAATCATGATCAATTTTTATTACTTTTATGATTACAATGGTAAAATTAAAATACTTGAAATATGAATTCCTTACAAATTTTTGATGAATAAGGTTCAACCTTATAGTTTTAGTAAGGAGAGATGTTTTAAGATAATACAGGTGTGTTTTAAGACAGCTTGGGTACTGTGCATTATAGCAAAGCATGTCTTGTCAACCACAGAGTTAATTGTGGTAAATACATATACCAAATTCTAGACCAAGTTCAACACATTTCAACAACTCAATTGTATGTAAAGTGTTTTCCGTTTGATCTATATAATTAGAAATAGTGGTTTATTTGGTTGATATATTAATGTCCATTCATTGTAGAACAAACACAGAGATATTTATATAACTCAAAAAGATGGTTAGAAAAAAAATTTACATCTCAAAAGTCAATGAACCCATACAAACAAAAACTTCATCTTAATGTGAATGACAACTAAGTGTAATAAAAAAGCTTCTAAAACTAAATGTGTCGTAACGCCAGGAATGCCCCTTCAGACAACTAAAATTTCAAAATGCCAAATTTAGTTTACCAATTGTTTGAAAGCAGAAAAAGTTATAAATCCTTGAAAATTACTCACTTCCTTTTAAGTTCAAGAGGCATAACTCAGTCAAAAATCATCAGATTAGAACCTAGTTCAAACTTGATCTGTATTTTCTAATAAATTAATCTTTTATGAAATATCAGCTTTCCATATGCATCACTTCAAAAGTTAGATGGCGGAAAATAAGAATTTCTCATTTTTTCCTAAGTTTAAGACGAATAACTCTGTCAAAATTCATTGGACCAGAACTAAATTCAAACTTGATCTGTATTTTTGTGTAAATAACCTACATATGAAATATCAGCTTTATATATGATTCACTTCAAAACTTTAAGAGAGGAAACTGAGAATTTCTCATTTTTTTCTAAGTTCAAGAAGCATAACTCTGTCTAAAATCATCAGACCGAAACCAAATTCAATCTCAACCTGTATATATATTTCTATGACACATCAACATATTAAATTTCAGTTGTGTATGTGCAATGGTTGTTAAGATAATGATCAGAAAGTGAATTTCCCATTGTTTCTAAGTTAAAGAGGTATAACTCGGTCAAAAATCATCGGACCGAAACCAAATTCAAACTCAACTTGTTTATTTCGTAAGACACATCCATGTATCAAATTTGAGTTGAATGTGTGCAATGGTTATTGAGATAATGATTGAAAAGTGAATAATGACTGAATGACAGAAGAACGGAATGATGGAATGACAATATGGAATGACAGAATATCCTAATTATACTCCTCTCAACAATGCATTGTTTCTTTCCTAAACATTAAACATTTAAAAGAAGAAACAATGTAAAAAACAAATCAAATACTGTTAATGTAATCTAAAGTATTCACAAGTAATTACGATTACAAAAAGGAAAAGTAATCTACTGTATCTAATCTATTGATTAGTCAGCCCGCGGCTGACTAATTAAGTTAGGATGAAACTTCAATTGCGCTTGCGTAAATTGGAATTCTGGGAAGGAATTAGACAGTTCGTGTTAGGAAAATTCGAAGAAAGTTATGAAACTGGTCATTTTCTAGGTCAAACTGCGCATCAATGTATTGGAAGACTGCCAATGGAAATCGTCTGCAGCTACAGTCCGGAGTCCGCGTATATCTTCCCGACTCTCTTAGTTAGATTGGAAAGTAAATATATTGGCAGTGGTTTGCGACGAGACCATGAAATTCGGAGAGCTATGTTTGCAAAGTTACTAAGTAGGTGTGCAGTCAAACATGCAGTTGCATTTACACCACTACACGCTTATCTCCTTACCTACATGTACAGCCATAAAAATAAGGGTGCAAACTAAATGTGTACCTGCACATTATTATTGTTATGGAAACTATTTATCTTGTATGTTAATAGAATGTGTATTCACTTTTGACCAAAAAAATTAAAACTCCGCTGGCTGACTTTCTTAGCTTTTTAAAAAGCTAACCTTGTTACTTCTAAAATAGGATGTTCCCAGTGAGGACAAATTATTTGAAGGAAAAAATCTAGACCATGCTATATTTGCATTTTTTGTGCTTGTGCTACATGTATTATAAGGTGTATAAGAAACCAGTATCTTAAAGTTAAATATTCTCATAAAAAATAAAAAATGTGTGAAAATTGTGTAAAAGTTTGGACTGAAGTAAATTGATGATTTCGCATGGATTCAGTTTCTCTTTAAAGTAAAACAAGATATATATATGAAAAATTACAGTCTCCAAAACAAAGCAAGGAAATTTGGAAAGGGACAATTTTGGCAGGGGGGGGGATTGGTGACACTGCACACTGATTAGGGGTATTTTGGGTTATTTGCATGACATTCTATTTGTAGCAATGCAAACAGAAGGATCCCAGGGGTTGACTTCACATTACAGCACTTCCTGTTAAAGAGGGGATAAGTATATGCTGTACAGTCATGACCTACATACCGTTTACAGCCCCGATACACAAGGAACAAAAATATATATGGTTTAGAGGTGGGAATCTTAACCGTTTTTTTGTAAATTGAACATTTCCTGTTTCAGGGGGGATAAGAACACGCTGTACGGTCATGTCCTATATACTATTTGTTGCCCAATTACACAAGGAACAAGAATATATATAGTTTAGGGGTGGGGATCTTAAAAGCTTTAGCGACATTTAGGCACTTCTTGATTCGGGGAACAGGACTACCCTGTAAGGCCATGACCTATATAACATTTGATGCCTCAATACACAAGGAACAAGAACATATTATGGTTAAGGGTCCCAATGGTTCTAAAGATATTTGAACACTTCCTGTTTCAGGGGCATTGGACCATCTCGTACAGTTGGAGAAGGGGGAGGGGGTAATGACATCAGGAACTACAGCTAATGTATAACATATACTGTGGAATCATTAAAATTCGTGGTGGCTCAATTTTCGTGGCATTCGTGGATAGCCCTCACCCACAAATTTACATCCTCAACGAAAACTAATTATAAAAGATTTAGTTTACCTACTGAAACTGAAAACTGACACATCCACGAAATTACATTCCGACGAATAAGCAAAAAACCCACAATCCACGAAAATTGGCCCCCACCTAATTAAATGATTCCACAGGACTGCCCATAACACAATATATGTATCTGAAGATCCCATTCCATGTCATTATTTTTAACAGTTTAAAAACTATAAACATTAACAATACAGTAAATAATTTCCCCCATAAGTTTCAATGTTAGACCCTATCCCCCATTTAATATTTAAACCAGGGTGTAAAACTGGATAATATGCAGGTCTATTGAGTTTGCAGCAATTCTAGTCATTCTTGATAAAACCTAGGTTAGTTAACTATTAATAACTGTCTACAATTAAACTCTTTCAAGAAATGCTGCATGGCAGAAACATATGTTAATATCATTTGGCTTTATATGGGCATTCAAAGGATATTGTGCCATTGGCACTTCCGTACAAGGACCAACCTAGGGGGCGACTTGGGCGAAATAGTCGCTTTTTGATCGGGAACTTCGCCGGAATTTCCTCCGAAAGAGAAGTTGAAGTCGCCCTGTATTCTGGGTTCACAATCGTGTAAATTAACCCCAAAAGCAATAAAATGATGATTATCTTATTGAAAAGACGTTTTCACTGCCTCATATAACCCCTGTTGTGATAAATAACTATCGGCTGTCTTATCTTTAGGGGTTATAAATATGGGTGATGCAACCACATACATTACTTTTAGTGCGAATATTACAATTAGTTTATAACTTGTAATTAGTTAATAACTCTGCCAAATTAATGCTAAAATAATCTTAAAACCGTTTGTTTACAGTTATCTTAAGAAATAAAGAGATCCTCTATAACGGTTGTAATTGGGTCAAAGGGTTGGACTAATACAGGTCTCCAAAATACACAGAAATCCAGATACTAATTTTATTTGTCATTTAGCTAACAAAAATGCAAAACACTTCATGTATAAAATGTATGAATGCATCAAATAAATTTCATAAATTCGATAAGTTTTTATATTTTTAGAAGTTTTTTTCATTTTTTATTGACTTGCTTCTAATCTAATTGAAATGATTAAAGTTTGAATCTGTTCATATCATCATTAGCATTATGCCGTTGTCAAGTAATGAAAGTCCCTGTCCGTATATAGTGTTAAATCTAAAGCAAAATAGCGTGGCGCACCGCCATGCCCTTTTTCCAAACGCCATGCCCTTTCAATAATAAATAAAAGTGATGCCCTTTTTATTGAAAGTAAATTTAATTCAAAACCACCATTGTCCTAGCCTCTGTTTTGATTGCAAAGTTAAACCAAAACTCGCTGGACTTCACACACGGGTGACCTGAGACAATAGATGATACAGGTAAACTGGAGAGGCCCAAGCTGAGGGGGTATACACAGCTATCCTACATAAGTGGGTGATTTGACACCTAATTACTGGTACAATAATTTGATAAATAACAACTGAATTATCTCCTTGAAATTAGTAATTGTACAAGACATCGTAAGGTTATCTATAAATAGAATTAACACAAAAGAATATATTTTATAGAGATAATTTGAAATTTTAACACTGAGGCACCTAAAACCATGTTTAGGTTAATGAAACATTATAATAAAAATCTAGAGGTGAAGTTTTCTTATTCTTTTTTAAACTTTAAAACAATCGTCAGATTAACCAGAATTTTCTCTGTTTCCAAAGAAAACGTAAAACTTCTTGAAGAATGCAGAATTTTTTTTCATAATAAAAGATTGTTATACAGATTTAATACAATTTGATTTTTTAAAACCTTAAAACAACAATTTCAATATCCAAATTTCTGTGGTTTAATAATTTTGCCATCAGTTGTCTACATATTCTCTTTTGACTGAGAAGTGGACAGGCATAGCCTACATCCATGCTATGCTTGTCCACTTCTCAAAAGAGAATATTGTCTACATTATACATGTCCTATATAAAACTACTTTAAAACTAGTCAGACCAATGCAATGACTGTTCTAAGGGATAAAATTAATGTAAATCAATTTAAGAAAGAATAAAAAAGATTGAAAATAAAATATTGAATAAGCAAATTATTTATTGTTCAATTATCTTGATTCATTACAGATCTCGAGGTCACACTTGATTATGATGCAAAATTTTCCTTAAAATATGCATGTTTCAAGGATTAATGATTTAAAATACTACCGCAGAGAAAGGTGCCCCTTTCAAGGTTTTGTAATATTTACCGCCGAGAAAAGTGCCCTTTTCACCATTATTTTAACATGCCCTTTTCAAATCCTAGATTTAACACTAGTATATTAACAAAACATAAATATCCAAATTTTACACTTATTTTTGTAAAATCTTAATCTTTGACATATGTACCTTTATGGAATACATGTACCACTTTTACCAAAAATAAGATCATATGCAAGATGCATAAGTTTATAACTAAATTTTTGGTAGGGGTTCACTGTTTACTTCCATTTCCCTTTCATTTCTAGCCCCCCCCCCCCCCTCCAAATAAAGCTATGAAAATGTACGAGAGCATACAGGTACATTTTACTCCCTCAACTACGTAATAGAGAAGTTATGGGCGCCTGTAAAGTGCGAAAAGAAATCGAAACGAAACGAAACCAATCGAAACCAAACGAAACCAAACGAAACCAATCGAAACGAAACCAAAAATCGAAACGAACCCAACGAAACGAAACCAACGAAACGGAATAAACAAAACCAAACAAAACTGAAAATCATTAATCACTACATAAAAGTGATAAAATATATTTATTTAAAAATATTTTAAACCATAAACATAATGGCCTTTATCTTTCAGATTGTTGTTCTGAATTCTTAAGCCGCTTACCTGGTATTTGCAAAAATTATAGAATGATGTAAATAACTGATGTACATTCAAATATTTTTTATGCTTCTGATTTATTTCATTAAAGGGATAGTCAGACTTTTTGGTGAACATGCTGCGCTAGAGAATGAATTATATATATCGAAATCGGTTATGGTTAAGTAACAACGGAATAAACATAAGTTTTATCTATCCTGAAGTATTAGTATAATTATATTGTACACTATGCATTAAATGGTATAATGTGAATGAATATTGTAATTATTTTCTTGTTCAAAATATGAACAGTTTCTAAGGCAAGGCAAGCTACTGAAAAACAAGTTGATAAAAAAGGACTATCAAAAGTGTCATGTGAATTCATCTTCTTGTAAGTTCTATGGTCGATACAACGACCTTGTCAGCAAATACAATCTTCCACTGGGCCGCATGCTGACTGACGTTTTTCATACTAATTATTAGACTATAATTAATCACCTAATTGTCTATGGGCTTTTGCGGTTTTTATTTTTCCGTTTACGACAAAAAGCAAACGGCGGGTGTGACCGGTCAGCAGAGGATGCAAATGGCTACAAACCAAGATGATTTTCCGTTGCAATATTTTCTTAAGAACAACGATAATTCAGATATCATAAATAAATTGTGTCAGAACTATGGAAACTGTTAAAAAGACATTGTTTTTATTTACTCTTGCAAATTGCTATCAAAATTGTTGTAGATTTCAGATAATTCTTAGGGTAAGAAGGGGCCCCAGAAAGTAGTAGTTATCTGCAGCACATCATTCTTTTAATTTTTCTGTACAAGTTTTTAATGTTTGGCAAGACATTTCTAATGATCAACCAAAATTTCAGTCATAGAATTATGAGAAAAACAAGAGCCCACAATTAACAATAAATTGAATAATTGAGCCCACAATTCTGCTATGTTTTTTGTTCACATGAGTTTATTAAATTCAATTTAAGATTTTTTAACTTGGTATTTACTATTCAGCATTTGAAATGTAAACAAATAAAAACATGGCCTCAGCTCTGTGTACAAAGAATTGTGAGTAAAGCTCGATCTGCATCTTGCTTATAACTCGAAGCTTGACATTCAAATAATGAAATCTGGTTATAGTCTGTCCCAAGATATTTATGCAGCACATTTGAGCAATTTTTAATAAAAATATACATACCTGTGAAAGAAGTGCAATTAAATTCGATGAAAGGGAAATTTTCCAAGATAACTTCATTGACACATTATCATTTTTCACTCGAAAAAAATCACAGGATCGAAAATAGATTTCTTACAAAGATTTATAATGGGGAATGTTTACATCTTTTCTCCATTTGGAATCACTAAGAATACCTTGCGCAATTTTTCAATGTTATCATTCGGGCTTACTGCAATACAAAATCCCAGTAGACATCACATTTTTTAGCCTTGAATTGAAACCTGATAAGCTAATGGGGGCGTTTCAACTGAGAAATCTTGGAAAATTTTCATACTTTTGAATGAACATCGTTTAAACCCTGAGGTATTTATAAATATTGAGTAATTAAGCAAAATGTGAATCCAGGATATCTTGGGACAGAGTATAGTATTTAAATAGAAAATTGTAAACGATAAAATTGAAAAAAATGCCAGCACCATTACAAAGACAGAGCACAATTTTTTTTTCAAATCATACATACACCTACATGTATCCATCAGCGAAAACAATGTATGTTTAGACTGAATAGACTTGAGAAAATGCTAAGCATCTTCACAAAACACATTGCATAAATCAACCACTGCGCAGAGATTATACCGATTTACCAATTGCATGAATCGTCCTTTAATATGTTGTTGATGCATCAGAATTTGCTCATTTTGCGCTGGTAAACAATCAGCTGCCTGATTTACCTAAGTTTACAAGTAAAAATTCCAAAACACAGGCAATGGTAATGAAACGTAATTCAAAACAAACTAAAACCTCCGTCACAAGTGAAAATGTCAACGCACAGAAATATTTAACCTCAATTTACTTCACAAAATAATCGGCACCAATATATCTTGCAAGTTTCAAACATTACCTTTGCGCGTAAACTGTTCCACAACAAACAAATTAATCTTTTGTCGGAATGCGTCTGAAAATCGCCGCTTCGAACAAAGAGCCTCGTTTCCGAGATAACCGGAATGAATTTGGGGGCGCGCTTGATTTTCCAAAAAGGTGTACACCGTGTACACTTTTGTAAATCAAGTGCAGTGATGTAGCGTTTAGGTGTGCACCGCGTGTACACTTTTCTACACCGAGTCAGGAGCGTATGCACTAAAACTTGACAAATGATTTTAAAGTAATATACCGGATTAGAAGTTGCAATAAAATTGTCTTTTGTATGAAGGCCTTTTAATTGAAATGTGGTTATTTTATTGCATTTAAATAAAAAAAAGCATCGGATTGTCGCTGAACATCAAATTCTCTGTTAAAACTGCATCCTTTTCCGTCATATTTTCTTAACTAAACCATTTAAGTGCACTTGATATACAATACAAAATGTTCACACCGGTGTGCACTGGTGTACACCAAGTTAAGGTAAATCAAGCGCGCCTTGGAATAACGAACCCGAACTTATAAACCGATTGGAACCCCCCCCCCCTATTATGTTTTTCGTTATAACTCAAATTTGGAACCGAATTAGCCCTTAATTTTTGCAATTTATATTTTCCTTTCCATAAGGATGATTTATGCTAAATTATTTTGCATTTGACTCAGTACTTCTTGAGAAGAAGATTTTTAAAAATGCACCCCCTTTTTTTCACAGTTTCGAGGTTTTCTACGCTTTGAATGAAAATTGGCCTTTCATTTCTGCAATTTACATTCACCTTTCCATAAGGATGCTTTGTGCCAAATTTGGTTGAATTTGGTCAAGTAGTTTTAGAGAAGAAGTTCAAAATGTGAAAAGTTTACAGACGGACGGACAGACGGACAGACGGACGGACGGACAGACGGACAGACGGACGACGGACAAAATGTGATCAGAAAAGCTCACTTGAGCTTTCAGCTCAGGTGAGCTAAAAAAAAAATGAAATGAATTGTATATTTATTAAAAGCTTTTTAAAAATAAGTTACTGTGTCCAGTAAAAGAAATAATGTGTGTGAAATTTAATAGCAACGCCTCTAAGTTACACCGCAGGTGCGCGGGGATAAATCTTTGATCCACCTCTGGTTGCAGACGAAATGGCGTCTTACAAGCAAGCAGACGCTCCGTTTACTTCGTTAAATATTGTGTAGTAGAAATGGCATCTTGCTTATTTTTGTCAAATATCATAACATGGAGGTAAATATTCTACGAATTTGAACCTAAACAAAAATGCCCTATCATCAAAGTGGATTACAAGTCAAACATTCAGTGGCATGTGTCATCGCACGGATACAAATGGGATACGTTTTCATAGGCTTATCTTTCTTATGGTGAGTTCCGAGATGTTTGAAATAAATTTTCTTCGTTCCCAACTCTTATAGTGTCTTAGAAATTGTGTTATTTATTTATTTTAGTTTGTAGCTTAAAACAACGAATATATAGAGGAAATCTTGTTGTTTTTATACAATGGGCAATAATGGGTACTCGGCAATAATGGGTACTCGCATGTTATTTAGATCCAAGTACCTTTCAATCATTGCATAATTCAATTAAAGAAATATATTTACCCAGTGGAATCTCATCATCCTTTGCCTTCCCAGATTTTGGTCTGGCTTTTTTGTTTTTCTTTGCTTTTGTTTCAACTATAAATGATACAATGCTTATCTTTTTACATTCACAATTCTTCAGCTGTTCTTTACGTAAAAATGACACTAATCAGAAGAATGTAATTAAACTACATATTCAATTGTAAATACAGTGCTTTGTAGTGTGACTATAAAAGGTAAAACGTGTTGGTTTGAAACAGATTTGTTAAAGACACAACTTATATATGTTTGTATACAAACGGCATGTTTAATCTTGTTGGCAAAACATTTTTCGCCTTATTATCCTTGCAGATGCACTAGAAACTGTAAGATATGTATACGTTTTGAAGAAGAAAATATATATCATTGAATGCATTTGCTTGATTTAAAAAATTACGATGCAGAGTATAAATAATTTGATAAAATAGTTTGTAACCAACAAAATTCCATACCTTCGTCAGCCATCTTTGTTTACTTTCAAGCACGCACCAAATCTCAAATCGAATCTCCATTGGTTGCATGGATTTGAACGGACTAGTGTAAAACTAGCGTAAGATCGAGAATGTTTAATTTAAAAAGATATGTTAGATTATTCATTTATATTTTGTTTGTATTTGATTATGATATTAGAAATTTAACAAAACATCTTTTTTGCGTCATGCAGACTTGTACAGGTGCCCGCCACTTGCGAAAAATCAAAGTACTGAAAGTACTAGGGGCGTTTTTAACAATGAAATCTCAATGTTTCAAAAATTATAACTTAATGATTGTTTTTTAATAATGAAATATGTGCAAACATAATTTTGAATGTAGAGATTAAAATCTGCATTTATGAAATTAAACGGCACCAATTATGAATATATCTTCGGATTTTTTTTCGAACCGAACATATATAATTGTATAACGTTATACTCGTATAGTATAACGGGACCGTCTAGGGAATAATCCCGTACATAATTCCGAGTTCAGAAGGATTCTACATAAATGTACATGCAACAAACAGTTGAAATATTTTAAAAATGAATACATGTACATATAAGCATACATGTATGTGAAAAATGTTTGGATTTTAACGCCGATCAATTTTCTAACTTAAAAATGATACATATGTGTTTTTGTGTGTATTTTCCAAGCTTTTGTGTTGAAGGGGGGGTTTCTTTAATTAAGGAAATAATTTTTATATTATTAAATAGAATACCAGAATATGTAATAGCTATATTTTTGCCCACAGTTGTTTGTTTGTTTGGGGTTTTTTTTCTTACAGATTTGATTAGTTTGGTTTTCTTGTGTGTATTGATTTTCTAGCTTGTTTTTATATAGAGATTGGAGGTACTAAAATTGAAACAACTCATTTTTTTTTTTCAATTTTAGATTGAAAGAAACATTGATAAAACATGTATGTAAAATAAGTTCCAGTGGAACATTGTATAGCTGGTATTTTTCTTTGTAATTTATGATTTTCTCAGTAATTCATATGCATAACTGATATTAATTAGACTACAAACCTGAAGTAACAAAGAGATTCATTAAGCCCAACTGCACTACATAAACATAATAAGGCATTGGGTGGGATTTCAGAAACACTAATAGATGTTAATATTAGAGGCGAAGTGACAAAATCTATGGGTCATAGCAAAGATAAGGATAAAATCTTTAAGATTTTGGAAAAAAACCCACTTTGTTGACATGCTGTTTCAACACTTCTCTTTTTGAACTCTCAACACAAAAGAGTTCGAAATTGCAAAGGAATATAATTCATTTTCCAAAAATGTAATCATATTTTTGAACTTATTATGTCACAAAAATACGAGCTTAAACCCTTTAGGCCCCTAATTTGAAGAGCTAACCCCTTTCTATGGATGTGAATTGGTTACTCATTTAATTTCATATTTATTTTGATTTACAAATGTTTAGAATTTCTTTTCAGATCTTGAGATACCGGTATACGGAGAAGAACGTTTAAGGGGCTGCATGGTCCTTTATGTACTTCTTGGGGCTGCGTATTGAAGATTGAAAGAAGAAATAATTTTGAGAACATAATTCTGAGCATTTTATCTTCAATACAAAATATTTCTCCATTTAGAAATACTGGTATGATAGGCCAGGTATTTGGACGTCTAGCCCCTTTAAATCCATAAATACGTAACATATGAGATAATTTTTATATGTCTAGGCGAATAACTTTAAAATTTAACATTTTTCCTCCTTTAACATATAAAAAAAAATAGTGATTTCTTAAAAAGAGCTATTAATGAAAGACTGACCCCTCTGGACCCTTCATTTCAAGGACCAGCCCCTTTTTCTTGACGGCAAATGAAATCTATTGTCTATTGAAACTTTTTTTGTTCTACATGTCTAAAGAAAATATTCTTGATTGAAAAGATAATGAAAGAAAACTACAAAAAATCACGGCGCTTTTTACATCTCATTTATCGATCACTGTCGAGCTTCGGCGTTTTATGCGTCAGACAGAATCGGATGCCAAATGGCACATCTACAACATTTTCAATATTTTGACAATTATCCCTGAAAATTTGAATTCAATACCTTCACTGGTTTAGGAGGAGATCCGTGGACAAACCGACCCTCTGAAAATCGCTAAAACGTCAATATCACAAAATCGGAAGTGACGTCATCAATGGAAAAAAATTCCTATAAGGTTCAGATCAGTAGCTTTCAGATCTGAAAGTTTCATTAAAATCGACCGAGCCATTTACGAGAAATTGCGTGCGCAAAATTTGTCAGAAAAAAAATAATTGTGCGAAAATGTTCCCGAAATCTTCCGTTGGCATACATGCCAATTATCCCGATTTTCGCGGGATTCTCCCGATTTGACGTCGTCAAAAATACAAATCACGATATCCCGATCGGGATTGTCAAAATACCCCGAAATCCCGATTCTCAAAAAATCTAACCCGTTTTACGACAATAAGTCCCGATTTCCATCCAAAATTTTAAATCCCGCGCTGCTTGTCTATGCTAACCAATCAAAAAGCGGGATTATGACCGCCATTGCTGTTTACCTGTATCATGTGTATAGCGTGTGTGGATATATCGGGATGTGTGAATTGGTGTAATTACCTTTACGCTACCTGTGTCGGGGTGTTTGCAAACCTAATGAGGAGCATGTTTTGATAGTAATTGATCGGGAAGTATCGTCAGAAAAAAAAATAATTGTGCGAAAATGTTCCCGAAATCTTCCGTTGCCGGTTGGAAACGTAAGACCATAATCAAAAAGATTTTCCGTTGGAAACGGAAGACCTTAACATGTTGCAGAGTGCAGTGGTTTTAACTTTTATTTTATTAAAATAACACGACCCTTTCTAATATATCATTTTCCTTAATTTCTCGATCTTAACTAACAATCATTACTATTTTTCATAGGCACACACGCTTAAAAAGCACAAGACTGTCATGTAAAAGAGTTCCACATTTCATGGTATGTAGCTGCAGGTCTGTAGCTCCCGGTCTAAAAAAAATCGGATGGACGACCTGGGAGCTACAGTGCCAACCATGGAAAAATTTGTGCATGTATTTATTGCGCAGAAAAATGTGCGCTAGTTTTGGACTGATTAACCTTATTCATACGCAAATTCTGTGAAAACAATTAATACCATTAAATTCTTCATGCAATCTTGCCTCAGACATTCTCCGGAACACGCTACCGACCTCGAAAAATCAAGTATGTTAAATTTACATCGAGATCGAGAGTCGCCATTTTTACATTAAAACAAACTGCAGCATTTCAATTAACGGGGCTGGTGATGGTGTTTTAGAGGCTATCAAAGGCAAGTAAAAAACGGTATCAGTAGTAAATTGCATGAAGAATTTTTTCAATGGGTTGCACTGTAGCTACCAGGTCGTCCATCCGATTTTTTTTCACACCGGGAGCTACAGACCTGCACACAGCTCCATCCAAATTTCAGACTATGAAGAGGAAGGCGAGATTTTATTGCTGTTTAGAGTCTGCTCAAAAGACGGTAAGCTTTTTTAAAAAGCTATACTTGTGTAATCTTAGAAACAGACGGGACATATGATAAGGAGCGCATATTTATGGTCGGTTGCAAAGGGTTCCCAGCTTACTCAGTATGGAAGGTGCATGCTCACAACATTAGGAATATCTGGAAGAATTAGCAGAACAGCGATGAGAATACAGGGGGGAAGCAGCAGAAAGATTATTCTGCATGCTGGATATGACACCGTCGAGACGATCTGAGCTGGAAGTCGGGATGCATCCAGAAAGATCTTTACTGACCAAGTGTATGTCTGATTCGTATCCCCTCATCTCCACCAAGATCGATAAGTGTCAGACACTTGGCTAGGTGAGAGCTAGAGCTCATTTGATAGATAAGGATGAAAAAATGTATCTCATATTTTCTAAGCATCAGTCGCACAATGTAATAAATTAATAATTGTAGGAAACTGTTTAAAAGAAACCTAAGAAATCCAAAGTACATGGTTAATTTTGAAAAAAAAATATACACATCAGAAAACACAAAATGTTCGGATGAAGACATAAGAAACGGTGGTAAGCTTAAGATTCCACATACATGTATACCTTTAAGATTCCACATACATGTATACCTTTAAGATTCCACATACATGTATACCTTTAAGATTCCACATACATGTATACCTTTAAGAGTCCACATACATGTATACCTTTAAGATTCCACATACATGTATACCTTTAAGATTCCACATACATGTATACCTTTAAGATTCCCACTCGATGATGTGCGAAAGCTGTACATATATAACATGAAATAAATCACCGGGTTTAGTTTAAACAATATTTATTCATGTTTTTTTTTCAATAGCAGGTACAAATATCTAACATAGTGTACAATAAGATTGGATGAATTCGATGGAATTCCCTTTAGAATTTCACAAATAGTTTAATTGGAAACATATAAAATTTAATCTATATGAAAGCCTTGTGGGATGGGTGAATTATTGTCCAAGTGATATAAACAAAATTTAAAGAAAAAATGCAAACGCGGGTTGATAGGTATTTTTTCTGCAATGCTAGCTACCTTCACTTCATACCCATACCCACATGAACAACAAAAGAAAGCATTGTATTGTTTAATGAATAATTACAGATTGGCTCATAAACACATATTTCATTTGGTCTATCGAATTGACCCATAAACTCTTATTGTATTGTTTTCTATTCTGCACAATTTCTATCATCTCTAACTTGAGGAGGTTTGCGGATCAGAAACCCTTGCTTTGGGAAGATGCACAATTCATCAAATTTTTTTTTCACATTTTCTTCTATAACGCATCTCGTTTTGGCGGTTGCTTTGAAACAGACATTCGATTACATCATCTTTATCCAAAATCTAAAGCCTACTACAAATGGGTCCTCAAATCCATAATCTGCCAATGAGTGCCATTATGTGTGAGTGTGTATGTTATCTTTAAGTGTGTGTGTGTGTGGGGGGGGGGGGGGTTGTGGTCATTTATACGATTTATAATTTTCATTGTGTGTATTGTGTGTAGTTTTGTTCATTTTATTCATATACACTGTACTATTCGCAAAAGAAAATAATGGAAAAGGAATGAGTTAAAAAAAAATGAAATGTCATATTATAATTCCCATTCATATCGTCTCGACCTCTCTCCATTAATTACTTGTGCCTGAAGTAGCAAACGACAACATTTATACGCTATGACGCAAGTTGTATACGCTATAATTTCTCCAATTTTACAATTTTGTTTCAGGTTTTATTTTTTAAAGTCAAGTGTATCTCATTCCGAAGTCACAACATTGTATTTTTGTTATCTAACAAATCCGAGTTCAAACGCTACATGCAGTCTACATTGTAGTCAACCTTTGATATTTGACCCCAATTTTGTAGATCGTGGTTTCATTGTAGACTTCTAAACATTCTGTACAATAATACATTCAGTTTTTTTTCTTTCAAAAAATGATACAGCACAAAAAGAATGCATTTCTTAAACATGCAGAATATCCGATTTCAGTCTACTCTGTTTCGCTGATCTTAAATATTTTGAATGCATATACCATGCATGTACTTTTTTTTATAGATCTAGAACAATACGAGCGGATTTCTTGAATTGAGAAAATGCGCTTTCAGTCTACCGTCTGAAGGAGGCTTGAGATGTAATGATACCAGTTTCTGTTAGTATGACCCGTTGGGATCAAGGCCAGGTGAACGGGTGGTGTAGTGGTTATACACCCTGGGTCTGTTACATACCGGTGTGAAAGAGCCTGGTAACAGAAGGATTGTTGTAGTATAAAGTTTAAGGTCGTGATCGACAGAGGAGACATGTTACCAACTGTTATCACTTTCTGTCACGAAATAGAAGAGAAAAAAGGAAAGAAAAGACAAACGTTTATAAATAAGCTTTCTTTTTTTTATTCAATCATTGACACACGTTAACGTTTGAACATTAATTTTTGAACTTCATTTTTTTCTATTTAAGGAGGTCTCCCTAAAATGTTGAGATATTGTTTGTTAAGCTATAAACTATATTTAGTAAAGAAAAAAATACATTTATTTCACCTTTTAAATTTTGGTGTCGCCTATCTCTTTATACAGAGATCTTCTTCTAGACTAAAGGAGATCAATACAGTCTAAAAATGGCAACGACCAGAAAAAAAAAATTGATTTTGAAAATTTTGATATAAATCCGCATTAGAATAGATGAAATGTAACAACTTTATAATTTGGTAAACAACTTTTTCTGTAACAGTACTATCATGGAGATTAATCACTCAGTATATCCAAAACTTCTTGGGGATCAATCTTACAAACTATAGACATATAGAAAACCTTGTTGTTGCATTTGATATACATAAATGCGGATTTATATCAAAAATTTCAAAATCAATTTTTTTTATTTTTTGCACTTTAAATTTATATCCCATTTGGGCTATTATATCCCATTTGGGCGATTGGTCCCAACCTGATAAAATGTAAACGTGTCGTACGATTGTGTATAAATGATAGCATATACCTGAACCTTAGTTGGACATACAATATTCATCCGCATTGCTGATGTGAAATTAACCCTCTACCTGGTGGGAGTAATGAGCAAACAGGTCAAGGTAAAAACACGTGTATACCTTGCAGGTCGTATACTGTTACATTTTCCGTGTTGTATTTACATGTAATAGCATTGAAGGTGAGGGAGTATTATAACGGTAACATGACTACCTGCAGCCAACTTACGACCTTCATCAACTAGCTGTGTACATGTATTATGCTCGTTCACTGGTACACATGCCATAGGTAATTCTGTGCCATATTTGTCTATCCGTCTGCTGAATGTGATAATTTACGTTAACTATTAATTCAATGTTATACCAATTTAAACAGATTTAAGAAATTAATTTAATAATTTTTCTATTGATCGACGTATCAAAGAAAAAATTGATGGTCATTTTTTTCTTTGATACGTCGATCAATAGAAAAATTATTAAATTCATTTCTTATCATTTAATGAAAAATTTTCAAATCATAAAATGTGAAGTGTCATTGATCAAAAATGTAAATAATGTAAATGAAGCCGCGCGTATGAGTACAAAACAGTAACAGCAACAATATTCAAAATGGATGCGCCTTCAGCTGATGCAGGGCTATTGAGCTGAATTTAATGAATTAAACACAAATAGAACGTTGAAATCTGAACCGGCTGAATTGACAACAAACGGAAATTACATGCGATGGCTTGTGATGCTATTCACTATGCAGCAAGATTCGTTAAAACTGGTTTTGATGTGAGTTAGATCGCTGGAATATGCAACTGGATGCAAGGAGACGCGATCGTGGACGAAATAGTTGATATGTCGACAAATAATGGTATGTATGAGCGACTTTTGTAAATGTTGTGGTAACTAGATAGCCTGTGAGGTACTATAATCTTATAAATGATATATCTGCCGCTTGGAATACGCCGAAGGATTTGATGCACTACCTAGTACCCATAGCTTTGCTTTACGATGCTTATTCTGATGACCGATCATGTACGTGTGTTAATTTAAAACTCATCGTTACCAAATTTGAACAGCAGTGTTACCGTGAAGTGTATAGGCCTGTATGTCCGCTATAATTATTCATGGAATTGGAACAGCCAGCCTCGCCGTACGTAAATGCTGATCGTTGATCGGAAGCAGACGAAATCGTGAGAAGACGCTTAATTTTCTATTTAGTGAATTAAATTTTGTGTAGTGTTTATTTTTCAAGGCTAAACTTTAAATTTTTTATATTTATAAAGTTGTATTTTGTTTGCTGACAATTAAACAGACACAACTTTACATTTTGTTGACAGTGTTTATTTTGGAAATTCCCGTTCTATAAATAGTGTTAAATCAGAACAGTTGAGAAAAGTAGATCCGGCAAAAATTTTATTGATGCAGGTATCAAAGAAATTTTTCGACCAATCAGAAGCGCCAATATCTCATCAAGCTAATAAATATTAAATGATAGACGAAAGAATTATTAGAACATGTGACACGTGACGACAACGCGTATGTTAACTCGTTAGAGTGTTCGAGTTGTTTTACAGCGGTTCGCTCCCTTGTACCAGATAAAAATATATCCCACAAAGTTTCAGAACTCGGTCATGGCTGAAATAGGTGTGTGAATTTATGCAAATTTCCAGTTGTAAAATGTTATAATGGTAAAAGATTTTGAAGAGGTGTCAAATCCAAATAAAGCGTACATGCATGAAGAATTACCAAGGAAAGTCTGTCGCACAGGTCCGCCTCTAATTATTATAGCAGTACGGAATGTGTCTGGCCCAGAACATTTGGAAATGATTTATTGCGAACGCATGTTGAATTTTATAACAAGCAATTTTAAAGGTCACGAATATATAAGTCTAGAAATAAAAATAATTATGTCAGTAAGTAAATTTTTACTTTTTAATTTTATTACTAGACAATATTACTGTATTTTCGGGGTTTTTTTTAAAACCTTATTTGGTGAAAACACGACATGCTCTTTAAAGTTAATTGAGGTATATTTTCATGAAGGACCCACTTTAGATAAACCTTAAATATAATTATGTAATTTAGGTGACCGATGTCGGAATGTTTTTCAATAAAAGCAACATTTAATAGAAAGTGTGTTTTGCAATACTTGGAAATTCAGGTATTGAGCATATGAAGTTTTACATTTATCGTATTCATATACTTTCAAAAGACAACATAAAAAATATAATATATTTTGTCTACTTTTTATTTTAATTTTTCTCAAATTAAAACAATACTTTATATCAAATATTTGAGACAATTCATGTATAACTATACACGTATTCAATGATATGTACAATTGATTCTTTGTACAAATAACTGTAATATACATTGTAATTTCTCCTTATAAAAAAAACAATGGGCATAACAGTAACAAAACAACGCTATAAAATTAGACCTCTTTGTGTAACAGGTAAAAATCCAAACAATATCACTTGGAATGTTTTTGTTTTTCTACATGGCTTTCACGGTCATTTCCGCAAGGGAAACAACTGTGTGTCCACCGATGTAGCAGAATGATATGTATAATATTGCATATATATGTTGCGGAGCGGATGAGGCAAATGATACAGAGTTTGCATGTTATAACCAAGCTGGGTCCCCATATGATGATGGATCAAGAGAATTACAGGTTTAGACTAGTTTTATACACTCCCGCCATAGGCGTCGCCACCAGTACCGTATGCTGACCGCCATATTGCGAGAAGGAGCACTTTCATTTGTAGTTCACAAATATCCCATCAACAGGACGGTACTGCCTCGATCTCCGTCAGAATGATTTCGAAGTCTTGACTGTCCCCAATTTTGTTCATTTCGATGATGAATGTAGATTCGTGAGAATAGTGGCGCACAATATTGTCATCCATTTTGACAATAATTCTGAAATCAAATAAAATGAAAAAGATTAACATTCAGTTTTTGACTTGGTGAACTTTTTGCAATAATCACATTAAATAGACAGTATTCTCAAATACATAGCATAATAAGTGTTATACACACCCTTTCTTGGAACGCTTATATGTAATTTTGATATTATCAACAGGAATGTTGTATTTTTCCTCAACCTAAAAACCCAATGAAAAAAATCGCTATCAAAAACAAAGTTAGACAAAGCATTGTAAAGTGTAACCGAAATCCGTGTTTTTTAAATAAATAAATTCATGGTGAATTAATCCCTGTCAGTGACATGGTAGCTTACCGCTTTTAAAAGACCGTGTAAAGTGGGGGTCCGCAGCATTAGAGCCGTAAACACCTGCTCATGATGTTCTCGTACATACAGTAGCACTGAAACAGCCACAAAGCAAAGAGGTTAATGACAACTTACAATTCCTATTAGTATTCTTATTTAGTTTTGCTTTTACTTTTATATTTTCAAATTCTAGTACGTGTAAATTTTTAAGTACCTTTTTGAAATGATTCGTAGGAGTCCCGCCTTTGTCTTTTGAATGGCGGACATAAGACGTCATCAAAGCTTTCCCCCAGGGAATTCAAACTTTAAGAAAAGAACAGAATACTTCAATAAAATATATTGAATATTGAAATTCATTGTTGTATTTTTAAAATCAAAAGATTAAATAATTTTAATATTTCAATAAATGTTTATTTACCTTGAGTTTCCATCATCTTCTAAGCCACTAATTGATAAGCGTGATGGACTTTTCTATAAAAAAAAAAAAAGTTAAAAAAATATAAATTACAATTCATAAATGTTTTCATAGTAATTTATGTAAGCAAAAAATATAGAGTTTGATCAGCTTTTTAAAATGAATGGGCTTGGATTATTTTGTTAGTACCTCAGTTTTCTTAATCCCGTCTTCATCCGCGGACGGAGTATAAAGGAAGGGCTCTGATTTTGTGTCCTGCATACTGTAAAACTCGGACCGCTCACTTGGTGGGTGGTAGTGGTTGTCATGACTACGTTTTCGGGCTATAAAAGAAAACAAAAAATAACTTAAATATCCCTATAGATGTCAGTAATACTATTTTTATAAAAATAGTTTTTTACGAAAGAATTATTTCCACTGGAATGCTTGTTTATGCAATTGTAGCTAGAAGTAGAGCAGCTTAGATTTGAATAAAAGAATAAAGGCATGTTATGAAAGTAAAGTATCTAAAGGCAACTAAGTCAGATTTTATTTTGTTGATAGCTGACCTTGGTTAGGGCCTTCGGAAGTCTGTCGTGTTTTTAATCTCCTTTCCTCATCTCTGGTTTTCCTTTCGGCTCCCTGAAGAGAAAACAGAACAATGCTTACTTGGGCGATACAAAAGGTAACCGTGCAATTATCAGATCAACGTTCAAAAATGATTTCTTTGTATTATAAGAAAAAAAAACAACATTTCTTTGGGTTGTATGTCACCCAGTTTATTAAATGAACAGTGAGGAAATGAAGGGGGGGGGTGGCTTACTTTGTCACAGAACACTTTAATCTGGCAGTACCCACGGTGTACCGGTTCCTCTCGGGCGTTTTCGTACGTGTCGATCTGGACGTGAAGAGGCAAGCCCTAGACAAAAGAGATATAGCATACATTATTGACAGGAATCTCCTAGAGTCTACCAGTACCTCCATTAAAGATGGCAATAATTATATAACGAAATGTAGAGTACTTATACTGAAGCAACTGCCTACCTTGACACCCTTTTGGTTACTGAAGTCAGTACTGAGACAATGGACAGCTACGTTCACCTGAGAAAAAAAGGGAAACCGTTATTTTATTTTCCAATTTATTCAGGCAGGGAAATCAAATGATAAAAGTACATTTAACTTGCTTTCACATTCTATTTTTGTGTCCCATTTAAAGCCGAAATACGACACGGTCGACACCTGATGCGCAAACAAGGAAATTTAACCCCTCTCATCCATTCGAAAATGCACTTGAAAAAATTAAATACTTCAATAATTGTTTGATGGCGCAAAATTTAAATAGGAGAAATCCCGTGGGTGGAATCTATTGAAGATTTTTTCTAATAACCAGAGACTGTTAACTTTAACCTTTTCTTTGAACTGGATTACACTTTGACAGATTACACCAGTCGCCGCCCACTTCTAGTATACTCAATTCAATTCCATTTACGATCTTGCGTCAAAACCCCCAATTAAACAGTTTCAAAACTTTGTAAAATGTTTAAATTGAATCCCATTTCTGAAATTGAAGACTCTGGCTGCACAATACCTGCATTGAAAGATTGTGATCTGCTGAGCAGAGTGAGAAATTGCTTACCTTTATCGGAGAATCTCGCGGATTCCAGCGCACGGACACAGCATTATAAGACACCTCGGTAATATTGCAAGCCTGTACGCCTTGACTGTCCTTTGTATCTATACAAAAAACACAGGAAAAAGGGTCACAATGTGGCATAGATTTCCGAAATAAAGAAATAAATAAAATTCTGTGAGGAGCGTTCTTTAAAATCCCGCAGGTCTGAAATTAACCCGGCCTTGAAGCAGACGACTTACCGATGTCTATGACGCGCTGTTTGTGACTGTGCTGTCTGCTGTGCCAAAACTCCCAAGCCTTCTGTTCATCTTCTACAGACTTGTCGTCCCGAAACACCACCATAATTACACTCTGTGAAATAAACGATACCACGTTAATTTCAGGTCGATCACTATCATTCTGTAAAATTTTCTTTTCATTTTCACGTTTTCAAAGAACATTATTGTGCAAGCGTTCTAAATTCTCACCTTAACCATTCCACTAGAAGGTAACCGTTCACCCGTGTACTCGATCGTCAATCCGTAATACTGGCCTAAAAGACGTAGGAAATGCGATTACACTGTATATGAATGTTAAAATTATATTGCAGTGGGTGTATGACAATGTCTGCTGCTGAATGCTATATTTTTTCTTTACCTTTGTTTAAATAAGTGACCCTGTCCTCGTCTCGCCTGCAAGCCGAAGAAATCGGGGTCTCCAGAATACATTTGTACCCAGCGGTATCTTCTGGTCTGTAAGAGAAGAGGATCATCTCACATCAAATGTTTGATGAGAATGGTTTTGTTCTAATATGTGGACTGCGGTTTTTAACACTCTTTTATACGCAATAGTCAAAAATGTATACAAACTTCATTCACGATTAGCCTTGAAAGTCTTTATACATCATCATAAATCACAAGCAACAAAGGTTTAATTATATGTTATCTGTTACGTTAATTCAAGCCCCTGGTTATTTTGGAGTTAATTAGCGGTATCAATGCTTACAGTTTTGGAATGACTGTCCCGAAAGAGGGCATCTTTTCGCAGGCCGACCATAACTGCTTCTGGTAGACGGCCGGTGCGGACTTCCGACGTTTGCCCACTTTCTGGCAGGAAGTAGTTGTTACTTCGCCATAACTTCCGGCGTCTTGGTTGTACATCTATAATCAATAGAAATAAATTAGTTTTTATTTCATATATATGTTCTGTGCAACAATACTAATATATGCAAAAACAACTTTTTCTCATGTAATTTATGTCGTCATTCAATCACCGTTTGAATGATATTGTGTTTAGAAAAAGGGAAGATAAGATAGCAAAACAACAATAAAAACACATTGTTGCGATTCTGTAGTGTAAGGTGTTATTTCAAAGATATTATAATTATAAACATTTTAGCATTGGAGAGAGAGAGAGAGAGAGAGAGAGAGGATTTTTTAAATCGGCTTAAAAATCAATAACTTCTACTTGTCCCATCATTCACTAATTTCACAACAGGTAAAAAATAAATTCAGTGAAGCACATCCTACTCATTTTTTCAACAGAAAAACACATCCATAAAATTATGAATACCACTAATGTTTCACAAGTTATAAAGCAGAAATATTACGCGCTAACACTGAGTGTCATTTTGGCGCCGATCACTAGGGCATAATCATTCATTTTTACACTTTTGGGCAAAAAACTTTGCAAAGCGTCAGTTGCACGGCAAAGGTGGTATCTAACAACAACAAAAAATGTGTAAAAGTGACATCGCCGACCAAAATAACAAAACCAAGTTTCCCTATCGCAAAATAATTGTCAATACAATCATGGCTTCTTTATATTCAAATGTTTTCCTTTCCATTCGGATTTTTTCTTTGGAAATGAATTTAGATACGCATGCCTAATGTACCATTGCAGCAAAAAGACGACACTTTCCTCGAGCATCTTTTTTGTATCTCCTCGTAATAAAGAGTTCCAATAAAAATAACCCAGTTTTTCACCGAAATGGGTTTCAAAAATTATATTTGCAAGATAGCTTGTAAAAGTAGAATAGTAAATCAATAACAAATTCTTGAAAAAGGTTACATAAAATTGAGGAACCTGTCGTCTGACCTTAAAATAAAAAGAACTTACAATGCTTAGCTGGTCGGTGGGGGAGAGACAAGGCTCCTGGTACCCGCTGTCTGGAGACTTCATGGCGTAGTTCTCCTTCATGTTGACCCCGTAGTAGCCGTAGCTCGGGGACGGTTCCTGGTGGTACTGCTGCTGCTGGAGGTATCGCTCTATCATCTCATTGCCGGGTGGGGAGTGGTTCATTTGGGGTGGTGTGATGGGGTAAATGTAGCCGTTACTGGCGTATGTGGACTGGCACGTTGACACTGGGTAAGAGTTCTGTCTCATTGTTTGATGGTGTATAGCATTGTTCTGTAAGAGATCCTGCTCAGATTGTCCTGCTAAAAGTTGATTGGGTCGCACATCCATGAGTCCAGAATAGCACTGTTCGTGAGTATGATGCATTGAAATGTCCAATGGTGAAATAGTATTGGTGAGTGTGGAAGCCGCACAAGCCATTGGCATACCGAGAGACATGGCGACAGAATCGTGCATTGTCGTCTGCTCTTCCGAGAAACTTTCTGTTGGAGAATTTGTGGAGACGCTGAGTGGATGAAGCTCGTTGGATTCTAGCACTGCCACAGCATCCGAAGAATATCCATTAGGAGACACAGGTTCTGAGTTTGTTACCGATGAATCGTTCAACAGAGCTTCGTGGGTGCCTTGAACACTAGGTTTTTTGCACAGTTTCTCGTGAAGGGCTTTTTTGATTTTGAACGTCGATTCTTTCTGTTCTTCGAACTTTTCGGAAGAACAACAGTTTAGTAATGGATCGGTATCGCACTGTTCGATTTCACCAAAGTTCCTGCAATCTTCAGCGATGGGTGAGTTCTTATATAATATGGACGTGTTCCCCGAGGACGTAGAATTGCCGTTCTTGGTGCGTTGATTGGTCATTAAGGGGTTTTCCAGAGAATCTTCCGTCCTCACTGAAGCAGAACGAGACTCCACCGTGACAGCGATTGGCCCTTTTCCTCGGCCTGACGATTTTTTGCCCTTGGACCTAGTTGATTTTGGACGCTGAAAGGATAATTATGGAAACATCTAATAACCGTAAAATTATAAAAATTATAACCATTAGACCATCTAATTAAGCTAATACTGAGTCACCATATTAAACATATTTTGATACCTAAAGAATTACACTAATTGAACAAAAAAATTATAACATAAAATGATGCATCATATTATTATATGAATTCTGTAAGATAAACAGGTCTATAAGTAAAAAAGAGAAGAGTAGGATCAAAGATATAGAGGAATGAAATATCAATCATAGTCCATCACTAGACTTAATTTATGTGAAAATTATTTAACGGTCTTGTTGGATATACGCTGTAAGAGACCCGTTTGTACGTGTAATATAACGTAATTTGATATACATTTGTATGTACACTGGATAAATTGAAGTAATCATTATTTTTTAAAAACATCATAAATCAAATATTACAGAAAATGCTGTGAAAAGGAGAGAAGAACCTTGAAAAAAAAATTGCATATATAAACGCGTAACAAAGTTAATATTTGCCTAATCCACTCTCATAACTGTGTTAATAAATTTTGTCTCGGTCTTTAAAGAGTAGCAGAGAAGCGGTCACGAGAAGTATGTAAATGGTTTGACAAATTCTGTTGGAGACCAGTATATTCTTCAGTTTCATAAAAGATTCAACATATTATAGTATTAGCTTGCTACGTCAAAGTTCATTTTCATTTTTTGTAAGAAAATGAGATTTGACATTACATAACTGTAGAGAATTCATGTATTCTTCCAACCTTTTTTCCCATCTGAATATATATTTTTATGCTACATCATACTATTTTTGTTAAAAGTGTATTATTTAATTTGTCATTTATATCTTGCGCTTTATATGTATTACCTTGTACATTAAGGAGAAGGCTTACATAGGCATTGCCTGCTGCCTAATCCATATATGAAAATATATATTTGTATAATAAAATATGTTCAAATCAAAATCAGAATTCATGTATTAAGATAGTCATCAATGCATGTAACATGAGTAGGTTTCAATATAACTTCTTTGAAATGTGTGAATATTTTTTACTATGTCTTGCAAACCCTTCTTTCTTTTCATCCAAGTTCATTCGCATAAATCTATTTTTATTTCATTAGTTTTAAAATTTTGGATTTCTCTATGAACTTAACTAAAACATAACAAGCAAATAAAGAATCAAAGAAAATAATGTATCACCAAATAAATCAGTTTAAAATTAAACTCAAAATGTATTATTTAAAAAAAATCTCTTTTCCATATTGCTGTTATAAAATTTACAGCCAATTTAACAGACAAATGAATATAAGGTCCAGGGCAGTATGGCGTTAATAGACCCTGGCAGCCGCAATACCATAGGTCACGCACCTAATGAGTCAATTAGTAACGCCATGGGTCCGACTAATGACAGTCTTGTCATGACCCAAGGAAGCGGTGTCATTAATCGCCAGCTGTTCATTTGTTAATAGGTTATAACACCTTCCCCAGAAAAATCCTTATCCAATATTAATATTTTACGGTTATTTATTATTTTAAATAAACTGATGTCAATTTTCTCTCCTGTTAACCCTGAAGGACATATGGGATCTAAATGCATAATTATTTAAAATTATGATTATCCATATCGTCACAATCCGTTTTGAATCAGTTAAAGCCAATTAAACGATTCATATTATGATAACTCTAGAGAGAATAAGTCTGGTCATTATTGGCCATGACTGTGTGGTTGCCTACCTTTGGAAGTTGCTGGGAGGCGGGGGTGGGATTGGAGACGGTACACACTTCAATAACATGGTCAATGTGAGGAGGCACCTCGTCACCCACCTCACAGAGGTCCTCGCTCAGGAACTTCGTCTCAAGGTTCAAATACTCGCTCTCATTTTCAGATTCTTCCACTCCAGTCTGCTCCGGGCTTTTGTTGGCTCTGCAAGAAAATTTTAGAGAATTGGAGTTAAAGATGCTTACCATGTTTTTCTCCCTCTTGCAATGCGTCAATGGTTGCGCAATTTACACAGACGTTGTCTACCTTCGTATAAACGTCGAAACCGACATAGTTCCACTTGCGTTGTTTCATGCAAATGTTGCATTAATTAATGGCATTTAATGCACGAGAAATATATCAAAATAGTTTTATAAACAGGCCACAGACGTTTTTCCCGGCTTACGCAGAGATAATGAATGGAGCATAATTAGCAACGAAAAGGAGGCCAAATAAACCTTCCAGTTAGAGTTTGTCGGCGGTACCGTGAGAATGAGGGGACAACAGCAGACTCAGTATACAAGTTTAAGGTGGTTCACACCACGGGGAAATGAAAGAAGGGTCGCGACCGTCAACAACCACAGGTCCTGTTTTTCACATTTGGTCTCATATTCGTTAATTTACCTGGTATGTGGCTATAAAACCCAGTCACCCGAACTCTGAGAATTAGTTGTGTATCTGATTTACTGACTCAGCAGTGTATAAAGACAACAACACTGAGAGAATCCCATAGTCTATTCACAATGACTAGCATTCTTTCACGGCGTAACCTTGCAGTGTAAATATCTTGTAGATAAAATTGAAATCTTTCTCTGAGCGAAATTATAAACGTTGTTACGAGCAAAGACGGTTCGTTGAATTTTTATTATAGGAGAAATGTAATATTTAAAGTAGATTAACTTCAACAGAGTTACGTGGCGAATCGGAACAAAATTGAAAAGAAGCAAAAACTGCACCCGGTGTGAGTTTAATTCTTATTTGTAAGTAAATAACTTGGGCGCGTTGGCAATGGAACCAAAATAAAATAAGATAATCCCAAATCTCCATCCGACCGCCTGTCAATAAGATTGAAAGTGTTTGTGTCCGAAAAACTAGATATTCTATAATATGGCCTCATCTGATCGACGGTGTAAAAGTTTCGTCGAAACAGCTGTTTTAACAATATCAAATATGGCACTATTTGGATTAGGTGCATACCTTTATCCTGACGCAAACCCCAACATTTCAGCAAATTTGTACTTTGTATGATAATTTAAGATATGTTTTTGACAAATACATGTTAATGTGTGCTTGGTTACTTTTTTCCTCTTGGTAACAGAATACCGAACACAAAGAACTAGCCATTAAAATTATATCACATAGTAAAAAAGTATGAGTAAAAATGTAAATCTAGTTCATACTTCATTTCCCCCAAGGTCATCAAACGATAGGTCTGTCTCACCTTACACACCTGACGTACACAACAAGGTTTTGTGCTGAAATCAGACACACTGAGTGGGTGACGAAGCGAATTGGGACAGTTTTTAGCTAATATTTTGATAGGTGTATAAATATTGCAAAAGAAAATTCACAAAAATTACGAAGCGATGAATGTCATTGAAGGCGAAAATTACACGAAAAATACTCCCAAAAAGTGTTTCTTTTTGAAATTGATGTTGTTGCAAAAAAATGTCATTTAAGGTCAAGTCAACCATGGTAAAAAAAAAAAAAGAAAAAAAACAGAGAGGGTGTTCTATATAAAATAGGTAAGGTTAAATTGTTGAAGCGGACACTTCGAGGCCTCATTTGACTCTTGTACGGACAAATCCAGCATATCAACAAAATACAAGCTCTTCAAAAATACAAATACATGAATTTACCTTACAGGTGAAAAAGTGTCGTGTTGTTCACTTTTTGTAATCAATGTTTATTCAAAATGAACAGATAAATACACCCGTGTATTAACAAAAAATAAGAATCTAATTGCTGGCATTGTGTTTTTTTAACACCATAATAGCCATAGGATACAACTGTTAAGTAGAAAATTGGACTTTAAGTAAATATTTTTTTTTATTTCACTCCTCAATTTAATTTAAGCGTGAAATGCAGTTTTATGGTGGCATATCTCTGCCTCTTGTGTGCAAGTTATTTTTCTATCAAATATGTCGACATACAAGATAAATATGTTGACATGCAAGATCATTATGAGATTTTTTATAATTCTTATTTGATTGCAGTTTTCTTGCATGTGAACATAGTTATGTTGCATGTTTACATAACTATCTTGCATGTGAACATATTTATCTTGCATGTCGACATATTTGATAGCAAAATAACTTGCACACAAGGGGCAGAGATATGCCACCATACAGTTTAAATTTTTTAAAGATATTTCTAACAATTAATAATGAAATGGGCAATCGAGGGGGGAAGGATACATTGATTGTCGTTTAATTGAATGAAAACATCTCCGTTGGTTTTGCATGACACAGTTTATGAAACAATTTGAAAGTGTCAACTTATGATTCACAATCTAGTTGGTCATAATTTGCACGACTCACTTTAGGTTATGAAACAATGTGAATGTCTACGTTTATTGAAATGTTGATTCACACTAATGAACGATATTGTGCTAATTTATTTTCACAGGTTACATATTTACTAATATCAAAATTCAGAACTTTAAACTCTTTGAAGGAACCAAATAAAGAATTTAAATTATCTAATGAGTTTCACTCGGCAATGCATACGGGAGCCAATTTTCTTAGTCCTAAGGGGCCTCTGTGGATTCAATGAATCACCAGATCATTCATATCCGTCAGCGGAGTGTAAAACTAAAAGCACCATAAAGCTTAATTCTTACATTTTATGGAGATATAATATTATTTATTTTTTAAGATGAAAGTGAAAAAATGAGTTCATGCAAAACTTCAAAATATGAGAAAATCGTTAAAAAAATAAATAAAGAAAAACACCTAAATTTTCTCTCAGGAGTTTGACCTATCATCAAACTACATTTTCATATTTTTTTTCCAGAAATCCCAGTCATATTTTCCCCCAATTCACCGAAAGAATGATGTGGTCCTTGGAGGACATAAAATTAATCATTAGCCGACTACGAATAAATGCAATTAGCTCTGATTATCATATCTAATTTTTAATTCAAGCTAAAATGTTACCTTATGATGTCCTTGTAATCATTAGTTTCTCCAATTTTCATTCCACTGGCGTCCAGCGCCGGAAGTTTGCTGTATTCATACGCTAAGGCAGACGCTTCGCTACTGATAGCAGTCTCCGCAGCCGTGAGAGGGTGCCGGAAGTAGCCATTGGGGTCATTAGGAGGCCCGTCATCATACAGAGCTCTCCCACCGGAGACCTTGGGAGAAAAGGTCCCCGCTTCACCGCAATCCGATTGTGAGCTTTCGTTTTCCCTGCAAAAAAGAGAAAAATCCATTTCAGATATATTTTCGGAAAGCGTATTGTTCCATTGGCACTTGCAGTAGTAGTAAGTAATGGAGAATAATGCAAGTACCAGATGAGTATATGACAAATGTCTTGCATTGCCGCATCTAATTTGTTGTCAAAAACGTCCATGTTGGACAGCCGCATAAGAAGTCTGCAAGACTCTCTGCCAGGCTCATTTGTCATCTTGCAATGCATCAGAGATTGCTTCACGCAACCATTTTTAATGGGATCCTTTTTTGTTAAGACTTAAATATTTTGTAAACGCTGCTAGATGAAAAAAAGGATTCCTCATCTATTTCTTATGAAATTGAAAATCACTTGGTGATGAAGCATAATGTTCCAATTTGCATATTTACTACAAATAAAATTAGATAGCGGTTGATAACCATAAGAGATTGAGCGCCGGGGAACTGGTTTATTCCATTAGAAAAATGAAATCCTCCCAGTAAAGCATGTATATAAAATTTTCTTTGAAGTCTTGTGGCGCATGAATAATTTTTAATGAAAGAAAATAGTACGCTGCTTTACCCGTCCTTAAAGAATGAATCAAAGCACAGAGAATCGAATTCAAGCTTGTCGATGTCTTCGATTGGTAGCTCAAATTCCAATAGGGAAGAAGTGATGCATTTCATTGTCAACACGCCTTAAATAGTCCAATACTAGAGTGAAAACCGTAATAAGAATCCATTCAGTTTGTTATTTGTAAGCTTCACATTAAAAGACGTTCTGGTCATCCATTCTTAAGCATTTTCCAAGAACACCCATCGCGTCGAGAAACTTTCGAGAATAGACCCTGAAGATGTAAGTTAAGGAATTTAAAAGGACATTTGTCAGATGTTTATTTAAATTCAGTAGGTAGGTGGGTGATGCTCTGTGTTTGGCAACCTGAAAATACAGAGGCGTATACTTTGCCACTTGACAAAAAAAAAAAAGTATATTTGGTCTATAAATGCAATATGCGGTGAACTTTATTACGTTTGTAAGATTTTTTGCCGATACGTTTGAGCGAACAACTTATGATTTATGTGTTCATCTTATCCGAAATACCTGTCATTCAATTCAGCTTAACACCTATCTTATTTCCTAATTAGGCATCGCCGGAACTCTTTATACACGGAATTCAAATGCGAATAATATTTAAATTACATATACTGTGCAAATCGATGCGCAGAGGGGCGCGCTGGTCTTAACCACAAACGTCTTGACGCACCTGAGGGTTTTACCAACGCACGTGGTTTGCACGTCAGACAAATTACACCCATGTACTTACATGTATAATTAAGACAATCTTTGCAATCTCCTGGACATAAACCAATGTGGATGACTACTTATATTGGATGACTACTTATATTGGCACCAACTTTAAGGAGGCTGGATGGTCAACAAACTTAACCATATAACTATTATCTAGCTGTCTTAAAACTTTTAAATATGATAGTTTTGGCCATAAACTATTATATAGAAAAGAAAAAATCCGAACATTTTAGCTTGAAACTTTGAACATTTCTCTATATTGTATCTTTATGCAGAGCTCTTCGTCTAAAGGAGGTAAATATAGCCTAAACATAGTCACGACCATCCAGCTCTCTTAACCATAGAAACTGTAAATGTTATTCACATTATGTTGTGAACATTTCAACGACTGAGATAAAGAAGTATGGGGTAAAAGTTTTCGACTTATATATTACTAAATATTGATTTATTGCTGTTACCGTTTGTATGTTAATATTTTTTCTTCGATAATTTTAATTTTAAAGTTAGCCTAATTATAGTCCGTTCCAAGATGGCGCTTGTCACCGAAAAAAGATGACCAGGTTCATTTATATCTATACCCTTTTAACCTTCTAAGCTGAGTAATACCGAACTTGATGTGAACATTTAAATCTCTTATTATTTTCTCTAGTGTTGACTGTTTCAATCCTTGTAGTGGCCTTTCTACTCAAAAGAATTGGGTCACTCTCTATTAGCAATCACCACTCCCTAATCTCCATCACCAGCTGCAGGAGAATGGTGAGTTCTATTGTTATCATGAAGTAACAGAACAAAAGTAGGCTACTGAGTCTTCAGGTATGTGGGGGAAGTAAAACGAATCGTTAGAGTACTCCGAATCTTAAGCTCTGAGTTAAGTCCTCGTTGGTACATCTTTTGGAGTAACCTTTGCGTCGTGAAGCGTGTATTATTCGAACCTTTCAGAGACAACAAAGACGAAAAAAGAACTGTATAGAGAGTGAAGTACACGTAATCCTACTGCAATTTTAATTAAGAACATCTGTTTAAAAATACTCAGCCAGTCTGCAAATATCCAATATAATGAGGTTGTCAGATTATGAGATCTTAAGCAAAGTGCAACCCTCTCATGGTCACAATTCTATCCTAAGTAGACATAGTGAAAAAAATGAATTCTTTTGAGCAAAAATCTTCTTAAAATATCAAATACAAATCATATAAGATTTGCATCTACAGTTGTTAATATTTATATTAACATCTAATCACGTGTTGACTGCATGCAAATCAAATTCACACTCTAAGGACAAGTCAAGCTTCCGGCGAGTTATCAGTGAAAGGCGAGAAATTATATATTTTTTTTACACAGATTTAATGCAGGTGATGGACCAGGGATAAATCAAGAAGGGAGAGGGAAATCGTCTCCATAAAGTGTACCGTTCTATCGATTTTACATGATCGTTTGTAGATATCTAAGTTTTCTCACTTTCTCTAATCGATATATTTTCTACTTAACGCGGAAATCAATGAATCTTTCGCCATTGGCTAACCTTCCTTAGGTTCTTATGGTCGGCGGCCTGATGATGGTAAATACATCACGTGATCAGCGATCACTTCCGTGCATTCTTTTACAGTCCTAATATCTTATCTATTTCTAACGACCCAATAAGCAATAGGCAAGTTATTCCTTTTTGATACTGAATGGATTATAAACAAAATGAAGTTCGTTCACACGCAAAAATTCCAATGCTAATGTCCAGGATATGGGTTTTTCATTTTTGAGTACTTTCATTTCTGATTCTTTCTTAGAAAATCATTTATGTTCATTTCCAATCCTTAAAAATGCCATTTAAAAAAATATAATTCTTTATTTAATGACCCTGTATTAACCCTGTATTAAAACAAAACATCAAATTAAACTGTTACTTATTATTACCCGGTAATTTATAAAAATCAATAAATCTTAATGCTTTGCAGGGGTTCACAGTGTATTTTGCCTCTTTTAATTTTATTTCCTACCTTAAAAATTAATGTTATCCAAATTTATATACTTGCTGTTTGCACACTGAAAAAAAATGATCGAAAATGATTTGCCAAATAATATTTGAGTTGTACGTACTTTCAAATGCATTTGACAATTTACTTAAAATTTCAAGGTCATTTCAAATGAAAACAAAATCAATCATTCTCATAAAGATGTGTACATATTTTTTCAGTACCAGTTCAAAAATAATAAAACCAGGCTTGTCTGTCAACTGGTTGATTAATTTAAAAAGGCTTAAATCAAAACGATTCAAATATACTTTCCGGTCATACTATAATTGAATTTGTTTCCATCAAAATAAAGATATCCGAGACACGGACATTAACGGTAGGGATGTGATTCTAGATTGAATGCAATAAACTTTACATCAATAAAGTAGTTTCCATTCAGCGTGACCTGCCCTGCTATTCGTTTGATGGACACCATCTTTGTTGGCCATTAACTGTATGGTCTTTGAAGATTCCGACAATTGGCTGGGGGCACTACCGAATTTCTAACTACCTGGGCCCACCAAAAAGGTGTTGAAGTTGTCAATTTAATCTTGGGTAACCACAAATTATTAACAAATAAACTCTGTAATCATCGCACAATTCCCCAGGATGCTAGATGACTGCAGTTTCTTCCCACGACACAGAACATATATAAACCGATTTTCTTCACTTTCAGGGCGACAAAGTAGATTGTCCTGGGCCTAATTTTGGTGTTTAATGCAAATCCAAGATTTGTCAACAACTTTTATGAGAATCCTTTTTAAAAGATGGGAACAATCTCTAACATTAAATGTTTTGATGATTTCATCCCCCCCCCCAAAAAAGGGCATTATTCTGATTGAAGGTACAAGTAATTCAAGACACAACCCGGGTAACTGTAAAATGCTTGTATAGTACCTAAACGTACTTCAAATCATTGTCTACATCCTGTTTGACATTATTTAAAAGTTTATATGTTGTTGTTATATGTATTAATTTATTCAAAATGTTCAAACGTGGATCTAAAATAGGCTTTAAATTTATACTTTATATCGGTTTCAAGTACGTGGTGCACTTTTAGGCACGTCTTTAACAAGATGGGAGTAAAGAAAATTTGGGTGAAATTTTGTATAGATTTTATCTGATATTACATGTGAAAACCTTAATAAACTTCTATCACAACATCTCAGTTTCTCGTCAAAAAGGATAAAACACGATTGAAAAAGTTATTAAAAACTTTGTCACCTGACTGAAGAAATTCTAACAGTGCTGCGAATGTGCACCTAGTACTTGACAGTTTGTTTTAAAAGTAAAGTTTGAAGACATTGCAGGGCTTCTAGCAAATATATACAAGTCCTGTGTATTTCACTCTGACACTGCTGTTAAATCAAAATGCGATGTCGCTCTGAAAAATTGTACAATTTAGTGCGCGTCCGATCTTAGTAACTGTTTTAATTATATAGCTGACACAGCTCATTGATAAATGACTTCGACGTATGCAATTTTTTTGCTATGCATGGACACAAAAATGAAATTACCAAATGAAGGGTTTTTAAATGCACAGTTGTAGCAGAGATATACAAAATAAAATATATTTTAAAGTTTAAAGCCAGCTTCTGACGATAATGGGTTCTTGGTTAGAGGTAGAAAACCTATTTATGGGACAGTCAGGCTATCAAATTAACAAGAAATGTAAAATCTGGACAATGGTCCCACTAAATTCTACCGTAAAATCCTATAATGAGGGCGTTGTAAAATATTGGGCTACTTACCCACAAGACATGCTACCGATGACTTCCAAAGTTCACAAAAAAAATCAAACTGTCCTCACTATAAAAAAGGGAGGTTTAGACCTCCGAAGGCTCATGTTCCATTTGAACTATAATTTGGCAGCTTTGTTGGGTAAACATCCTTAGAAAGACCCCTTATGTCTTGGAACAGAATTTCGGGCGATCCAGTAAAAACAAACACACATTTGATTTCTATCGTATTGAATAAACACTTAATTTTATAGAAAAGTTTCCAATTACCAATGTAAGAGTTAATGAGATGGTGAAGCCCCGGGGCCGAACGGAACGCACCGCGGAGCGTTTGAACAGCACAGTTCTACAGGACAACTTTATCAATACTAATAAATCCCGATGACCATCTAATCAAGTGTCGTGGCGAACTCACATTTTTAATTCGCTTCATGGAGTCCCTACAGTTTCCAATATATGGTGGCATATTAAAGTTTTAGTTAGTGTATATGCATGATTTGCAATCAATAAAGGTCCCAGGAGCATTGGGCCGGAACAACAGTTCATTTAAACAGGAAAAGTGAAATTTCAGTTAACTGATTTGCAGACTTTACAGCAACGTTTTTATGTGGGAATTCGTATTCAAATTCAAATTTTTCATGTCAAATCAAAAAGTATAAAATTCTCGCATGAATACATTTCCAGACCAATACTTTGAGGTTGCAACTTTATGGACATAATTTAAAAAAAAAACGGATTTATATGCAGGTTTCTCTTTTTATCAGAATAATTATTTATAGAATTGAATGCTATATCACTGAAATATGCAATCTGGGTTTCTCAACTAAAACGATAGAGGACATAATTCGCCTATATCACTTCTCCTACCATAAATAAGAACAGATCTGGCTCTCGCGAACGGACAGAAATTTTAGTCCGAAGCTTTGTGTTCTAAGTATAATTTGCCCGGTAAGGTGTAATTATTTTGGTAAACTATATTTTTTGTGAACAAAAATGGGTCACATGCTTGAGTATGTGTGGAGTAAGTTAATGCTAAAGTATGTGTGGAGTAAGTTAATGCTAAAGAAAATTTGTAGAGAACGTTTATGGTTCACGCAATCATGTTTCAATATGGTAAAGAGAAGACGCTTTGATATCACGACTAAATCCTAATGGATGAGCAGCCATGGCTATGATTTATTCGGGGATATAGATTCAAGTTAAGATGAAATGCACCTATTTCATTAAGTTAGCAACTAAAATTATGACAAACACCAATTTTTTTTCATCAAACATAGAGCTTTTTCCATTACGGTGCCCTCAAAGCCCAGAACCATTGACTGGCCCAAGAATCGGCCCCTGTGTATGCTAAAAAGTATTTACACGGGGTCAACAAGACTATATTTGGAGGGGAAGTTCTCCGACAGGGTAAGGCCCCTGACCGCCATTGAAATATTTGAATTGAACATCACACCCAAGAGTTTGGTAAATATATGCAGACTTTTCTCTGTAAAAGCGTCAAAACCCTAATGTTTGCAGAGTCTTATTTTCCCGGAGCATGAACATGTTGGATTAAAGACAATTTTGAACGACAGAAAAGAACGACAGAAAAATGATGAGAGAGAGAGAGAGACGTTGGCATTGAAACTACTGAATTTAATAAAAGCTGCTGATGCAGTAGAATACAAGTACTAGTAAAGGCATATTCCTGCAATGGTATATACAAGCCCTAACTATTGAAATAAACAGCACCATGACTTCAATTTTTGCAAGCGTGAAGAATTTATAATTACGGTAGCTACATAATTTATGACACGTGTGATTTATTTCACATTTTGTAGTTGAAACATACAGACAATTTATGCACACATATGAAAGGTTATGGCGTTTGTTTTTCTGTGATAGATCGTCCAATATGCGACTCCGTGGGCGAATAGTCTAACTAACATTGTACATGTAAAAGAAAGACCAATCCAGTCAGTTTTCAATTGTATAGTCTTTGTTTTTAAACACAATACATTGGAATAGACATTTGGGGACTGATTAAGCTGGCGTGAAGCCCCCTTGCTTGACTGAATCTGTGTCAATTATTTCGTCTATTGAGAAAGGTCCCCGACATATTTGACAATGGTGGGAAAACAATTTTTCAAGGTGTTACAAAACCAGGTATGCAGACCGAATATCCTCGGTATAAATTAGAATTGTTTTCATCGATTGGTTCTGTCACCATTCCTAACGGGCAAAAAAAATTCTGTAACCGAAATCGATAATGGCCATCAATCGAAAATAATATCGTCCTTTACACTGTTTTTTCAATTATTTATAGTTTCCATGGCGTCCATTCTTGGACCCAAAGACTGTTAGCGTGTTAAGTTGTTACTTATAACCATATCACGCCTATTAGGAATGTTGTCATTCAGTTAAACGATTCAAATCTAGATTGGTTTAATTATTCATGCTGACTTAATTACAGTATTAACATACATTTAAGTAAAGTCTTAGACCTTGGCAGATTGAGCAACGCATTATTTAAAAAGAATCCGGCATGGTAATTTCAGACATGCAAATATAAAAAGATGCACAAATAGAAGGACATTATATTTTGTAACAATGAAACGCCATCGCGTTGTCAAAACAACATCGATTTTTCATCAATGTAGTAAACTTTAATTCTCCGTGAGCAATACATTTCGTATATCACATCAGAAATAAAAATTTAAATAAAAAACCTTCACTATTTTCAGCATTGTAAAACTTCTATAAACAGTACATATGCGCACCTGAGTGCTTACATGTTATATCCCATAACAAGACTGACGGTCTCCAGTATCAGCCCTCATATTACAGTGAGAAGTGAGTACCTACCTCGAGTGATTATTGTTCAGTGTGTCCTGGCCCGAACTAGAATCGCGGCTCATTCTATATTCCAAAATCCTGACAAACTTGTCTTTCAAGTTTCGAGTTTCGCCAGTTTTAAACCCACTATATAGAAAACCAGTTTCATACAATTGTCCCAATACAGCGACGCCGATCAAGTCAGTGTTGTTAATGCGCTTCTATAAAATGCCCATTCATGTGTTTCAAACTGATCGCTAGTACGAAAGTATGAACAAAACGGTTCGCGCATGCTAAGCACCACTGCCAGGAGCCTTTAACGGCCAGGAAAAATATTCATTGTAGAGAGATTTCTGAGCTAACAAGAAGGTGTTTGGACAAAGTCTTTCGTTATGAGAAATGTTGTCCTCTTTACAATTGCGTCTTGTATTCTTCTACCGTTTTATTCATTGTATTGAATACACCTTACGTCGCCGTGTAATGGTTTAGGGTTAGTTTTTTTGGTTCAATGCTTTATTATAATGGCCCAGTCGTAAGGAACCCAGAGTGTGAGGTCGCGTTTAGGGATAAAAGCCGTCAAAAATTTCGGTAAAATAAGAGGGATAAACAACAAATCAATCAATTTTTGTGGGGACCGTTAAAACTTTTTCATGTCGACTTTTTTCTTCTTCTTTATTCAATTTTATGAGCGGGTATTTCAGAAACCGTTAAAGTTGCGTCCAGTCACCCCAGAGGTACTCTCCAAGTGTTTGGTCGCTGGGTGGTGGCCTTTCACCTAATGTTGAATAACCATTGTTGACTCATTCTAAAGACTAATCTTCTTATGGTCTTTTACTCAGAATTTCCGCACAGGCTTTCTTAATAAATATATGTTTTTAAATACAGGAATAATAAACGTGTTCATAATGCTTATAACCTCGCCCAAATATAGAGTTAACTAATAAATTATAGAGAACACATGTACCTTTATAGGTCTATTCTGATTTTTTTGTGTTTGTTGTAGTGTGTTTATAAAAATAAGTTAAGTTTATCATTTTTCAACAATATGTTCAAAGTTAACCTTGATTTTGTTTGAGCACGCAAGTCATGTGGATTTTTTTTTTATATTAGAAACTGATTGCCTTTCCGTTCATGCCCCTCCGGATATTTCATGAAACAGGTGGGGAATTTACGTGGTTTGTATTTCGTAAAATGTACAAAGTTGTGACAATATAGGATATTAAAAACTATATGAAAATTACGACAAGGGCGAAAATATTGACAAAAATTTTAACTATTAATTAACAATTTAAAAATTAAAATAAAATTCAAGAAATTGAATGGTAATTCGCATGTATGTACATGTATTAGGAGTTTTAAAGGGGCATGGTCACGATTTTGGTCAAATTCTATTTTTCTGATTTTATTATTTACAATGCTTTAGGGATGCATTTCTTATTATCAACTGAAATTTGAGAGTCAGTCGTTGAGTTATTAGCAAGATACAGGGCTCACAATTCTTTGTCATGTAAACAAGACTCGTGCCCTGTTTTTGTTTACATATGTCCATTATACCAGTAAAAATCTATTTTCAAGCTTATTTGTCTATCTTCTTATTCATTTTAAGCATAAATAAACAGTTCCTTACGTTCAACATTCATTTTAGGTCTAAAACTGGAATTTTTACTTCAACATTCAAAATGTAAACAAAAGCTTTGTTTACATAGTAAAGAATTGTAAGCTCTGTAACTCGCTTATAACTCAACTAATGACACTCAAACTTTGGTTGCCTATTAAAAATGCCTTACTGAATCATTGTAAACATTAAAATCAGAAAAATAATTTTGACCAAAATCGTGACCATGCCCCTTTAAACTAAATAAAGCCAAATGGTCAATTTTATTTTACTATATGGACATTTTTAAATGCACTACTACAAACTTACATTGGATTGAAAAATCTCTTCTTTAAGAAAAGGGTAAGGGGTATAAAACATTCATCATCTAGATTGGTCGTATGGCTTTTGCAATTAATATTTCGTAAAGTTGACCATTTACACACACGTAAGATAAATAGTCAATGACTTGTAAAAACAGGGACTATTAGAATAAGGAGAAATTGATTTTCAAAGACTTGTACGAACATTGTTTGCTTAGGTAAAACACAGTTTAAACACAAATATGAAACGGCTTTCATCAAACAGTTTGAGATTATTCTTAAACAAAAAGTACATGGAACCTCACGGTAGGCGAGTTACAAGTCTAACACACCGATTGCCATCACCAGTAAAAAAAAAACATATTCACCTTGATCATTATCAACTACTATTTACATCTGAATTCAGTTATGAAAGAAAAGGGTTTTTTCTTCTTGTTTAATGGACCTTTTATGTAACGAGGACACAAGACTTGCCACCCATGTGCGAAGCAAACAAAACAGAACACCACGGTATACAAAATATCAATAGCGAGGTTCAGTCAGGGGCAGCTGATGATTGAAATTGGCATCGGCCTCAACCTACTTTTAGGTTAAGAGCAATCAGAACAACAAACCCGATCTATATTTATATTTTGTCAATGCTTTCTGTGGTAGAAGCAAACATTGTAAGAAGTGTCCCCTGACAAACTGTGGAGGGTATGACTGAGTGGGTCGGGGCCCCACGAACTGATCTCTTAGAACCCTCCCCTCTTTGTTTACTTACTCCCCAGTAATTACCACGCTACCTTGTCTGACTGTGTTGCTCATCTATAACCCTTGACATGAAGTATTTCAAGGTCACAACCTTAAGTTACAGAGTTTGCAGGGTTTTTTTTTCTGTATGAATTGCCTTTGTTGTTTGTATTAGAAAACAGCACGTAAATACATATAAAGCAGGGGAATGGCAACTAATTGCAGTTTTTGTTCTTCGAAGTATTTCATTCATTCTGAATAATAATTATCAAACAGTTATGTAACTGACATATTGATATGTACTGTACCACTCGTACTTTCACATAAAACAATCAAACAAGGAGTATTGAACTTCAAGAGAAATTCGTGATCGTTCAAAGAAACACAGAAGGTAAAAGAATCATAGCTCATTATTGTTTAGATCTGATACCCATATAATGGTAAAGAACAAGGCTAATCAATTAACAGTTCTTACGAAAAGAAAATAAAACAACATTTAACCTCTCTTCCATAATCACTTTAATTATGGAGAATTTGGGAAACTGTCAAAAAAAACTGTAGGACGCTGCTGTCCATTATGAAAGCGGGATGGTTTATTAGACTACAATAATTTTCTTGATATGAGAGCTCTGTATAAAGATATAAAGGAATATGTTCAAACTTTAAAGCCAAAATATTTGGATTTTTTCTTTACTAAATTATACATTATAGCCAAAAATATATTAAAAAGTTTTAGGCAGATCTGATGGTTATAATTTGTTGACCACCCAGGATTTCTAAACTGGTCCTTGTCTAGAACTTGTCCGTTTGATGTTTTTTTCTGACAGACTCTGAGGAAGCAGTATAGGAGCGCGCACCTGTTCAAGTCCCTCGCTGTCTGTTTTTTCTCAGTCTCCTTATTTCCCCTCGTTTCTTTAATTTTGTTCATGCCCCAGAAAATAACACATCTATATGTATTGCCCACTGTTTCTACATTTCTTAACAAAGCACAGTAAAATGAAAATGGGATTTCAAACGATTGGCAAAATAAACAAGGTATCTCAAGTTAACCGATATACCTGATGAATTGTCCAAATCTCAAGGCCAAACACAATGAAACTCGACCCAGATGTCGGGTGAAACTGTGAGCGTTTCACGGACGGGGAAGATGACCATAATATCCAAAATCACTACCGTTAAATCCATTAAAAGATACGGAGGCCGAGGGTTTTGTTTTTTTTATCCCATTTTGAAAATTTCGAAATGAAATTAAGTCATACAGTCCCTAATTATTTATGTGCAATAACATGTCAAATACATGTACATGTAATAAACTTTTCACGTTTGAATGCAAAACATATCTATATTCATCACGACCCGGGCAAGCTATTTACACGCATCAGAGATCTATTGTACATGGAGATAAATTAACGCATAACTACAGCGAGGCATATTACAACATTTTTACATACACGTTTCTCTTAATATGCTTTTATGTGGTAGCAATCAGTGTTAAGTTTTAGTCATCAAACAGATATTTGATGCTGTCCATACATTTGAATTAGTAACTACGGTATGATTATATTACACATTCCTCCAGCTGCCTACAATTAAACGTATTATTTAGCAGTAACCGTAGCAATTTCTTCTGCTTTTGGAAACTTGGCGCTCTTCCTTCGCTAAAACTCCTCCTTCACTAAAACTAAGTATGTCTTTTGCTCACTTTTAATGAATAATCAATCGATATTCAAGAAGAGATATTTTTAGTTAAACAGTGGAATGCTTTCTTTGCATGATAGATCTTACGTGTAATAAGATAGCGTCATTGCAGATAAACTTGACATATGTATCCATTAGTTCTCAGTTGCTTTATCTCTTGACACATTATCTTGCTGACTTATCAATTTACGTACTCAATGCTTAACAATGTATTGCTTACTGACTTATCTAATAACTTATGGTATTGCATTTACTGGCTTATTGAGTTTAACTTGTATTTATATAGTCGGTTACTTGCTGACTTACAAAGTTCCTTTTGCTTTTGAATTTAACTTGTATTTATACAGACGGATACTTGCTGACTTACAAAGGTGCTGGTCTTTGCTCACCCAATGCTAACTTGATGCTTATTGTTTTCGGTCCATTTACAGACAATTTTCAACCTGCAATATCTTGATCCATTTTCGATCACGTAATGCGGTTATGGCGTTTATGAAGTTCTTTAGTGTGAAATTCTAATTTCTTTGGAAATGGAAACTTGCACTTAAAGCAAACAAGTGAACGCCTCACTTTTTTGGTTTTCAAACAATTTTTGAATAAAGATGTTTTTAACTCTTTGAAAACAATAAAGCCTTAAATTGAGAAAAACAAAATTAACATATGCACTCGCAGGGGCCTTAAATGGATGTCATGTTCATTATCTAAAAGCCAATAAAGTTTTCGTGCAGTACCATCTTCTTTTGCATTTTGACTTGATTTTCAAATAAGGTAGAATATTACAATTTAATAATTAATAAAGCGAACGTAAGCCTTCAGAAGAACATAACAGACATAAGTTACGTTTGCCCAAGTACAATTTGTAAAAGAAGACCTTGATTTAAACTTCATATCTCTGTTTAAAAATATGCTAGATTCATCGAGACAATTTAATGTTTTAAAGGGATCAAAATACTCCCTTTCAAAATAAAGCCTTCAGTAGTTAACTTATTTAGATTTTTTCACTGGACATATATTTATGTACTTATGGATGGTTTGAAACATTCTAAACCTACAAGATGGAATTAAACATTTGAGATCATATTTTGTATTACTCATATTACTCATAAAATTCCTATTTGCATAATTACTTGTAGCATGCAATTTCTGAGTAAGGGCCGATACACGCAATAAACTGTGCCTTAGAAGTCACGAAACTCAATTCCTAGTTCCACCGTGTGACAACATTCTTGATAATGTGTTAGCATACCATGCAAGTCAGACCTATACATGTATAGCATAGAGGCCTTCTTTATTTTCTGTAGTACGAACAAACAGGTATCTATTTGCAAATAAAAGAATTATCTGACCTATTTGATTAGCCAATACAAACCATCTATCCAGTTTGAAGTTGCATGCTGAATCATCAGGTTACATTTGTTCATCTGATCAGCTGAATGCAATTTTTAATACGTACAAATAAATTAAAAACATTATGTGTACAACTTATCTTCTTGAAAATATGTATACAGTATGGATACACATGTATCTATGAGTAATACAAGTAGTTGTTAAGCCCACTTCATACTGTAAAAGTGCTTATTTACGCGTGTATTGTAAACCAAATCATCACTTTAGTGAGGTAAATCACTCATCCGCGTATTCGATACCTACGCGTATTTTTTGACTATAGAAAACGCGTAAACAACCACTTTTACAGAATTACAGTATCCTTTAGTTAGTCTTTGTGAATACATAGGTTCACTGAATCATTCATGTATATTTCCTGAGTGAAAAAAGTAACAAATTAATGAAGTGTATGTAGATACCTTTTGCCCGGATTTCACAGGTCTTACTGATATACATAACGATTTTAAATATCTTAAATTTTATCAAAAAACTTCATGCGACATCATTAGTCACCGTCGAACTTTCTCTTTTGATTTTTAAAGATAAAACGCAGAACAATTGAAGGGTTAAGACTTTTTATGCTTGCAATTGCTCTTTCTTATAGATTGCTTTTTTCTCCTTTGATTTTTTTTTGGGGGGGGGTGGGGGTGGGGAGGGAGTCGTGGGTCATGTTTGCTTTGTCTGTTTGTAGTTATATATGAGCACTTCGCACAATATAAAAATTTCCAAGCACAAATATCAATGTTAATTACTTAATAGTTTACATGTATTCGTCTGCTAACACATTCATAAAACACTAATCAGAGAATCTGAAAACTGAATCAAGATTTTAATCAACATCCTGTTTTTGCAATGACTAGGGATATCATGAATAAGGATTTAATGTGAATTAAAGTTTGAAAACTGTGTAATATACACATCACAGCAAATGGAAGCAGTTGGTTCAATATAAAAGATACAATTTTTGTGTGCGATAAGAAATGGAATTAAATGAATATGTCATAAAAATGATTGTGTGAACTTTATTTACCTGGGCCTAAGCGTACCCTTTTTTTCCAGTGAGAACTTCTGTCTTTCTACAATGCATGTTAACAATAAGCGAAACATCACAAGTAGATACAATTTAGAACACATGGGGAGATTTATCCTGATTTTTTATGTCTCACAATTATGTCTCACCGGCAACAAATATGTAAAGAAAATTGGTCGGGGAAAAAGGAAATCTAAAAAAAAAACTTCAACAAAAAAAGAAGAAGAAATAATTCAAAAATGTTAATTTGCAATCATTTACAAAGTCATCATATTCTCAACATATTACGTAACATGGACAGACGTTGGGTGTATCTATCTAAAAATTAGTGTCATGTTCAGTCAGCCAAACTGTTGCTGTTGCATTAATAATTAAATAGGATGAAATAGCAATTGTTATGGTATATTAAACGTTATTACGTCATACAGTACATATAAATAAAATTCAAGATTACATCCACATATACATGTAAGACAATGCATTAGTACCGGAGTTCTCCTTCAAATCAATTCATATGATTTAAATAATTCTTTAAATATCCTTAGATTTTTTTCTATAAAACGTTACGCGATATCAAAAAAAGAAACTAACTATGTAATTGAGAGATGTGGTACTAGAACTTTGCATATCGCATATCAAAATTATGAAAATTTATGAAAAGTTTCACATCGTTAGATTTTACTCTAAGTTGATATTCGATAAAAAAAAATTTTTTAAAAAAGAGCTATTATAATGTACATAATGTACATATGAGTAAGATATACGATGCTTTGCACACTGCAAATCATGCAGAGTTATGAAAAATTATGAAAGGTATCACCTTGAGATCTTTATTTTCAGGTGACATGCACTATTTGTGTCGAGCACAACAGCTCGGTTAATCGCGTATAATTGCATGGCTTGAATTTTAACTGAGACCGTGCTATAAAAAAACTTTCTACTTTTCGCACTTTAGTTTGTGGGATTCTCAAAAATATCTCTTGATATTACAGTAAAAATCAACTCAAACAATACTGAAATCCGTCCTTCTGAGAATTAGCTATCTACGGAATTACCATATCTCCATCAAAACATACACAGGCAATTGTGCCTCACGTGAAATTCACGTGAAAAGAGCACTCACACGAATTTCATGGGGAAATGTTCACGTGAATTTTTTCACGTGATGTTCACGTGAAGCTCATTTCACGTGTATTTCACGCGAGGCACAATTGGCTGTGATATGTTACATGCTGTACACCATGTATAACTATACAAAAAGACAAGTCAGAGAAAACAGGATTGGTTCAAATGTTTTAATTAAATAATCCTGTTTCATTATTGCCAGTGTTTATCGAAGGGTTACAGCCCCTTTGGATAAAATTGGTCGACATCGACAAAGTTTTAAATTATTTTTGCAGTAAATAGTACATACATTTTTTTTCTTATAACTGACAAAGCGCAGCATTTCTAAATAAAACAGTATTAATTCCTACACCAATTATGTTTCAAAAAACGACCCAGCTTTAAACAACCCCATAACGCCACAAAAGGCGCAACATGGCTGAACGAAATAACGTGTTTAGAATCTAAACAAAGACATGGTTGACACACGCTCATGGAAGTTATTTAATATGTTTACTTAAAATAGGCTCATTCATATCATTAATTTGATATTCATTCAAGTTTATTGCTGTCCATGTTCTAAAAAAACACTTTCAGCCTATTAAATTTTAAAAGATACTATATAGATTTTGAAAGGTATTTTCCCAATATGCGAAGTTTGCTTTCTTTTATAGAAACGAATTCAAGCAGCAATACTTTTTTGTGCGATTTATATGGAAATAAAAATACTTTTCATATTTGCATGTATCGCCAAAATGTAACAATTGCTCTTGATTGTCTGTTGGTAATTATCCTATAGAGGCTTTTCAGTACTTATATTGAGACTATTGGCGCCAATATACTTTATGATCAGTGATCTATAAACACTCTCAAATCGCTTTTTGATTTTAAACAAAAATTATACTAGTAAACTCACCTGTTAAAAAAGCAACAGATACAGCAAAAATCTCTAAAAAAAATGTGACCGATATTTTATTTTTGTGGAAAATAGACTCCTTGTTATGCATTAAGATGAAATCATTATTGATCATTCTTGTTAAACTGCGACCTTTTCCAATTCTATGATGAATTGAAATATCTGATGGAAATACATGTAGTTCAAAATGATTGACATTTGTACACATGTTTTTAAAAATTGAATAGTCCACTCATTGATACACGCATCAATAAGTAAATCAAAATATATAAGCGTGAATATTTGATAGTTTGGAAAAGGTACAGTATTAAAAGTATTGAAAACAATAAATAGACCATATCAATATCTGTTCGAACCCATCGCGATTTTCATTAAATTAAAATTTTCTCAAGATTCCTTGAATGTTCACAGAAGAACAGACTGCAACTGTGAGTTTTTCATTCAGCTAATCTGTTTCACTCACAAAAAGACACATTTGTAAAAGACTTTGTTGGATAAGTTACCAGTGTGGGCGTTGTAATCCGTATATATACCCGAGTCATTATAAAGGAAAAGTTAACACTCGAGTCAAGAATGTTTTTGTGTTAGCAAAAGTCTGTGGGTGGGTCTCCAGTAGCTAGGAGAAGCACACAGAGAACTGGAGGGGTCAAAATGAATGATAGTCATCGGGTCACTGACGGACAGTAGCTTCTTAAATACTTATTGATATACCTATAGAACAGGGTATTTTGACATTCTAAAAACTAATGTATTTTTAACGACGTTGGGTTGAATTGGGGTCTATCATTTTTCAAGATTAAGTAATTCTATTTTATATGAAACTATCTGTTTTTGTTACACCAGTAAAGGTATAGATAAACTTGTTTATAAGAGGAACATTTTGCGTAACTCTACATTTATTGTGTTTATACTAGATTGAACTGGATATGTGCTATCGAGCATATTCTTCAAGAAAATATTTTGAAATTAATTCTTTGGAAGCTGTAGCGATTATCAATTAAGTTCAATGAACTCAATTAATTGCATTAAATTAAAAAAATAAAAACTTTCAAATAAAAAAACCCAGTGCATTTACAATTTTTGATAATAACTGTCAGTAGGTAAATAGATGTCACATAAACAATATATTGTGAGCGATATCATTATATCAGGTCAAAAGTAAGAAAACCACTTTATCATGCGAAGTCTTGGCAACCGTTGCCGCTCTCTTTGACTTCAAGACATTTTGCAAACAAGTTCAGGTCAGCTCGTGAAGCTTCCCGTCAAGTGTCAAACTCCCGTGTTATATATGCCCTGACTTTGGTGCATTAGTATCTCGAGGTTTTCTCCTTTACGTGTTTATTTTGAACACATTTTTAGATTTATTGTTGTTTTGTTATTTTTTTCAGGTGCCTATTAATTAAGATGGGTGTCGTCCCATGGCCTTCAACCTATTGTAGAGCATGCCAGACCAGGAAAAGCACTGAATGCACCATAGGAACTAGTTCCTGGCGAGGACCAAAGCCAGATTTACATAAGTAAGACAACAAGATCGTTGCTTTTTAGCGCCCATCATGATGAAGGTTTATACCTTTCGATGACAGTTTCTACTGGGGCTGCCTTCATTTTTTTTTAAGTTTCACTTTAGATTGCGCTCGATTTGCATCGTTTTTGTTGGTATAGATGATTCGATCTCATATTGTAACATTGTGCAGAAACTTGCATCTTTTTACTTGCATCTTTTTTGTTAGAGAGAAGATGCAGCTGACAAGTATATATTTACTTTGAAGCAAATTAACAAAAAGAAAAAAGATTCACAACAAAAGGTTCGCCATAAGTAGTTCACAACAAGCATCTGATACACGAGGTTCTGTGACCATCTCCTGATAAAGACCTACACATGCATGTACAGTATGGGCCTTATTCATTTTTAATTTCATTCAAACTGATTTTCTCGATCACCACTGCTTTAATTTTTTTTTTATTTGTACATGTATATAAAATATATACCCAGTAATCATTTTAAGGTGACAAATTCGTTGTTTAATGACTAGTGTTTAAAACTTTTATAAAAATTATACAAGTATCATAGTATTTATTTAATATGCATAATCATGTGTTCATTATAATTATACTAAAGCAAGATCATCCAATCTCAAATCAGATGAGATGAGTCCAATTTTGCTGTAGTTTTCCGAAAGCAACATGAGCAGTGGGTTTCAGAAATTCATTTTGTCATTAAAAATCCCGACCACAATGATAAGTGATCAGAAGGACAATATATCATTGTTTGATATTAATCAGGGCATGTTTTTTGTTCTCCTTCAATTCAAAAAATCGTGTAGGGGAAAAATTTTGCATAAGATAACAACTTTTTCCCAGTGCAAATGTTTTCAAATGCATATGTTTATTTTCTAAAAATAAGCAAATCAGGTACATGTTATTAGGAAGTAATATCTTATATATAAGTTCTGTATCTAGCATACAATGTACTAAGTCTTGTATTTTTTGGCTACTTTCACTGACCAATTTGAAATTATCTTCAATAACTCATACCAATCATAACTCAGACAGTAGGTATTAACTTTCTTTTAATACATTACATATTATTTAAATACGTTGAAAACGTATATTCCTTAATTGCTGTAAGAAATATTGTATACTATTTTTTAAAAAACCCGCTATTTGGGAGCAACGGTGTTTGAAGATAGACACGATTTGTGTTAAAAACCGACATAACAATATTTCAATTAGAACTATTTGCTAGCAATCGATAAAGACAAATACTAGTATCTGTCTTGTTTCTAAGGATTTCATCATATCACCCAGATATTCTGCTGTTACATATATTACAAAAACATTACTAATAATCAACTGTACTTATTAATTAAAATGGACTACTTCTAGCAACTTTTTTTATCATTTGTTTTGTTTTCTTCATATTGTGCTTGTGGTCATAAAAAGGGTATGATTGTTTTGGCATTAGTTTAACTTTTTATTATATAAAGACGTTTCATTTATAAAGACTTTTATGTAAAGTTTGTTCTGATATTGAAGATGAATTCCATTTTGTTTTGATATGTCGACAGTATAGACATAAATTCGAGTAAATATTATTGGAAAAAACCTTCTGTATACAAATTTATACAATTAATTATTAAGTGTTCAAAATTTTAAGAAAATGTGTAATTTGGGGAAGTATCTCCACCTAGCTTTTAAAATTCATGATAATTATAAAAACATTCTGTGGTTGTTTTTTGTTCACCTGTTAGTAAAAATGTATTATATATACATTGCCAATGTACTTTATATATGTACATGTACCATACCATTATTTCAATATTGCTTTTTAATTATATGTAACAACCTATGCCATAAGATGTATGTCTTCTGGAAATAAAATATGGATGAATATTACATCGTGGTAAATAATAGAGTAATATGTTTCCCAGTCACAATACCAATGGGAAATACTCAATTTTTATTAACAATGAAATTAAATAGTTTAACAATCTTTAGAATTCACCAAATAAAAATTTATGAAATCAAAATCCAATAATCCAATTATTTTGAGAGAAGAAGGGATAAACTTTTAGTTTTATTTTGGACAACCAATTCCCTTTGCAATCTCCGTTTGAACTATATTAAGATATCTTTTTTACAACTGTACTTATGAATCAAACTTAGTATTTAAAAAAAAAAATACTACAATAAGCAATGGGTAATTGACGCAAAGAAACAAGGGTGGTTAAAAATCCTATACACATTTAAAGAAAGAGTCCTTTATTTAGAATAAAAAGAAGTTTTGGGTACTGTTAATCAATTAAGGTAACTTTATACGAAGTGCAAATCAAACGCAACGTGAAGAAAACGCCGTTGTCTATAAAATACAGGAATATTTACTCAATTATTTATGATTATCTCTACTGCAAAATATGCAAAAAAGCAATGTAGGAAATGATGCTATCTTGATTAAATATATATCATTGGAATGATGGAGACTTGTGTCTGTATATCATATAACATAGAAGATAGTTTCATAGCATTATCTTAAAAAACCAAACATGTATAAGTTAAAAGACGTCAGGATTTCTTAGTACAATACACCTTTTGTTATTTGATGTGCACGTTAAATATACATATAACAAGAACTCTTGCAATCGCATCAATACTTTTTCTTCAAACCGAGTATGTATTTGATTGTAATCAGTAATAACATTTCAAAAGCATTTCGATACTATCGCTTGTTGACACTTATTTACAGTCTTTCACACATGCCGTTTTATTTTCTGCAAGATGCAGCCCATTTAAATTGCATGCATATTAAAAACTATGAAAAACAAACAAGAACTAAACAATTATTCTCACCTTTGGATGATATCATTTATGTCCTCCCAGAACATGGTTTGGACTGATGGTCCCTAAACATTGGAGGTGAACTGAAGGCATTCAGAGTTTTTCTTACAGCTTTTAGGAACACCCACACACAAACAAACTGCTTTAGTTACGTAAAAGAACCCATCGCTTAGCCACCATATTTAAAACACTAACGCAGGTTGCATTTTATGCATATTGACATGACTCACACTTAGTTATGTCTCTTTTGATTTCCAATTAAAGAAATAATTAATTCTGATTAGATAAAGTGCAATTTTAGACAAACAAAAATTAAGAAAAAGTTATTTTTAAACCACAGAACGATTTTTCTTGAGCAGGTGCACGCAAATGCTGAATAAAAAAAAACCATCTTGTCGAATCTCATTTTTGTTGAGGGTTTGGATTAAATGCAGCTTTCTTCAAACATTGAATAGGAAGGTGCTTCAATGTTTGTTACCCGTAAAATAAACCGTACAAATAAAAATGAACGGCCCCGAAAGGTCCGATTCAATCTCAGTTCAGGTTCTTTCAGGTTCTACTACCTCTCCCATTGCTCGGCCAACCCCTATTGAAGAAGACGTCTTTATAATGGAACCGTTCTTGAAAAAAGGTTGTACTAAGCCAAACACTATTGTGCCAGTAGAAGTGCATATGATATTAAAACCCAGTCCACAGACCTGGAATTAAAAAAAAATATGTTGTTCAAATCTCTTGTACGCATTCTTCATCACGCTTGATTTTTGAAAGAAGAATTTTCAAAAATTGACGAGATGGATGGTGCTCAATAGAATTTGTATACCATGTTGACAGAGACTGTTGACTTAAGGGATTTTGTGTGCATAGTCCCCCGCTCTAAAGAGTTCATTGGGGTAGATCACTTAGACATGTTCACCCAGCATTAACCCGAGTCATCTTGAGGCATGCGGACTTCATCTGTAGGATCATTTAAATGGTATCCGCAAATTCTTTCCTTTTCCGAATCTTATCAAAACCCTGGAACGTAAAAAACCAATTACAGTTTCCAGCAATATTTTAACATTATAAACTACACCCCTGTCCCAATTACACGCTTATTACACGTTTATTTGTCAAAAAAGAATATTTAAGTAAACTGATTTGAAAAACTTGCAGAAAAAACGCTGAATATAAATTATGCATGAAAAAATACAGTAAGTTAATCGTGACCAATATTTTTTTTATTGAGTGTTTTGAATTTCTTAATATCGATTATTGACTTATAAAAGCGCGTTAGTTTAGAGGTATTTGGTATGCCGCGATCTTCTTTACAAGGAACTGCTATTTACAACCTCGTACATGCAACGCAAAGTAATCTGCAATAAAATATACGCCAATACCCATGAAAACAGTCTTGGGATTCATGTATCAGAATCTAGTTATGTGCAACCATATTTGCTCAGTATGTGTCTTAGTTAAGCGGTATTGTGGCTGTGAGACCCCTTTTATTTGTTGCATAACAGCTTGTGTTATAGTCCACTGTTTGTGGGTACCGGAATTCCTGACGATTTTTGATGCATTTAATGTTAACGTTGTTTCGGAAATTTTGCGTCATTTTCAATAAATGACAATAATTTTACAACTTATAAATGATTTAATTGTCGAGGTTAAATGCTTTTAAAAAGCGGTGATAGGAATTCGAGGACATTTTTTTCCATAAAACAAATGTCAATTTCTGACAGGTTTGGTAATCCAGTTGTTTTAGTCATTGATCGCATCACGGATTTATGTATATTGTAAGTATTAGTATTTTTATCGGTATGTAATAGCATATGTGTTTCTGTCTCTGGTAGTACTTAAAAAAATCACTGACAGGAAGTGACGGAATTCACTTTGGTATTGGTACTGCTTTAAATCGATTACATGTAAATAAGTATCAGTCGATGGCAGTTCTTGGATATACTTATGTCATATTGTAAGTTATGAATTTACATTGTAGGTGTAAATACAAAATTTACTATATGACACTTAGATTTTACAAAATTCACCAAAAGGAATGACCTAATATATATCAGGTTCACAATTTGAAAATAAAATTTTATTTCCTTTTGTGTGTGTGTGTGTCTGTTTAATGTTATTTGTCTGTTTCGTTTTAAGTACAGGCAAAAAATCGATTCCTGTTTATGACCTTGAAGTATATATTAAGATCAAAATATACCTGCATATTTTGTTTATCTTTTTTTATATGTATCACTCAATGTATTACTCATATGTATTGCAGGATCTCTAAAACAAGTTAATTTTATTCTTTTGTTAAAAATTATGTATTTTGGTTTCATTTTGATTTTTCTTAAAACGAATTAAAAATTGATGTATGATAAGACTCTTTAAAGATATTTTGATTTCTTATGCTAATTACCAGAAATTTAAACATCCTATGTGGGTTTGTATCATTGCTAAAAATTTTAATTTTCAGCGCACTTTAGTTGATAAAAGTGTGTGAAAACTATCGTTAATGACATAAATATAGGGTTTTAATATCCTCATTGCCAAAATAAGCGACGTATATCCGCCCACCGCCAGCTATATGATGGAGGGTTTCTATAGATAACGCCTGATTCAAATAGCTTTCACAGCCCACACAGCATACTTATCTATCGGTGTGTATCTACATTTAAACAGTTGAAGTAACATAATTATCATATATTTAAAATTATGAATAATTTTATATTTTAAAACTATTTTTGTATTTGTAGTGGGTCTCGTTTTGATCATGATAGCGTCTCCAACTCTGCCAATGCCTCGTATTGAATCTTAATTAAATGACACAGTTTTTCATTGTTTAGTTTAAATTTCATGATATTTTTATTACGTTAACGTATTTTACCTCCATTTCAATAATGTGTATCTATGAACAGTATTTATATTAGTATAACTGTGGCAAAAATTGACGTAGTTCGCCCAATTGGATAGACAAACGATTTCGCCTTTTTTTTTTAAAGTAGCTCAATGCACATATATTATTTACTCTTTCAATGCGTATCAAAGGATGTACATATGTACGCGAAAATAGCGTGAAAATAGCGCAAAAATAAATCGAAACGGATATAGATTTTTGTATAGATTGCTGATTAAGTACAGCTATGTCGATATCATTATTTCATAAAATAATTCATCAGAATCATAATGCATGTATTTCCATTGGGGGCTACTATGTAGTGTTCAGACTTACATATTCTGATGTATTGTAAGTTCCTTGTCTGGACATTTAAAGAAAGTTGTTGACTTCTTTACCGACCGCGCGCCAATACATGCAAGTTGCGTTTTGCTTTGCTTAAAAAAAAGCAACCCGGTTGTTTCTTTAATTCCGACTTGACTTTGAGACCTTTTATTTTTAACAATAACACATTTACCCAGCAAATGATAACCCTTTTGTAAGTTATCTTACATACAGATATTGACAGTTGGAAGGAAAGGTGTTTTGGTAAAAAAGAAATTAAAATCAATTGCCTTGAATGGCAACTAAGAACAAAGAAAGCAAAAGGAAAAAACCAAGAAAGATAGACGGATCAAGGAAGAGAAAGACATATAAACAAGAAGAAACCAATTGGTACAATTAATGCTTAGGTACATGCGTTCGTCTGGGTGAAAAATTTCAACTGATTAGCATTACACCTGCCCGGTCACTGGGAAGAACTAGATACAACCAAGACCGGATGATCAAATAATGACACTGTGTCGTATTCTTACAATAATAATGATTCCAGGTAAGTGATTAACATCTCTTGCTGTGTATTTTGTTAATAACTTAAATTTATGTTATAATTCGATAATTATTTTTTTTTCCAGTACAGTGTTTTATTTCTGGATCTCCATCATGGCAAAGACTGGTTTTTAGTGCAGACGATATAAAGGGATGGAGATTTTTGTCCAATACACAAGGAAACGAGAAGTCTTTTATCTATATAATGAATACGACCGATATTTGTTTTGGAGCAATTTGTTCTCAAGAATGCAATCTCACCATTGTCTCGCACGAGGAACTATCTTCGCCGCGAAATGGAACATTTAAATGCCGGAACCAGTTGCAGCAATGCAGAATGTCCGGAACCGGCCAGGTTTCCTTCAGTGTCCGCGGATCTTGTTCCAGTAGTTTGGATTTTGTGAGGTTGGCCGTCATTGACAACAGGGCGGGGGTTTGTGGCGAAGACCGGCCTCTATGTTTTAATGGTAAGTGTTTTGTTGTTTGTTTCTTTGGTTGGATTTGGCATTGTACATACGAGTTAGAAAGTCAACAACATAAACTGCACTGTGAATGAGAGAAGATGAGTGCTACTGGGTGGGAATGTAATGACAGACGAACAAACCCGTTTTATCTACATCATTCAACATTTCAGATGTTCAAGCTCATCACCCCGACAAATTTGGAAGTGAAACAACAGATTTGTATCATACGAGATTCGCACCTACAACATCCGTTTACTCCAAAGAACCTGTTACTGATACCAATATGACGTCAGATTTTGAAACTACGACATCATCTACATTAATCAACGCCTCCAACAGAACAAATCTTACAGAAAATGGTACGGGACACTCTTCTTACAATTACAATTTTTTCTTAACTCGAATAACTCAAAATTTTTAAATACATTTCATGAATGTTTCTTTTAGCAACATGGCCCTGTTGCAATAAGAGCAGGACCACACAGCATCTACCATTACATACGAAGAGAAAAACCATCAGTAAGATGACTCAGTACAATTACACATTATTCCATAAAAATTGTCAATTTTATGAAAAACATTCAATATTGTGCAAATGAAGACACAGGTAAGAAATGAACTTTCAAGTTTCATCCTTGGTTTTTATTTACATATTCAATGAAAGTCTGATAAGCACATGGGGATTTTGAAGAAGAAAACTAATTACAAAATCGTTTTTGTAAACAAAGTATGAAAAGTTGTTGAATTGGCTTAATGGACGTTGACCTTATCATGTTTTTGTTCACCTTACAGGTAAGCGAGATATGGACATAGCGCTGGGCGGGACCGTATCTCTGTCTGTGTTGGTGGTGTCCGTCATGTTATTCCTGATCGGCAGGTGCGTGCTTCTCCCCCACTGACCAGCTGGATTTCTACTGGTGGTCAGCGATAAAGATCACGAGCATTGACCAGATATCTCATACACTGTAGTCGTCCGGGCTGAGAAATTATCATATTACTTGATAATAAATTAAGATATTGTGGTTTAACGGAACAAAGCACATAGAATTAAATGAATGAATTTATAAATAATTTATTCATAACTTAATTAATTAGTACATGTTTTTCTTCATCAAAGGCTGTTATACAGGACAAGACACGTGGTCAAAGTGGAAACCTCCATCGGATCCTTTGACATTGTGAACCCCAGCGACGGGGTCTTTGAGGACCCGAGTAGATTTCTGAGCGAAACTTACATTCACATTCGGAAGGTTTCGGAATCTAACACCGATGAAACGCCCGCACCTTCTCCCACTGGTCAGCCCCAGGAGTCCTGTTTTGACGCGATGACGTCAAGGAACTCCCGGACACACTATGGTCGGTTTTCTACATTTACTGGGCACTCATCTGAGGGATTTCCTCACAGGTGTACAGCCAAAATCGATGGGAGGATCCAGAGCACGCCTCCGAGATAGAGTTAAAACAGGCACTCTCGTACCATTAAATGTGATGAACACTACAAATAATATATAATATTAATCACCAGAATAAAAATGTTTACAATTTATATTTGTTTGTTACTTTTTATTATACCTATCTTTTTTTTATTATTTTATTTTATTATCTTTTCTAATATACATTTCATATATTATATAATTATGTTATATCATGACTTGTTATATCAGATATAATAAGGAACAAGAATTGAATGAAAAAAAATATTCATTTCCCTACACGTATCATACTAACATATAAATCAGATTTTTCATGAATGAATAACTGAAGTATGAATTAGTATTGAATCAATACAATCCAAATAAAAAGACCGCAGGCCTGTCTTGCAGTTGTGTTGGATTTTCTGCAATCTCGATATAGAAACTGAGGAAGATGACTAAATGACTTGTTCTTGTTTATTTTTATTATTTTTTTTTTTTTCGCAAGAACAAAATTTGGCGAGTTGCGAAGTTTGCAAAATATGAACGTCTAAATAAAGTTCTCACTTTAAATCTAATGTCCGAAAACATTCATCATTGGTGTCACAGAGTTTGCATAACGTTAACGGTTGCACTTTCGTTCTATATTCCTCAAAACCTTTGACTGAATACTTAAATATATTTATTGGATTGCTCCCATATCTTATTTTTAAAAATTGTTTATAAGTTCAGTTTTGAAAATACATGATCAATTAAACAACGTTTTTTAGTGAACAATTCATAATGAGATTCAATTGCTCTGATGGTATACTCTTTCCTGCGTTTGACTCGCGTCTTCGAACATATACATGAATGGTTGCTTAACAAACGCCGTTCAAAACGATTGTTTATTAAAAAAACCAAAAAACAAAACAAAACAAAAAAAAACAACCAAAAAAACATTGCTTTAATGAAAAAAATCTTTGATATAAAAATTCATAAAATTCTATTTTTTTTCGGACAATCTTTTCAAAGTTCAAGATTTAAGATTAATTCTCGTTATTCCATCACATTGACCACGATATCTTGTTTGTGGGTACGCAGGTGCCCGACTTGATATGGACCGACAAGATGTGACGTCATAATCAATTCTGTCAGCATAGAACTATCATAATGGATATACAATGGCATGTTCACTGATGCTTTGTTTGAGCATTTTATTTTTCAGTTTTTTTTCGAAAGGTATTGTAATCGAACAGATTTTCTAAATATTTCACAATTAAAGACTAAAACACAAAACTTATATCTGGATTTATTAATTTCCAAATGTTATTACATCTTACAGCTTATGGATCTAGCGGTTGTCCTAAGAGTAAAAGTCTCATCATTGGAGGTTCCTACCAAAACGTGACTTGGGACACGACTTGGACCGATTACCAGAGCAAGATCTGTACATGGCGCCTGAACTTCCATACACCGGAAGTTGTTAATTTCACTCTTCGACTGGAGAAACTTTCAATAAGCAGTCACAATGTTTACGTGTACAGTGGCCTGGGAATTGTTAGGAAGAAGTTCGAGGATAAAGTCCAAGTTCGTGTCTGTGGGGACGGAAACCAAACCGCATTGCATACGTCTGCGATAGGAAGTGAGTTCCAGTTCACGGGAGCGGCCCTATGCTTTGTGGTTCCGCATGGGGACTATAACTTTGGACAGGACATTTTTACAACACATTTTATAAATATGACGATTAGTCTCAGAAAACAGCACTACGTTGGTTAGTATATCGTTGTACAAATATCTATTATAAGTTTTAGTATTATAAATTGAAACTTTGATGCTGGTGAAATGTTAACGTATACCCTATGCATGCCAAATCAAATAAAAATTAATCCGGATTTTTTTAATAAATATAAATAACTTATAGTTTAAATAGTTTTTAGTATTTTAACTTGAAACTTAATATAAGTGAGAAATACTGGTGAAAATTTGTTAACTTATACCCCATACATGCCAAATCAAATCAAAATAAAACCGCTATCTTTTAATAAATATAAATAATTTATACAAATGCACATAGTTCCCAAGAATGTATAAAAATATAAGACACATGAATGGGACCAGTTTTAGTAATATTCCTCTTATTTTCTTTTTTGTGCGTTTACACATTTCTTTATCAATAGATTTATTTTTTCTGTAACTATACGTCATAAACCGAGTTTGAGGTTTGGTTTAAATGCGTATTGTATGTCAGCAAAACCAAACTTTATTATCTAGCGCAAATAAGGCGGTGTATCAGTTTTAAGGGTGTTCTCACATTTCAGATAGAATGCACACGGCTTCGACTACCGGATCTTCCAGGAGGGTTTCTAACCGCAGCCCGCCCATCACCCCCGCCAGCACCAGTCACAGAACTCGTCCATCCGCGACAAAGGTCGCTTCTCTCACCGTCTCCATGGCAAGGTTATCTTCATCCCACGCTGGCACTGACGTCACACACCCCGTACGATTTACTTCCGTTCTTAGTCAATCATTGCCACCCTTAACTGTCTTGTCCAAACAAACGTCAACGAATGCTCCATCATTTACTCAGAAATCTTCCATTCTCATTCTGTCATCTCATCAATCCATAATCAGCTCACATCTAGTATCCTCTCAGCCATACTCAAAATCTGTTCTTTCAAATCGCCAATCAACGGCGAATCCACCTTTATCTCAGTTTTCCACAATGCCCTCGCTTTTAAATCATCAATCCAAAACATATTCAACATTCACCCAGAAACATTCCCTTTTAAACTACAACATAACAAATTCATCATCTAAAAAACCAGGTCAAAACACTCAACTGACAACAAAATCATCAACCAATCATTACACCACATCGCTACCCCCAAAACTATCCACTCTGCTAAATAATATCCCATTATCTTACCAGCACCCTAATCTAGCCACGTTTCCTGATCAAGAGATTTTCACAAATGTTTCCACTCATTTCTCTCACACTCGTGGTGGGTCCTCAACTCCACATAATACGGTTTCCATAACAACACCTTTGGCCTTGACCTTGCAGAATATAGAAACAACATTTGTAACAAGAAGCGCGGTACCGGGTCATTCCGTCGAGATTTCAACCAATGAATCAACATCAGGTAAGACCAAGCATTATCAAAATTCAAATTAAAAGATAAAAAAAATGATTGATAAATTTTTTGTTGCACGTCCCAGCAAGATTCTTTCACTCATTATAATGTCACCAGATACATGTAAATACACCAATGCCATTGAGCACTGAGTTCTTTGCCAAATGTACAATACTGCATCGCCTACCGTAAACCGTTGGTTTTTTTTTAAACGCTTTATTATAAACAACGGATATGTAATGATTTTATATTACAGAGAAGAACGCCGAGGAGTACATGTATATGATAGCGGGTCTTGTCTCGGGAGTTGTCCTGATTTTAATGATGACGATAATTTTGTAAGTATACAACAATGGACCAATAGTATTTTTGAAAATAATTTTTGACATTGCAGTGCCATGCGTTGACATTTTGTCGCCCAACTATAGGTATTTAGTAATTTTTTAAGAATAATTTCATCATTACAGTGTGGTGTACAAGTTCAAGGTCACGGGTAGTGACGGAGTAAGCAGTCTGTATAGTACAGACTACAGTCAACAGCTGCCGTGGAGGAAAAACTGGGTCATAACCAAATCATTCAGTGAAATAGAAGCTGAAAGAGCAAAGCCAGATTTACAGTTCAAACCAAGCTTACCCTATCGACCCTCTTTGAAGCAACACCCCGTTGTTTCTCGCCAGAGTACCGCGTCTACACGTCTTGATGAAGACAATTATGGCGTCTATGACAATATTGTTGCCGTTGCAACCCATGAGATTTCCCCCACAATGGAGATGTCAAAGTTTGAACGACCCGATAGATATTCTGACGATAGTGAGTTCTGGAATTTTGAAAGCCTAAGTAATAACTTAAAGATGCAGCAATTAAATACAAATAATGAATAGACGAACGGGAACGGGGAGGGTATGTAGAAATGTTGGACCCCTAAACAGATCTGCCAATTTTTGATGTGACAATGTTTATCTTTTACACGTTGCATATACATTTCATATGTAACTGAGAGTTTGAAACTGTGTGCAAACTTTCTGAAAAATATAATTATTCTAAAACTATATCTTACGTTTTTCAGCCTAAGAAGAATAATCTACAGAAAAAAATACCATTTGCTGATTCATATAAAAACGGTAGCAATAATTGAAGAGAAATACATTTCACACATTTCAAACATAGAGATGTATTTCGCATTAGCATCATTTTTCAGGAAAGTAAAGAAAATCCACCTGATTATTGGCAAATGTTCAGAAGTTGAAACAAATTGAAAACTCATTCACTGGTGATTTTAGTTTTATTGTATACGATTTAAACTTGCAATATTTTATATTACTTGTTTATTCTTGGACTGTTTATTTATTATACAATTATAGCCTTTTGATGAGGTCAATACATGGTTTTATAGACCTGATGAGAGTATATCGATCGAGGACGAAGTCCGAGGTTGATATACTCTCATCAGGTCTATAAAACCATGTATTGACCGATATCAAAAGGCTATAACTGTTTAATTATTAATAAATCAAAAACCAATTCTCTTCATTCTCTTCAAGCGTATAATAGTAAAATATTTTGTTCATAATGTATAGGTGTTGATTTCGCTATTTTGACGTCACAAAACCAGTATTTTGTCATGAAAATCTATTTTTAGTATAGTGAGGTCAATAAATTTTCTATTTTTAGTATAGTAAGGTCTATAACAGAATTTATAGCACGGTCACGTGACAGCAATCGACCAATCATGTGCTTGGGGAAAATATGATATTATAATAACAGAAATTATAGTATGGTCACGTGACAGCAATCGACCAATCATGTGTTTGGGAAAAATACGATATTATAGTAAAATCATAAACCTTTTACCAAACATTATCCAACGTAAACACACACATTAATATCCATAATCTTATCCAATCTATTATGTGTGGTTTTACATACATGTATCAATCCTTGTCCATTTATAAAACATCATGTTGTGTTGTTCTTTAATTGTTTGTTACATTATATTGGAAATATGCGAAGTTCAATTTCCGGTGAATACATTTAGTTTTCACGAAAAACCCCAGTTTTTTTGCTCTAGACATGCACAGAAATATATCTATACTGTACGTAAGCAAGTAAATATTGAACCGTCAAAAGAACTCGTAGAAAAAGAAGACTATTATTCTGTTATTGCTGCTTTGGTAATTAGACTACCTAAAATGGTCGACACAAATGAAGAATGTTTTAAAAATATAACTAATCTTTCGTACCTTTTACCATATAATATTGAAAACTTCTTTGAAATCTAGAAGGAAGTATCTACAAAAATCTAAATTCAACGATAATATATGTGTTGAACTTTACAATATCTTCGGAAAAAAGCTTTGATTCACAGCCACATCGAATTACTTTGCTTTACAAATGTTATTATTAAAAGGGTGGCACCATTTAGAATTACGTTTTAAAAATCAAAGTTTACAAAGAAGATGGGGGGGGGGGGGGCGCGATAAGATAGCGCAAATGGCCATTCGGTTTAGTTATGAAATACAATTTTGAATTTATTTTTGCCAATTAAATCTATTCAAATATATTATAATACAAGTTTGCAAAAGCACAATTTAAACTATATTCAATTTTTAATATACTTAACAAACGATAAGAAAAAAAATTTGGTGGTATCGAACCCACCCACAACATAAAAACCCTAGATATATAAGGTTAGCTTATGTCGGGTGCTCTAACCACTGAGCATTTCAGCACACACACACACACACACACACACACACACACACACACACACACACACACAAATGCTTAAATACTATGTGTGACTTTGGCCACAAATTTGCGATTAATGATATTATTAATGTATAGTGGGTCATCTCTCCACGTTTTTGTTGATTGAAATCGGTTTGTTTTCTTTTAGACCTTATTTAGACTATGAGAAAAATAAGGAGCACAGAACCACTCTATAGAAGAAAAGGCCTTTAAAAAAAATGACACTATATGGAGGTTTTGATACGTATGTGCCTGTTTGAGTCAACATATTCCAAGTATTGATATTTAATTTTTTAGTATCTTATCCGTCCATGTATAGGCATTTTACACCTTATAGCCTTATCCACCCATCTTCTTCTTTTCTGATATTCTGATTTTGATACAATTATGAAAACATTGTTATAAAGTTTTAATTGTCAAATAAGATGATAATCAATATTTTCAAAATGGAGAAAAGTACTCTGTTTGTAAACAAAAATTACCATACTCACGAAAACAACTTCCTCCATTAGCTAGGATCGATGTGTTGTAGGATCGATGTGTTGGAGTATTGTGTGTAATTGGTTTTTAATTAGTTAGAAATATGGTTATGCGCGTAAAGATCATTTTTCCTCTCCATACTTCGAAAATGTATATGATTCTATATCTTATTACGCTTGCAGGTCAAAGTGATTAGAAAACTTATGCCTTTTTTCTACTTCTACTACTTTTATTATCTACTTTAATATTCAGTTCCTTCTTAAAGGGGCATGGTCACGATTTTAGTCAGTTTGTTTTCTTATGTTTTTATTATTTACCATGCTTTAGCAATGCATTTCTAATGATCAAATGATCAGTCGTTAAGTTATAAGCAAGATACAGAGCTTACAATTCTCTGTCATGTAAACAAGGCTCGTGCCCTGTTTTCGTTTACATAGGTTCAATATACCAGAAAAAAAATCTTTTTTCAAGCTGATTTGTGTATCTTCTTATTCATTTCAAGCATAAATAAACAGTTTCTAACGTTTAACACATTCATTTTAGGTCTAAAATTGGAATTTTCACTTCAACGCTCAAAATGTAAACAAATGCTTTGTTTACATTGCGAAGAAACTCGCTTATAACTCAACGAATAACACTTAAATTTTGGATGCCTATTAAAAATGCCTTACTGAAGCATTGTAAACATTAAAATAATTTTTGACCAAAATCGTGACCATGCCCCTTTAAATTGTCACGTTCTTCTTTGCCTTCCATCTTTTCGTAAAAAAGAACGTATATGTTTGTTTGATTTTTGGTTGAATGGTGAACTGTTGATTCTCTTATCCTTATGGGGATTTTTTCATGAGCAATTTTTATAAAAACCTTGTTTATGGGCAAGTCACGCGCATCACGAGTAATTGGTGTACGCTTAACGTAAGTGTAACGTACGTTTACTGTGCGTTCAATTTATATGTTGATGGTGAGCACAAGCGACTTGCAGTCAACGTACGTATAACGCAAGAGACACGTGAGATCTCCTCACGTCATTCGTGCAATTCGTGTACGCTTGACGTAAGTGTAACGTACGTTTACTGTGCGTTCAATTTATATGTTGATGGTGAGCACAAGTGACTTGCAGTCAACGTATGTATAACGCAAGAGACAAGAGAGATCTCCTCACGTCATTCGTGCAATTCGAATCGTACGGCCATCTTACGAGTTCCTTGAGTGATGCGCAAGTGCAGCGTACGTTTTCAGATCTCGCAAGGAAACCGTGGTGATTGCTGTGCATCTCCAATAGCCAACGTGCGTGCTTGCGGGAAGCCTTCGTTCTTCCAAAATCATTAAATGCACTTGCGTGTCTCGCAAGATTTTCATTAAAATCCGCCCGTAGAAATTGTGACTAGGGCTTAACACGCGGTATTCAATTTGTCTGCATCCCCTTGGTGTATTATAGGACCGACGACATCCAAATACTAGTATAAGCATTTGATATGCTTAAATAAACACATGCAAGGGGTAGTTTCTTGGAATAAGTCTATGAATACAGTTTTATTGTTGTACATGCACACAAACATGAGATGAGTTCAAGGTTTTTGCGGGTATATAGAATTAAACCGTGTAATGTAGCAGTTTTAATTGATGATTTAAATGTATTTACATAGAAGTCGATGATATTTGATACAAACTCGGTCAATTATTACAGGGAAGCCGTTTGTTATTAGAATTGACGACTAATTACACGTAAATCATGAATTATACAGGCTTCAGTTTTTTTAGATTTATTTTCAAAAACTAAATCAGTAAAAAGGGTATAATTTATTTAGAAGGTACACAAAAGAATTCCATCGAAAGGAGGTGCATTGTAAAATGACCGTTGACGTTGAATGTCGAATTATGCAACATGCTAAAAAGGCAGGGTATTTGATCCTTGTTGCTAATCGCAGTCAGAATCTTCCTTTGAAACACGAGTAGCAGATATACAAAATATGCTTGTGTCAGCGAGAGAGAGAGAGAGAGAGAGAGAGAGAGAGAGAGAGAGAGAGAGAGAGTATATGCATTAACATAAAAACTTAAGTATAATTTTGGGAAATTCATGAAAACGAAAGTATTGTGTTAATATATTGCTACTGTAAAGAAATTGCTAACTTTTTATAATAACCATCTGAAGGATCGAAAGGTGTGCAAAAAAAATATGGCATTTAGAAATAGTAACAAAGTCATATATTGGCAGTCATATCTTTTAGGGGCGAGTTCTTGAAAAAACGACAAAACCGTTTACCGTATTTAGCTTCTTCGCATAAATTATATTCAAAGTGCACATGTAATTTATAACATGTAGACATTTTATTGTTTACAAGATCTTGAAAGATTTCTCATACAAAGGAATGTGAAATGCGTATCTAGTGCAATTACTACATGATCAATTAGTTTTGTTGACTTTCAAAACAAGCCAAGACTGACACCAGTAGCAGAGTGGTTGCACCCCACGCACGTAAGAACGCACTCCGCAAGGTCTCAAGTCACGCGCGTCAATGCAGTCTGCAGAAAGAACGAACAAAAAAAATCCAAAATAATTGTACGATGTGTCATGTGTTATTCTAAAACAATAACCAGAAAGTGAAAGTACTGTCTTAATTGTGATTTAAAATTAATTAAACTGAATAACACGAGAGAGAGAGAGAGAGAGAGAGAGAGAGAGAGAGAGAGAGAGAGAGAGAGAGATCTTTTGCAGGAACACAAATTAAGTACATTTTTTGGGACACTCATGAACATATTGTGTTGATAGCTACTGTAAAACAATGGCTAAATTTTTATAATGATCAAAAGGATCGAAAGGTATGCATATAATGACATTAAAAAATAGGAGAGAGAGAGAGAGAGAGAGAGAGAGAGAGAGAGAGAGAGAGAGAGAGAGAGAGAGAGATAGAGAGAGAGAGAGAGAAAGAGAGAGAGAGAGAAAGAGAGAGAGAGAGAGAGAGAGAGAGAGAGAGAGAGAGAGAGAGAGAGAGAGAGAGAGCATTAAGGACCAGACATGACTAGAAAGCGTGATTCTTATTTTTTTCACCGATTTATTCCTTGCACCCTGGTTGATTACTTTGGAAGCACCGAGCCATGAACAATGTAGGGGTTCTGTATGGAGACAGGGTGTTCTCGTTGTCCTCAGTCACTTGTTGGCCATGCCTCCCCCGCACACATCCGGAGATATTGCCAGATTTGGCAGTCACTCTGATTTTATTTCTGCTACCAAACACACGGTCGACTGATAATTTATTCTTTAGGAGAACAAAAATCCACCAACGCAATTTCGGTAACACCCTTTCTATTGAAAAGTTGAATGCTACCCATTTCCAATTTGAGAATTAAAACTGTTTGTTTAAGTTTCTTATTATTTATCGAACGATTACATAAACGCTATCATATAAGAAATGAGAGGTGCAAGTGCATGTATACATATTTTTGCAAAGAATAAGTTGACACCAGGAAATATTTCGGATCCGTGTCAATGTTAAAGTGCAAACATTTCTATGGATGCATAATTATGTTTATGAAATAACATATTACAGGTCCATCTTTTACATTAACTCAAGAATACGTTTACATAACAATATCAATTATTGATACATATCGAAAATTTGATCATTTGATGTACAACGATAGATTTTAAATTTTATGTATACTTTTATTAAGAAAGTTTATTATATTTTCCATAGATAGACTTTTGATTTGATTTCTTTCTTTTGAAAGTATCAATGCATGTTGCGCTTGGATTTTTCATATTCAAAATATTGTTCGGAAATACCGGAAGTTGAATCCTGCGTAAAAAGTACCAATGTTTTTAATTTTTAAGGTGTTTACTGTAACTTTATCAGTAGTTTATCCTTTATCTACTCTCATAGGTCCCCCAAGCTAACTAGTAATCAATTGATAACCTCTGATTAGCTACGCTTTGAATAATAATTTAAAAAAAAAACCTTGTTATTATTTCTTCGCAATTATATGATGACTTGTACGGGGGGTTGTTTACGATTACATATTACATGTACTACCATAATTTTATATGTTTATGGCGCATCTGAAAGTGGATGTTCATGTAAAAATAAAGGAAGATACTATATGACCATATAGCACAAAGAGTGAGTCGACTCTTACGATTCAATGTGTATAAAACCATTGTTTAATACTGGAGTAAATCAGGGTAAACAATGATCTTCATTCATACATCTACTCAGGCTGCGGAGAAATTTCCCCAATCCCTACACATCTTTCTTCATTCAGAATTAAACCGCATTATTCAATCGGTCAATTTACATTGTACCAACGAACCACAGTTATGTTATTTATAAATAGAAAGAATAATTTTTATTTATAAACACTTTTGAATAAAAATAAATTACGTGTACATTATAACTTCAGGGCGTGTATTTTCATAAACACCAAGATGTACGTATCAGACCATTATGCTACATAAATGTATGAGTCACATTGCGTCAATAAACTAAACAAACTAAAAGTTCCCTAAATTATCTACGACTACATGTAATAACCCATGACATTGAAGGCGGCATGAGACACCTTTCATTATGGTTCTTTATTTCGAAATTAATAAAATGAACTATACTTTTATTTATTTTTTTAACAGATTTACATTATGTATACATGTGGTCTAACAAGTTACAACATCGCACAATATTGACAAGTCATTAGTTTGACACCCATGCGCGGATCTGGAGGGGGGGGCAGGGGGTCCATGCAGACCCCCGTGCAAAATTCTAATTTCTTTAAATTACATTATAAAATTACCAAAAATATGCCTCGGACCCCCCCCCCCCCCGGCAAACTCATATAGCCTTCGGACACCCCCTCTCCCCATGGAAAAATGTTCTGGATCCGTGCATGACACCAGTTGAGATTTATACATTTATAAGATTTTTTTTATGAATTGCAAATTATAATTAATTATAGGAAATTTAAACAAAAAAAGATCAGGTTTTGAATATGCGCATTGGACTACCGCCGTCGTGAGTTCGATACCTACTCTTACCGCTAAAATGTTCTGTCAAAACACTTGGTGTGCGATATATCGGCATACTATGCTTATAAATATGATTGGTTATTGACTATAACGCACATGACTGACAGAAAGCATAATGATAGAAAAAGTGAGCAAGCTACATACTCCGCGCTTCCCACTTGACAATGCTACATGTACACATGATAAATTCACAGAATAATTCAATAAAGGGGCATAACTCGCAAAAAACCATCAGATCAAATTGTCTTTAACAATAAATAGGCCAAAATTCCCATAAAAATAATGGGACATGCGCGGATCTAGAGGGGGGGGGGGTCGGGGGTCCCGATCCCCCACCCCTGGAAAATGAAAATTTAATAAATTTACATAGTAAAATTATCGGAAATATGCCTCGGACCCCCCGGCAAACACAATTATATCCTTCGGACCCCCCCTCCCCGGAAAAATTTTCTGGATCTGCGCATGTGGGATAAGACTCTCTTGATATGCACCGAGTTGCACTTTCAAACAATCATTGCTATATTCAATTTATGGGCAAAATTCTAAGTTAAAATATTCCCCGAAAAATAATGGAATTGCAATTTCTTGGTAATAAGCGCATCTACACATTGTGTTCTAAATGCTTCAAAAGTTTTCTGAAATTCTGTGATTCTGTGTAGCGGTTTAAAAGGAGTAGTGCTCACCCCCCCCCCCCCAAAAAAAAACCGTCCTAACTGTGTGAAGTATAATGATATAATAGTCATTTAAAGCTGCATGGTCCGAATATTTGGCTATCACAGTATCAAATAATTTTCTATACAAACCAATTATCTTAGATAGTTATTAACTTTTGCCTAATTACACCAGCAGAATCGGTCTCCTTTCAAAGTTAGAAATATTTAAAGTAAATAAAAATAATTTTTCTTTGGGCAAACAAAAAAACCAAACCAAAATGCATTATGGGAATGTTTAGGAAGGGGAACTTATTAGTTTCGTCCCCCGAATGTTTGGGTTTATTCAACCCGCATGTTATGTATCGATTGTAAAAAAAAAAATTCAGAAATAATAGTGAACAAAATGTACACATGTTTATTTTTGATTTGCCAGAACATTACTCAAAGTAGACTCTAATGAAAGCGTTGTCAAAGGCGTAATTACAATCATCCCCGCCTCGATGCCAGGGGCGAATTTTGATATGAGGCGAAATAACGCGATACCCTTTTTATGTCGTTTGTTTTGTAAAAGAAATTTTGTACATTATTTTTTCATTGAAATATGGCTTAAGTGACCGGGAAAACTACTGTAATGTCTATTATTATACACATATTTAGCTTTACCATCGTTTAAAAGTGTACACAAAATTTGATATAAAATCGGACCATGCAACTTTAATAAGTCAACTACTATATATAAAAGTTGGGTTCAGAGTGCATAGTTGTTTTTTCTTTATTATTTTAGGGTTGTCAATCTTGACATGAAATGTAAAATTTATTTAGAATTGAAGTAGATTTATGGTTAAACATATATGAAATAAAATTAATAGATTCCTGAAACATTTTATTTCAAATTATACTTCCCTATTTAAAAATATAGTTTTAATAGGAATTACATGCTATGACTTTATATAAGCATTCAATTGCATTTTTTCATGCTATAATTTGGAAATTCTAAATATTTCAACTCCAAAAATTGCCTGGCAGTGTATCCTGAATTTTTTGGTATAAACAGGTATAGATGCAAATAAATAAATTTTCATGGAAAATCCAAAACTGAGAAATATCGTGTCCTTAACGTAATATAAGCTGTATTATTTAGAATTTTATTTTGCTGCAAAAACTTGCTTTTATGATATGATTACATGTAACTTAAACCTTAATGGTAAATAAGATATGTATAAATCAATAAATGATATATTGCGAATAACAATTAAATTGTCTTTACAAAAAACATCGATTTCCTTTCCACTTCTTGATTTTAGGCCATACACAGTAAACTCTTTGGTTCTAGTTCTCATAATGTACAGTGATTGAAAAAGTTTCACAGTCGTTGTCCGAGCAGTATGAGTTATTGTCGCTTTTTTTACTTAATTATCTTTAAATTTTATTTCCATTTACTTTCTATAATACGATACATGTTCTTATATTGTATGCGTTTATTTACAACCAGAGACATATCGAAAGTCTCGAGTGAAGCGATTTCAAAGGTCGCAAACCTTTTGACTCTTTGCTACAAATAACGCACGTCGCATGCATGTTTTTTCCAACAGAAATAACGGGAAGAATGATGTTTGTGCGTCGTTCGAACACTATCATCATTCACCTTACATGTACATTCACCTAAACTCTTTTCCGTATTAACACCTGCATCCTTTGTATAAAGGGACTTACCTAATGCCGGGATGACAAGGGGACGGATTTCAAACTCTAACTGACCCACCCCCATTTTTCTAATCTATAAACCTTCCTCTGCATTTTTGGCATAAAATGTCACCAATGCACACATTCTTTGCAAAGAACGAACTGCATCTACTTTGCAGTACTTCTCTCACAATTGTACCACTTGCTTTAGATGTTCTGGAAAAGCAAACGCAGCAGGTTTTGCTCGGCATGATTTTTTTTTTACGTGGCACCTGTTTTGAGTAACACAGAATGAATGATTCTTGTCCTCAAACAAAGCGTGCTTACACTAAGGTATAGTTCCGGTTGATTGCTTTTACATATAGTAAGTATATACTTTTTCCATCGATATATTTAATTCAAAAAGCAAATGTGCATTTAAGGAAGAAGATCGAAATTAAATATACAAAATGCACAATTCTGCATAAAAAAGAAAAGGTGTTTATAAATGCCGGTTATTTAAAAAAAAAAAAGAAAACTTTGATTTTCGAAAGTGATTTTTCCGGGAAATCTATCTCCCCTATAGGTAAATTCAATTGTTATGCACAATAGATCCTTTTATGAGAAAAAGATGTCTACTAGAAATGAAAAAGAAAGAGAATAGTGAGTGTACTTTAGCCTAAATGAGGGCTTTAAATAGTTTTCCCACTAAAATATGACTAATAGAATTTGTAAACCATAATAGTTTTTGTCATTTTGGTACAATGTAGTAAATTACATTTCCAACATAAAAATTGCAGCTCGCATTGCTTGGGTTGACCACCATAGTAAGATAATTACTATGGTAATATTTCAGGATTAACTTTATACTATAGAGAAAAGTATATGAGATATTCATATACATGTATCTCTTTAGGAGAAGAATAAAAGAAACATTTAATTTCCGCAATTAAAAGTCACAAAATAAAAGTGTTCTACAGTTTCTTAGTTTAGTAAGTAAGAAATAAACAATGGAGTCTTACTAATGCATATTCTTTCCAACCAAAGTGCATGGAGAAATAAAGCACCCTGATAAAATCACCCACATATGTATAATACAATCACTAAAACTCTATTTTCCAATGAAATCCTTGATCTCATTTTTCTATCATAGCATACTATAAATTTGAAATTAGAAAAGGCACTGGAAGATGATGTGAGGAAAAATATGACAAATGACAGAAAATGAAAAAAATGAAATTTAAGTTGTGAAAATTAACCCTCTGCAAGTTTTAGATGCATGTCATCCTGCAAATTAGCCCAGGAAATGAAATACTTCTATTCAAAGAAAATTCTTCTATCATATCAAATTTGACAATCTTTGCAGTTTTCTAAGAATTTCTTTTTTGAGTTGATGAATGAGAGACATGATTGAATAGTGGCATTTAAAAATTAAAAAAAAAAACCCCCAAAAATCTGTTTTGTGGTCAGATTCCTGAATTATGTAGAGATTACATAATCTGCCTGTTAGAGGAGCCACCATAAATATGATACAGTAATTAGACCAAAGTGGCTATATTTAAACAAACATAAAGCCGAATTATCAACCACCGATTGAATTACATATATTTTATTCATTAAATACTGAAACTGCATCAGGTTTTCAAAGAAAAAGAAGCCCTACACAGTATTTAAAAACAGAAGGACTATTGTAAACGATTTATCACCAATCCTGCACACTCGCTCACTTTCTTAGGTTCGACTCGGGTCTGCATTGGAACTATAAGATTCTGTAGGTCCAGGGACTTAGCAAGCTCCCTGGTACTCTTGTCATTAGAAATCAGTGTCCCTAAACAAACAAGTAATCGGAATTCAGCCTCTGGGTCCAGCGGGTTCTCCATCACGCTAGCGACAGCCAGCAGACACTGGGAGTAGCCTGCCTCTTCGTCCACCATGTCCTGTAAACACACCGAGTAGTTAAGTAAAAGGGTGGCCAGGGCAACCTGGACATTTTTATTGGGAGTCAGTCGACAGTTCAGGGCCTCGGTTATCACGGTCTCCCGCTCAGCCAGTAACAGCCGCTGCCCGCTCGGGTGTTTGAAACAGTTGGCCAGGATTCTGAGGGCGAGGAGCTGGGTTGGGACGGGAGAGCTGGGGGCCAGGAACAGGAGCTGTCGCTCCAGGAAGCCCGGCTGACAACAGACGTGGTCACACACCTTCTGGCTCCGGATGGCCACACGCAGGACATCCAGGCCTGGGAAGATAAACTCTGAAAAAGATCAAACTGTCTCATCACATTATATACAGCAGTTTCACCTGATGTTTATTTTTTTATTTTTCAAGAAGAAACTTCATGACACATTTAAATTTTCATCATTCTTTGCAGAAATCTATTAAACATTTTCCTAATTATCACTTTGCTTAATTGTAAAATTAATTAGAAAAAAGGATCCTATAATATCACCGCATATAACTGAAGATGAGAGCTATTAAGTTATCACAAAAGCAGGCAAGGTAGCATTTCTGCAATTTAAAGGAGGGGGCTGGGGGTGGGTGGGTGTTTATTCATTCACTTTACCTGTACCTTCTCAATATTCTATCTACCGGGGTAATTATAAAGTTGATTCAATCAAGTAGGTATTCTTTTAATTCAATGACATATTTAAGTAGGTATGCTGAAATCTGATTTGTCAACTCAAATGTGGTTAACCTTCTAAATTAGTTTGAATGTCTGGTGTAAAAATTAATATTACAGTCACAGTGGTACATTTAGTTAACATATTGTTAAGAATATTTAATCAATTTGATAAATGTACAGTATTCATGGTATGGAACCAGATATTTATTTAAATAATCTCTGAAAATTTGCTCTTAAAAGTGTGAACTTTTTACACCCAGCCATCAGGAGTGCTGTGTGACAAGCGCAAACAAAGGGAAATGGATCCATTGAAGAAACATGCTCTCCATACAGGTATTAAATAAAGGCACACTAGACTAGAAGTGTTACCCAAGAGTACAATGGGAGTGGGCAAAGGAAGACCCCCAAGTTCTTAAAGATTGATTTTCTTTTATTCAATAGAAATATATTTTTTTAAAAAGCCATTGAAAATTCCTTTAAAAGGTATATGTTGTATTTTTAACAGTATCTATGTCTTAAGGTCAGACGACACGTTCCTCGAGCATCTTTTTTATATCTTCTCGTAATAAAAAGTTCCAAAAAAATAATCCAGTTTTTCATCAAAATGGGTTTCAAAAATTATATTTGGAAGAAAGCTTGTCAAAGAAGAATAGTAAACCCAATAACAATTCCTGCTAAAGGTTATATAAAATCGAGGAACATGTTGTCTGACCTTAAATGGTGTCTGTGCCAGCAACCTGAAAACATGATTACATGTAACCCCTTATCATGGCCTTCTGATATCCTAGTTCTTGAAATTAACCCCCATATATAGGGTCATAACTTTATCATACCAAAGAAGAAGTCCTGGCATAATACAGTATATGTGTCATACATCTCTTGATTTCCCCCTTTCCTTTTTTCAATTGTTGAAAAAGAAAATCTATAATTTTCCCTCCTTGTCCTTGAGATCTGCCTTTGATCCTGAATCTCCCCAAAAATTATAATACAGTTTATATTCTGCCCATTTAGGTTGAGGCCAATCAACATATAATAACCATTCAGTTTTTCTCTAATCAAACTAATTTTTTTACCTGGTAAGAAGCATTTAAACCGATTTTATATATTTTTCAGGTGAGGTCTGAAAGATGTAAGGACAGTGAAACACAAAACTTGTACCCCCCATTACCGTGTACTGCATCATCATTTTTTTTTTACAAGTCTCACTTGATGATTTCCTTTTTTTACATGACTGGCTACAAGACTAATAAAAAGAAAAATTATGAATGGTCATGACTTGCAAAGATAACCTTGATCATCCTGGCGAAACACAAAAAGGTATATCAAAAGAAAAACTATTCAGAGATGCTGTACCTCACATAGAAACATTTATTCTTTACTTCACAGTATAAACCCAGTTTTCTCAGATGGAAAAAAATCTTTTTATGGTAACCATACACCTAACTAATGTATTAACTTCAAAGTACTATATATATTTTGCCACCATTTACATAAATTATCTACACACAATTAAACATACACAGCTCTGGATAGTAGAAATCAATTTTTGCATTATGCAATACAAAAGTGTTTTTTTGAGAATGTTCATACATCTATATAGGGCATTCCTAAAAAAGCTTATTGCAAAATATCAAACACCTTAAGTTTGTGGTCTGTTTTCTTTGTTTTTAAATCAGGTGACTAAGAATCATCTCATGTTCTTATTTTATCGTGTCATAAGAGGATTGAAATGAGTTCAGTATTTACATAAAAATTCTGAATTACTTGAACGAGAATAATTACTCTACGTAAATATCTGTTTGTGCAATACCATCATTTGATATTTCAAAATGTAGAAACAGCTAAGTGTTTTACAATTAATACGCCAAAAGAGCTTTGGCAGTCGATCATGCAAATTAACTGCCATTCACATATCTTCTGAAAGTCCAAAATCACTAGTAATCTGTAAAGCAGTTTAAAAAGGGCAAATGTATTGCATAAATTTTAAAAATAGGAATTGGGGCCCCATCATTAGGTCATGAGAGAGACAGGGACCTCAAAATCCACGAAAAATGTCACCTTACCCCATATTAGCAACAGAGAAGAATTCCTAGGATATGATACAAATTAAAATATGCCTTATATAGGCCAGCCACAAGACCCTCACTCCCTACCCACCTGGTATGGGTGAATGGGTCATTTGATGATTTTTATGTATGCCCCATTGCTTGTTATGACTAAACAAAGCCCCTTCCCTAGTGCTGGTGTCAAAGTGAAACATGTAAAATGATGAAGAGCTACATTCTTTTATACAGTAGATTGTAATGACATTTTGAGCTGCAGGTGTAGGTATAGGACAGGGACATTTAAGCTGACCAGACAGAATCATTATGTTACATATGTAGTCAGAATTAGCAATAAAGCTTCATCACATCATCAACAAAAGTGGATCTAAGTTTATGATAGGATAAGAAATGTAAACATGTAGTTAAACAACCTAGAGTTATATATCAACATTTTCAATTGTGCAAGTGTAAATAAAGGATGGAAAGCCAATAACAAACCAGTTAAAAGTGCATTTAAATCAGACTTGAAGAAACTAGAACTGTCCTAATGGGACTAATACCCCCGCAAGGCTAATTTCAAATGGGACAAATAATTGAATTGTATAATAAAGGTTTGCGACACATAAATAAAAAAAGATTCTAGAATTGTAAAAAACTAAATTAGTTTACAAAGAAAAATTAAAATCAAAGTTTTCAAAACTTCACTGTAAATACATATGTATAACAGTAATACATTTACAAATTTATGTATCTGGTGATATTTTTTTTATTTCATTGTTTTAAAGAAAAAAACCACCAAAGTGACAATAACCCCTCCCTTTGCAGTAAATGAAAATAGCCAAGCAATGCTCTTCTGTTGATAACACTTTGAATATCTTTCTAATCAGAGTCTTGACAGATGCAATAAGTTGTTTCAAATTTTCCTCATTTTCTCCTATGGTACAATGCAACTCCATATCAGAAAATTGATCCCATAGGACTACGATTTTCTTTGATGAGCTTAATTGTTAAATTGGATAAAATCCCAAAACATTATCATAATTAGCATACTATGTAAAAATATGAAAAAAAGAAAATTTAATATTACAAACAATTTTAAAATTGCCAAAACACTACAATCATATCAGTAATTTTGAATTTCATTTAAATTAATGCCCTATAGGGTCACTTCATCAATTTACTTTTGGTTTACATGAAGCAGTATTAAAATAACCCCAAAACCACCGCCCATTTTACAGATTATCAATTTTCCCTAAACCCATGCTCCATCTAAACCATGGCTCTGATAATGGCCCCCTTGGGACAACTGAATTCAGCCACACTTGTCTTTGATGTTCTTATTAGCTCCTAAGAACTTATCAATGAAAAACAAAAATTTTGCATTGTCAGTTGATAGAATACTTATAAAAAAATAAATTAAGTTAAGAAATAAAGACAAAAAACCTCCATCTGGATGTATTAATATAAATATATTTTAGAGTGTTTACTATTAATTAATGAATAAAGTCTGTAAGGATTACCTCCCTTACTTTTCAACATCAGTGTATAATATATAGCATAAGGAAAATGAAAACTGTCATAAAATCATTAAATCTTGTCTGATCTTAAAAAAAAATTGCAGGTGCACATCTTCAGATGGTGTTCAACATATGTACAAATTTTCAGACTGTTCCATGCAGTAGTAAAAAATTCTATAGGGGGGACAAAGTTGCGTCTACAGACAGACGGACAGACAGACAGACGGACAGGGTGAAACCAATATACCCCCCTAAACTTCGTTTGCGGGGGTATAAAAAAATTGGCAAAATCTGGGGAGAGACAAAGACCATTGCACAAGGCAGAGGAAGATAAAACGCCACTGTAGCAGCCCTATCTCCCCATGGGACAAAGTGTCCACCATGGGACAAAGTCAATTAAGTAAGTCAAATGTAAATGTATGATATAGAAATGATGAATTACCAGTGGGCCAGTCCAGGACCTTGCTGATATTGGAAATATGGACATCTGTCACATCCTTGCCCTCCATCAGGGTCTGCAGGGAATCTAGTTCAGCTGTATTTAGCTGGTTCTCAGGTCCAACCTTCTCATTAAACTCCTTTAGCTTGTCTGTTGTAACAAAAACAAACACATCATTACTAAAAGAATTACTAAAAGAATGCAAAATCTGTTAAAGTTTCCTTAAAAATTGCTGATATGACAGTAAAATTGCCTCTGCATTACAACACAATCTAAAATAGAGAAGGAATGTATATAAATGATTCACAAGGATAAATAATGGGACTTACTGATAATCTGAACAGGGTTGGCAGTTTCGAATGTGACGTAGGTCTTCTGTGGGAAATATGTATTACTGGCCAGGTTAACATGGACGTTGCTAGGCTGGTGTCTGGATGCCCCTAGAATAAAGACAACAACTCAAATCTAAAAGTATCATTAAAATTATCATTTTTAAAATACACAGTACACAAATATTTAAATTTCTGCCCATTTTATGTGTCAAATGCATGAAAAAATCTTATCTTCGTCCTGTACCTGTGAATGGATCGACCAGAGAGCTCCGAGGTTGAGTGGGCTGACCCCCAGGAATGTAACGCCCCCCTCCAGTAAACGGGTCAGTTCCAGAGGCCGTGACCTGATTTGTGCTGGATCCTGGAACATGTCTGTTGGCACCTATTTATAGATTCAGGAAAAGTATCTCAACAGTTATTAATGATAAGCAGGTTGAACCTGCATGATATACTGAACAGATAATACTGTAGTCCATTTCCTTTGTATTGTAAATCTATTTTTAAAGAAAACATGACAAACAGATCTTAATCATCATACATATGTCCAAGTATTTTAAAAACGGACGTACATACACATTAATATTCCTAATAACCAGGAAGTTGTTCAAGGATTAACCAGTGATCAAAAAGAGTTGCACATCATATGCGAGCTCAAAACATGTTGTAAGAGACTAGAGCTCAGTTTCAATCATGCAAATTAGGTTCAGTTATGTTGCAGTGAATTATATTATTCAAAGTCAAAGAACAATAACTCTGCTGAAATTTGGTAAATTTACATGTAACTTATATGTAAACTTGACTTTTATGTTATAAGCTAATATATTAGTTTTCCTGATCAAAAAATCTCCTTGACCACTCCCACCTATGGCCACCACTGACCTGTGAAGGGGTCCACGTAACCGGAACTCTCCTGCCCCAGGGTTACTCCTTTGGTATTGTCGATGATGAAGTTGGCCACCTGATCTAGAAACAACTGACTTAAGCTATTTCTATCCAAGAATCTCTGTGCTGCAAACCAGGGATCCTCTGTAACATTGAAGGGGAGCTTCAAAGGGGGTTTACCATCCTCAATATCCACACTAAACACATAGTCATACTCCTGGAGTAGAGAGAAGGTATAGCTATCATGTCGTGTTTTCTCTAGAACATAAAGCAATGTACAAGACTTGTAAGGACAAGGGAAAGTAACTAATACACCATTGAAATGCTTCTACAAAATATATTTCTACTTTCCAGCAATTAATCAGAAGTATTTTTTATCAATCAGTTATTGAATTTTTGATACAAAAGTAAATAAACTGAAACAACAGGCTCCCATTTTTCCTTTCCTGATGATATTTTTTTCTCCAGCTCATTGTACATTGCTTCCCACACAATAAACTCTCTAGGCCACCTTTACACGGCTTTTCCCCCCCAAGATGAACTTAATTCTCTCACTGGTGCTTCTTACCTTTCCCTCAAAAAGAGTTTTTCCAGATGACTGCTGAGATCCCCCGCTGGAGCCCACGATGTCCCCGACCTTGGCCCATTCCTGTTTGCTGGAATCCCATTGGTGGAGCTCAGCATTCGGGCCTCGCCTAATGATCTTCTGCTGGCCATCCTTGCTACCTTTACAATCAATTCACCGAAAATGTAGAGCCAATACATTTACAAAGGAATAGAGAAAACTTTGATTCAACGCTAATGAATTACACTTACCATTACATTTACCTTTACATTTACATTTACCTTTACATTTACCTTTACCTTAACACTTACCTTTACATTTACCTTTACATTTTAGAGACACAACACATGATTAAGATCCCAAAATTACAAGTTACTAGTATCTAAGAGCGAGTGTCATTGACTGATTGTTGCTTACTTCGGAGTGAGTAAGTGATACATTATGAATTTGCTGTACCAGGATTAAGAAGGACCTCTGGTCCTGGCAGGTCCTCTAACTTTACGTCTCCGAGCTGTTTGGGTACTGCAGAGGCTGCTACCTGCTCCTCAAAAGACTTCTGCTCATCTGCAGGGGCCATTCTCTCTGCTTTTGATGTAAACACTCGTATCACACCATCACTAAATAACAATCATAAATTTTACCTTATACGATCTCATTTTAGTACTGTTTTCCCTATCATGCTTTTGGCTTTAATCCTTAAAAGATACATCTACGAGGGTCAATAAAAAAATACGAAGACTTTTGCCATAACTGTGTTACTTAACGTCATATCATTACTATATTTAGTAGACATAATTTAGCAATTGTTTCAAACAATTTGAAATCAAAAATTTTCACATATTCCTTTATTTCTAATAATTATATAGAATCTAATCCTGCAAAAATGAGGTCACGGCGCAAGGTCAAAATTTGTGTTCTGACAACAATAAACAATATTATGTTGAAAGTAATATCTCCATGAATTGGTCTTAAAACCGACTGATATTGAAACCTAAAATTAAAAATTGTTATGATATTATATGTACCAAATAATGATGGGATATATAAATTTGTTGCACAGGTATCAGTAACTAAAGACATATAGTCCTCTTTAAAATTGACTAAAACATTGACGTCGACGGACGTCACGGCGCAATGAAAAGTATAAACAGTATGGATCTTACTCAGGAAAAAGCCGATAAAAACTGTGAAAATGCAAAATAGTGGAATAAATAGGTAAAAAATGATTTGCACATTTGTGTTGAACTCTAACACATTTTGTGGGGGTTGTGGTAAATGTATTTTGAATATCAAACATATTACGAAAGAGAATAGAATATCTGTAAATAGTTGATCAAAAAATAAACGTCATCTGACATTCAGGGATTCTCTTACTGTAAACGAAGAGACATGCTGTAAAAAATAAGAAAACTTTGAGGAACTAACTTATGATTTTCGAACAATTGTGAACAAATTAGATGTCAAGTGATATAGTGTAGATTTAAATTGTATGGTGAAAAACACAAAAGACTCAGGGTGATATAAAGATTGGATATTTCTATTAACTGTGCTTGCGTCATCTTGACGTCATGTTTTCAACGCTACCCTGCGCCGTGATGACAAAACATATTGATTTAAAAATCGGGTAACAAAAATATCTTTTCAACAAATGGAATGAAACTTCTTATATCAATACAACAAGTATTGTTACATAAAATAATCTGTTAGTTATGACTTTAATGAAAAATATATGATAAATAGCCACCTTGTCTTCGTATTTTTTGATTGACCCACGTATAAAATATCAAATCTTTCACCAAATCAAAGTTAAAAATCTTGTAAACTGGAAAAACTTTTGCATTTGCTTTACATACACACGTATATATATATCGTGAGAAGCACCCTTCGCGGATTTAAAATCTCACCATTGTCTTTTAAAAGATGAAAACAATAAGAAATAAGGAAAAAAGTTCCATGTTCCCGTTTTTATATTCTTGCGATTTGATACAAAACAACGGGATTGCAGAATTAAGTACTCGTGTAATATAAGGAATTTACAGTAACAGTTGCAAACTAGTTTATTTTTTTGCTATTGCTATACATGTACTCAAGTATTAGACATGAAATACATGTATAAGCCTTATTTTTAAACTATTATGACACAAATGTGACTGTGTATAATACATTATTACTAAAATGAAGATCTTTGAAACATTACAAGCCTGATTTGTCATACAACAAAAACACAAACAAGCAAGTGTGAGTCCTAACCTTGCAGCTGAAACAATATCTCCATTGCCTGGAAGAACACACACCGCCCAGACAGACTGGGTGGGATGAGCGATGGTCTGTACACACTTTCCGTCCTTCCACACCCTCATGGTCCTGTCCTCACCCCCACTGATAAAGTCCTGACCATTAGGTAACACAGCCACGCTGTAGATAAAGTTCTCGTGGCCGTAATAGACCTGTAGACAGTCTCCCGACACGGACCATCGACGGAGGGACGCATCATTGGAGCAGGAAATAAATTCCTGGTTGTTCAACACAGCTAGTCCTCTAATACAGTCCTCATGTCCTGATGAGAGAAAATATTTTTGTTAGGGATAAAGATATTAAGTGGGGCATGAATAATAAATGTTAATCAGTTGCAGAAAACTTGTCTCCAAGTCTGTTCATTGGATAATTGATGCAACTAACCAATGACTCCTCCACTTTTCAAGGACTCTAGATGTAATGTATCTTTGGATTGTATACTTTTAATGGAATGGTTAACGGAATACAATGAACAAGACTTACAGCCATGCACCTACCTTTGAATGTAATCTCACACCTGCCAGCTCTCCACAATTTGATTGTTTTGTCAGCAGACCCTGTTAACATGAAGCCCTGTTCTGGCATTATTCCTACAGCCCATACTGCTGCTTCATGTCCTGACCAATGGAAAAAACATATCTTCTTTTCAGAAAAGAATAGGAATCATAGAGAACTCTGTAAAACTTATACTTAAAGACTCTAGTTTGTAATATCTTAACAAAGTTAACAGAAACCATTTTCTCAAGTTACATGTATATGAGTACTGTACTTAGTCTGTCCTATATATAAAGATAATTATGCAGCACATTTAGACGATTTTTTATAAAAATACACATACCTGTGAAAGAATAACAATTAAAATAGATTAAATTAAAGGAAAATATCCATAATAAATTCATTCACACATTATCATTTTTCACTCTGAAAAAATTACAGGAACAAAAACTGATTTCTTCTGGAGATTTATAATGGGGAAAATGTTGACAATCTTCTCTCTATTCGGAAGTCACTTGGATTAAAACCTGATAAGCTAGATGGGGCGTTTCAAAGGAGAAATCTTGGAAATTTTTTTTATACTTTTGAATGAACATAATTTGAACCCTAAGGTACTTATAAATATTGAGTAATTAAGCAAAATGTGAATCGAGGATATCTTGGGACAGAGTATAGTTCATTTCTTAATGTGGGCAAATAAATAAGATACCTTTCAGAGTCATGACACATTTTTGGTTTAACCAAACTCTTGCAGTTTTGTCCCATGATCCACTTAGAAGTGTTCCAAATTTTCCTGCTGCCAGGGTACATACTACAAAAAACAAATATATATATAAGTATATATATAAAATATGTCCATTGCAGCTAAGTAATCCCCATTTTATTAAGAATCACCTCTTGATTTCAAATCTATGCTTTCCATTTGGGAACGTGAATGAAACAAGCTGTATCTATTTACGTCCTCTCTGGAATTTTTCAGACCGGGAGCTACAGATCTGCAGCTAGTAAAGAATGTGTTTGGAAATAAGATTAATCAGTCAAAATCTAGCGCAATTTTTTGTATGCCATAAATTGCTACTTTTTAACACTTATGGAACTGTAGCTCCCAGGTTGTTCATCCTAATTTTTTCAGACAGGGAGCTATGGACCTGCAGCTGTTCCAGAATACATTTCATACATGTTACTATAGATAGAATGTTCTATCGTTTAAATGACAGATGTCCTATGGATCTGGTTTAACGATAGAATTCGTCCCATATACTCACTTCGTAGCAAATAAAAAATATATATTGCGCTGTATCTCGCCTAAATTTTCATATGATTGGTCTCAAATACCTACAATGTTGCTCTATAATTTATAATCCCATTTTACCACATTAACTGTTTTTGCAACGAAATCATTGCCACTTTTAACATCACGTTTGAAAATTTGCTGTTTACGGTCGCCATGTTAATGATAAAATCTGAGACATTCTGAGTGCGATTTATGACAAAATGGCAAGCAAATTCAAACGTGTATATTAACAAAATGCCTTGGTACGACCCATTAAATAGATATATTGTGTATTTAACTATATGTGCATGTTCAAAAAGGTTTGTAATATATAAAAATGTGTTTTTCCCCTGCAGATTATTTTAAACAGACTTAAAATCGATGTGAAGCAGATCCGTTACATTGCAAGTATATGGGATGAATTCTTACTGTGACTTGAGCGTAGCCTGGTCATGGTAAGATTATTCTTTCTAATGTTAATATAGCGTGTGTTTTCTTACCATTTCCTTCATGTCCTGTAAGTTTGAAGACAGGTTCTGGCGAGTCTGGAGTATATCCTAGTATAGTCTTATCATTACTTCCTGTGATGAGTAACCCTTGTTCATATGTGGAATCAGGGGGCATAACACACACTGCTGACACAAAGTTACTGTGGCCCCTCATCAGCAGACCTGGGTGAAACCCGGGATCCATTCTGTCCAAAATTATCGAATCAATATAACAAATGCTTTTTTTTTAGAAGAGTAAATTAAAGAACATATTTATGAAACTGATGAGAAAGATGACAAAGCAATTCAGAAATTAATTATTCTGGTTTAAAAAATACATGAAAGCATACTCATTTGGTATCCAAACTCTTGCTGTAACATCTCGGGATCCCGAGAGAATACCATCACTCGGAAATAACGTTGGAGTTACGGCACGTACATCTTTTTCATGCCCAACTATGCAGGAGCGTAGTTTGTATCCTTCCATTATTTAAATTGAATGGCGATCCCGACAAAAAACAAATTATTGTTCGACAATACACATCATACGAGTCTACATAAGGTTTTTAATCTTTTAAATGATTTGATGTTATGTTCTTATAATGGTCGGACAATTAACCCTGATTAATGAATTTGAAGACTAATTTGAAATCAATTGCCATCGGGCTCGGTGTAGTCTACAGTAATGCAGAACATGACCGGCTTTGATATTTATTGGATAAAATACACCAACCAATTAAAATAATAATACATTCCAATCATATATTACAAAATATATTGAACCGTTAAACAATGATTTCAGATAAAATATGTTATGTTTATATTACGATTCCTACAATGTACAATTTACATCTTTCACCTCTGAAGACCCAAACAGGAAGTGGATATTTTTTGGTACCAGATAAATTTGATGCATGATGGCAAGCAAAAGAAAGAGAGAAGATGATTTTGAATACACGCCATTGTCAGCAAAGATGAACAAAAATGAAGACAGTGAGTATTAGAGAAACTTTTCTTGACATTCTGTGCCTCACTCCAGACAAGTGCAACTAGGCTATTGATCAGTTAACGTTACATGTAATGGCATTAAATCATTATATTGTCTGAGGAACACTGCATGATTGAAAATCTTGAATTGCACATGTCTTTGAAATATTTTTTATTTGTTCCATGTTTTGAAATAAATGTTCTACTTCTAGAGAATTTGGTCCAAAGTTTAAGCAGATAATCAGGTCCAGCACATTCTCCTGATTTAGCTATAATACCTTGATAAAGCTATATAGCTTAATAAAGCTATTTTGTCATACAATTTTCATAAATGTGTATTTTTTTCAATATGTAAACAAAATCGCACTTTAGTGCAGTGATAGTTTTCAACTTTGAACTGTTCTGTATACAATGCATGTAAAGATTTCTCATCAATTTGTGTCTCTTTTAGAGACTTTGTATTCAATGTTCTAAAAGTTTTGTGGCAATTGATTCATGACCTCACAGTTACTTCTTGAATGAAATATAAAGAAGGTCAGTTATGGTAAGCAAGATAATTGATTGGTAATAATTCAGCAAAATGTAAAGAAATCACAATTATCCACGCCTCAGTGCACACAAGGTGGTGGACAGTTACCCAAACAATGGATAAATATTTTTTGGTTAAAGGTGTTCAAAAGCAGCAGTGTTAAAACTAATTTTAATTAGGGTTGCTTTTTTAAAGGTCCTTGGTATAAATATGAGCGTTAATTAACTTGCGATTTTTTGTATATTTCTGATAATTGACATTTTTGTGAAAAACTGCATATAAATAGCTAAATCAAGCTATTCTGAATAGCTTTAGTAAGCTATATAGCTTTTTCAAGCTATATAGCTAAATCAGGAGATTGTGCTGGACTCTGATAATTATGCCATTGTTTTAATTATTTCATAGAGAGTACCAAAATTATGCTGTTTTCAGTTGGATGTTTCTAGACACAATGTTTGATTAATTCATAGGTTCCAGTGTCTCAAGGTCTGGTCGAGCTAGGAAAAAACCAGCCCGGTTTTTGGACCAAGATGAGGGAGATGAAAGTTCACCAGAGACTCCAGAGGTGGAAACAAAACCAGTGGAAATTCAGGTCCTGAAGTCCAGCCCCAACCTCCTCACAGCCACACCTCAGATAATCTCCTCTACACCTCAACTCATAATGGCTGCACCCCAGATCATCAGTGCAGACTCTCAGCTCATCAGTAATCCTACACAGTTGATCAGTGTGGCTCCTCAGTCAATCAACACAGCTCCTCAGTTGATCAGCTCCATTCCTCAGCTGATCAGCTCTGCTCCTCAGTTAATTACTTCCATTTCTCAGTTGATCAATACTACTCCGCAATTAATTGCCTCCTCGCCGCAGATAATTTCTGGCACCCCTCAGATGATAGCGTCTCCTGAGTCAATCATCCAACCAAAAATAGAACAGTCAGACACTCCAAAGCAATCCAGGGTGAGTGAAATCTAAGGGAATTTTGCTCATATTCTTTTGAATATATTGTCAATTTTATAGAATGTCAAATGCCTATATCTCTCACAAACTGATTTTATATTAGATTGCTAATCTGCTAAGTTGAATACAGGTAATTAAATTAGCAGTAAATTATTTGAAATTCACATTTTCTTTCTATAATTAAATATTAAAAATTCATGGTTAAGAAAATGTTTGATTTTGTTGGCATTTGATTCTTTTTTTTTAGGTCAGGAAGAAATCTGCCAAAGTGATAGAAATGGAGGAATTTGAAAAAGCAGAAAAAGTCAAATCCACTAAGAAGACGCCGAAAGTAGGCAGTCCAGAATTCAGCACAGTTACAGCATCTACAGCTGCTGGAGGGATACAACCTCAAATCCTACAGGCTGCCAACATACAGTTGAATCTCATGAATGCTTTGAATACATCAACATCCAATGATGTTCAGTCCTCGCTCCTCTCACACTTGAGAAAAAACCCTCAGCTGGTTCGAGTTGTTGATGACCAGAAACTCGCATCCATCAAGACGGAACCAATGCAGGTGTCCGGCCCATTCGTAAGCCCTGGTGAGGCTGTGATGGGGGACCAGCATGGTAGTGTGAAAGATGAGCCAATAGACACAGTAGATCCCAATATCCTATTGCCTCAGTCTGCCCCTGGCTCAGCTTTACTCACACATCTGACAAAAATGGCTCAACAGGAGGGCAATGTATCACCAACTAAAACCCCACCAAAGAAGAAAATGCCAAAAGCCAAAACTGTGAAAGAAGAACCTGTGACAAGCATGGCTGGGGACTCGCAGAGTAAAAGTGTCATTAAAATGTTGCTGAACAAACCTGCCCAGTTTTCTGAGCCTGTGATATCAACACAGACTCTCTCCCAGATTAATTCACCAGTGTTGGACAAGAACGTCAAGAAACCAGTCAGGTTAAAATTGTCCACTGAGAGTACCCCAGTGTCTCAGATAGGGCCGGCAGGGGATGCTCCATATGGTCATGTAGCACCTGCTGCCATTACTGGTTCTATGGACACAGGCAGACCATCCACCTCAAGTGTAGGGATGGATATAAAGAAGAAGGTCAGATGATATTGAATTCTGTAAAAAAACTTAAATTTGTTAGCATTATTTTACAAATGTTTAATGTTTAATGATCTCCTGGTTTTTACAGATAAAGAAAACCAAGAGGAAACAGTCAGTGTCAATTCTTGATGAAGATGATGATGATGACGAAGAGTTTGATGAAGAAGAAGATGATGATGACGATGATCTGATGGAGGATGATTTGGATGATAATGATGATGAGATGGACTGGGAGTTTGAAACCCAGGATGGAAACCTCATTATTGCTGATGAAACTCCCAAGAAAAGTACCAAAAAGACCCCGCCAAGCAAAAAGAAAGGAAAGAAAGGTTTAAGCCTATCTTTTTGTCAAAGTATATTGATGTGTTTGTGTTTAAGTAAAGGTGTTAAAAAATGGTTAAAAGCCACAAAAATGTTGAGAGTTTATTGCTTAATTTCAGATGAAAATCAATCAAATTCAGGAGCAGGGAAAGAAAAGAAGGGTCCAGTAAGTTATAAAAGCATGCTCTAGTCATAACAGTCTTCTTCTACAAAACACTAATTCTAATTGAACGTTTAATTGGTAAATACAAATGATCTGATGGAGGAACAAATGAATAGAACAAGGCCAAGGCCAAAAAGTTCTCTACAGTTTTTGGGATAATTTTAAAAGAATACCTGTATGTCTTGAAATCTGTTTTTGAGCAAAACATTTTGACATTTGCAGAAGGTGAAAAAGAGGAAAAGGTTAACGGCATACACAATGTGGTGCAACAGCGTGCGCTACAAAGTGCTGAATGAAAACCCAGGAATCGGTACGCATTCAGTCAATCAGTTCATAATTATATGTTTAATAAGTTTACTCCACATGCTGTATCATATCTTATGTACGGTATTAAAAATAGTTTGTTGTCAGTCTTTGAGACATCAGATATTAAATAACTTTTTTTGCAATGAAATAAATTTAATTCTTTAAATTTCCAAGTCACATTTTGCATGTACCAGGTATTTTGAACTATGAAATTTTGGATTGATGTGATCAATGTGAATTTCAGACTTTGCACAGTTGAGTAGAAGACTAGGGGAGATATGGCAGAGTGTTCCAGCCAAAGATAAAATGGTTTGTAACCTTTTCATACTGTTCTTTTAAGAATTAAACAGCAAGTTAAAAAGTTCACCAGGATATGAGCTTGGTTGGTCACATGATCAAATCCTGTGAAGTCCAAAGGGCTTCTCAGAAAATTTGATCACGTACCAACCAAGTTCATAACCCGGTGAACTCTTTAACTTGCTGTTTATTACTTAAACAGAGGGTTCCACTTAATCTGATAGCGGTTTATCAAATAATTTGGTTAATCTGATATAATATCAAAACACTGAACCATACAGTAAAATACGGTTATAGCGAACATGCTTATAATGAATTGACGCTTACAGAGAAGAGATTTTCATTCCCCGAGACTTTACTATATGTTGTAAACTTGATGGATATAACGAATTACACTTATAACAAAGTAAAATCGCCCGTCCCTGGCACTTCGTTATAATCGTGTTTTTCTGTACAGAGGACCCCACTTAGTATAATACCTGTTTAATATTATAGTTCGGTTAATATAATAGTTTTTCAAAACACAAAACCATTTCTTAATAAATCATTGTATTTTACATCGGTTATTATTATATATAGCTTTAATAGTGGACCCCGCTTAATATAATAGAAAGTTTACGCCTGTCAATTGAGTTTCACACCTTTTTCTCGAGCTAGACCCCCATGAGAAGCTTGTATAAACACTCTGACTTCCCAAATCACTTTGAAATTTACTGACTGTGCTGGCCGGACGGGATTAGTCACGCTTCACTGCACGTGGCTTGGGTACTTTACCTATGCACCTAACAAGTGACATCGCTGTATTATTGAGGTTTTTTACAGTTTGAATAAGTGAATGCCTCATGTTTTTGTAAATAAATTTATAACAAATGGGACATTTTACATGGCTTAGCATATGGTACATGATGTTCCATTTGACGATTTGTACTGCAGTGAAGTAGTGACAAAGTCTTTTTTTAATATGCCTCTATTTTATAGGAAGAATGGGCTAAATAAAACAAAGAAAATAAGAAAATTCTGCATAACTTTGTGGTTTATTTCATTTTTAATGAAAGAAGTTATTAAAAACGAATTGTGTCATGAATGCCTTATTAGATTTAGTCAAAACCGGAAGAACAGGAAGAAAACAAAATGAAAGCATGTCAACTTATCGGAAGCATATTGGTGGATCTTGCAATTTTTCAAGCTTGTAATAGTAAACTTTATTCCTGAAATTAACTTTTATGAAGCATTAAAAGTAATGTTTTAGAAGAAATCATCAATTATTGTGGACATTACATCGTCTAGAAATAGATAGTAATAATACATGACGTGAATAGGCACATATCATACTTGTACACATTGAATTTATAGTCTGTCCCAAGATATTTATGCAGCACATTTGGGCGATTTTTACTAAAAATACACATACCTGTGAAAGAAGTGCAATTAAAATTGATGAAAGGGGAAATTTCCAAGATATCTTCATTGACACATTATCATTTTTCACTCGAAAAAATTCTCAGGAACAAAAACAGATTTCTTACGGAGATTTATAATGGGGAATGTTTACATCTTTTCTCCATTCGGAAGTACTCAGAATACCTCGCGCAATTTTTCAACGTTATCATCTGGGGTTACTGCAATACAAAATCCCCGTAGACATCACATTTTTTAGCCGTGTATTGAAACCTAATAAGCTAACAGGGGTGTTTTAACTGAGAAATCTTGGAAATTTTTCATACTTTTGAATGAACATCGTTTGAACCCTGAGGTATTTATAAATATTAATTAATTGAGCAAAATGTGAAACCAGGATATCTTGGGACAGAGTATAGCTGGGTACGCTTATTATTATAGTCCGGTTAATATAATAATTTTTCCTGACAAAATAACTATTATATTAAGCGGGGTCCACTGTATTAGCCTTTATAATTTTTCCTGATAATCTGATAAGAAAAAAACCTAATTTTAAAAATCTCATAGGATTTCTGTCAGCCGATGAATTATTAGTTGACATTTTCACACCACGTGTATAACCTCTCATTGTGTAAACACCTTGGCACGTGTCAAAAACTTAAGTCACAGCTCAACGCACACAGATGGTCAAATGGTCGATAGATGAAAGATACCGACATCGATAGTTCAGCCCAACTACATTCAAGACAAAACTAACCTGAGGGCAGATTTGATTAAAAGAAATTGAGAATAAATAGTGTTGCTTGCTTTTGATTATTATACCCCCGCTCAGAAGGAGAAGGGGGTATACTGTTTTACCTTTATGTGTCTGTCTGTCCATCCGTCTGTCTTTCCGTAACAAACATTTCTGTCACATTTTTCCCAGCAACTATTCATCGCAGATGCTTGAAATTTTAACACACTATTTGTTTAGGCATGCTATATTGTGGGATATATTATCAACTTCCTGTTAAATGGCAACTTTTTTTTTGGCCTAAATTTTCATAGAAATTTCCGTCAAAGATTTCGAATCAACTATTTTAATATCGCAGATGCTTGAAATTTTAACACACTTTGTTTAGGCATGCCATATAGTGGGATATATTTTTGTACCAATCAGACTTCAACTTCCTGTTAAATGACGACTTTGTTTTTTTATAGCCTAAATTTTCAAACAAATTTTTATCAAAGATTTAACAGCAACTATTAACCACATGTGCTTGAGATTTTAATACATTATTTGTTCAGGCATGCAATATCGTGGGATATTTTTCTGTACCAATCGGACGTCAACTTCCTGTTAAATGATGACTTTGTTTATTTTAAGCTTAATTTTTTAAACAAATTTTCGAAAAAACTTTCTCAGAAACCATTTATTCGGGATTTTCATAACCTTGAGTTATCGTTCGTTAAATCAGTTATTTATGTAAATTATCATTGTAAAAAGACGATTGTGCAATTAAAGGATGCAGTAATACAAAAAAAAAAAACCCCAGTAGGGAGCGCATTAAATTGTACCATCCAGGCACGTACCATGGTTTTTGAAAGTGGAGGGGGGGGGGGGGACTCATCCAAAAAATCTTGACAACCCCCCCCAAAAAAAAAGGAAAAAAGAAAATTACAGCTTCTCAACATCGTGAAATTCTTAATCCGTGTGTGTGTGTTGAGGGGGGGGGGGGGGGGACTGTACTGTACTGCATACCATAAATCATAACATAAATTTCACTATTCATTTCCTTCTTTTCACAGATTCACAATATTTTTACTTGCTCCCAAAAAAGTGGAGGGGGGGGGGGCAACTTCATGTTTATTCACTTTTTTATATGTAAATTTAAGAGTGGGGCAGCCCCCCTTCCCCCATTGATGCTACGCGCCTAATTTTTCGCATGTGACTTGCAATCATGTTTTCATTTAAAGTTGCGTAACTTACGATTTAGATCAACAATATTCACGTTTATATTTATATAGTTCATTCCATTCTTAAGTTTTCATAAAATGTTGATTCCTTCACATGGTGTTTGCTATAGATGGTACATAAATAAAGTACAATTCAATTATATAAAGGCCGCTGAAATAATTGATAAAAGTAATAAAAGTACTAAAAGTAAAACGAACAAACATACTACAGAAGTTGTGTTTAAGCAGTCTCCTCAAAGGCTGGAAAGAAATAGGATCTCTTATTTTAATTTCAATGAAATCTTTATCATAAAGCACAGAGCTCTACAGTAATTTCAACGCTGTCATTCCTGTTTTGTTGAGAAATTCAAATGGTTGTCAATGATTAAACATTCTGCATGACAGGTACAGCTGCCTGAATTGATGCCTAGTTAGATACGTATAGTATACCTACTGCGTGAATATTTTTTTCATGAAAGCATGGCATTTCGAACGAATGCATCTCAACAGGCTAGCGCAAACATCGTATTTTGAAAGAGTGTGTGTGTGGGGGGGGGGGGGGGGGGCAGACCGACCAAAAATCATGACGAAACACATTAAAACATTAAATTAATCAAGAATGTCATAAATTTCGTGAAGTTGGCGGAGGGGGGGGGGTCTCGTACATGTATCTTTTAGTTTAATCAGAATTATATATGCGTACTACCCCTATATTGTTTTTGCGTTGTCCTCAGAAAAAAGATAGGGACAGTTTGTTAGGAATTTATTTATTTTTATTTATATTTCTATATTTGATTTCTAGAAAAAAGTCAATTTTTAACTCCAGCCCTCTCTATAACAATGGATAATAATGTATTTATATAACATCTTTCATTTCTGCGAAACAAATGGGTTCATTTTATCAGAGAAATCACTATACCACCATCCATCCGTTAGCTCTAAAATTGACAAAAGGAGTATTTGTCCCAAAAATAAGAATCCAAATGTTGTTCACTCGCAATGTTTGCTGATTAATCAAAAATATGTATATCACGTTATACATGTTGATTTTAATCAAACGCATTCTTTGCGTTCACTTTAATTATTCATTAAATTCTAGATAACTTTTGATGTTTTCTGTTTGGTAATTCAAATATTATCTTTTTTTTTTTTTTTTTCTCTCTTTTTTTTTTGTAATAAAAGTCGTATTTGTAAACTCCTGCACTGCTTACTTATCTTCTTTGAATAACCGGAAGTAATGCATACCTGCTATAAGGGGAAGATAACTCTTTTAGTAACAATAACTCTAGTTTATGGGAAGACCGAATCCCAGAATGCAGATGCTTGAAATTATAACACACTATTTGTTTAGGCATGCCATATGTTGGGATATATTTTTGTACCAATCGGATGCCAGCTTCCTGTTAAGGTAGTATGAGTGTGAGATCAAAATAAGGTCTCTATAAATTCTTTAAACAAAATCAACATTTAATATAATTATTAACATTGGAGTTTATTTAGGGTTAATTATTTTTATATTTTGTAGCTCTTAGTTTCTTTATTCTCCATTCATGATTTGCTATGATTTTAAGATATTGACTTTTTGCTTGTTGTCGACTTCAAATCTTGAAATGTCCTCACAATGCCGTCCATTGCCTCACAATGAAATATGACAAATGTGATTAGGTATCACATATTTTTCAACATAAAGAGTAATGAAAATGAAAAAACATGTTATTTTCATAAAATATAACAACAATTCATCAATGTGTACAAATTTCAGAAAAAAGAGTGGAGCCAGTTTGAAAATATTCAGCCCGAATTTCCTCTGAACAATTTTTCTTTGCAAAATTTTCAGAAAAAAATTTAATCACATTTCTAAATTATACACTTATGTATTGAACATAAACATGGTTCAAATTTTATGAAATGTTATACCTGAACTTCCAATTCAAGCAATATAACATGCAATTATTTGAATAAATTAGTATGACGGGGAATTAAGCCTTAACACCTGGCTTGATTCTTGGATAAGTGTCTTCAAAACCATGAACTGTGTAACAATTTTTTTTTTCATAATTCCACAAAACAATAATGCATGAAAAAGTACAGGAACATCATAATTTCTTTCATTATGGCCAAGGAACACCACACTGTCATTGCTAGACAAAAAAATCTAAACAGCTTGTAAGACCTGTAGTAATGTTCACTGCTTTCAGTTCTTTGTCATTGTGGTACATTTTCTTGTCCTTTGTCCTAATTCCAGTTATTTCTCTTACTTTTGGATGAACTTGAATCTGGTTGAAATGGTTTTCTCCATTGATGCCAGAAGTCTGAAGAACATGTGATGTTCTGGCTGAAATACGATAAAATGTTTTACACTTTGCTAAACTAGATGAGATGGTATGGCAAATATATTACTCATGTACCAACTGCAAATACATATAATAAAACAAAGGAACACACATGAAAGCCTTAACCCTTACCATTCAAAAATTATGCACTATGCTTAACTTTTCAAAAGAAGGTTGAATATCAAAATCTAGGTCAAAATATGTTCAATAAGTATGTCCTGGGTTAAAGTTTTACTAAAGTACACTGTAGGTCAAACTCCAAGATCAAGGTCAGATGGTAAAAAATTTTACCCATAAAAAAGTCTTCACTTTCACAAGAAGAACAAGTTTGTAAATGACAACCCTAGCTCTCATCATTCAGAAATAATGTCCAAAACAAAAGTTTTTCAAAAATAGATCAAATTGAAAGATCAAGGTTGGAGGGGCAAAATAATGTGTACCAATACCTAAACCAGAGGCTTCCAAGTCAATGATAATTTCTGTTGCATTGGTCATTGTTCGTAATTGTGCATTGGGAGGTTCCATATTTGGTGCTGGTATTTGTCTATATCATGAGGCTCCTCTAAAGCACATACAGACATATGAAGTTCCTTTCCTAAATTTGTATGTACATGTATTCTGTTGCCTGTGAAATAAAAATGATATTTGAAGAACAAATATGCCCCATGCTGTTTCATTATTGTATAATACATGTAGTTTAGAATACACTACATGCTATCAAGTAACTTTTGACATTTTTAACTGAAAATCAAAACAGGTTATCTAATGCTCATTAAAAAAACCACTAGTATGACATATCTTCACTATCCAGTAAATGTCACTTTCAACATATTGGACAGGCACTAACTATATAAGTAGTGAATTGCGTTAAACTTTATGCAGACCAAGTTGTTTTCACACCAAATTAACGGGGAATAACTCTAACCGAAAGATCACTTAATCGCTCAACATATCTTGAAACAGCTGATTCCTTGTTAATATATGAATTCCAACAACATTTTTATTATGGCAAGATACATATAAAGTGTACACAAGGTCTGGGATCGATTAGGGATATGTAATTTTGAGCCTCCGTGATCGTTGATGCCGAAATTATGACTGACCGGTGTTTTTATAAATACAGATGACACCGCATCCACCTCTGCTTCTGACTGATTTATGTACCAACATTTCCGCCTGCGGATGTGAAAGCCGCCCGTGGCACGTCCCATGTCGTCTGTCGTGACAGTCGTCTGTCATTTCGGGAAGTTCAAGTCTATGTAGACCGGAAACGGGTCAGTTGTCGTAAAACAAACAAGCCGTACTCGATGACAATGCATACATTTTAATTCTTATTTTTTATGGAAAAATTTTATGCTCTTAAGATAAATGCACAGCATAATTAATCATTTAATGGTTTAAATCACTTCAACTGACGTAGCATTGATTGCAACATTCATTCCACTTTGTGTTAAAAATACTCGCACTCATACTATACCTTAAATGACAACTTTGCTTATTTTGCATATTCACATCAGAGCGGGGGTATTACTAGTGAGCATTGACTCACAGATATCTTGTTTATTCATGTATACAAACCATTTGATGAGCAATTTTGGCAATTAGTTTGCGTGTGTGTATATATACGCGCAGCTAGGGTGTTCGGCTTTGAACTGATGTCGCTAAACATGTAACAAACAATTTTATAGTCTGTCCCAAGATATTTATGCAGCACATTTGGCCGATTTTTACTAAAAATACACATACCTGTGAATGAATTGCAATTGAAATCGATGACAGGGGAAATTTCCAAGATATCTTCATTGACACATTATCATTTTTCACTCGAAAAAATTCCCAGGAACGAAAACAGATTTCTTACGGAGATTTATAATGGGGAATGTTTACATCTTTTCTCCATTCGGAAGTACTCAGAATACCTCGCGCAATTTTTCAAAGTTATCATCCGGGCTTACTGCAATATAAAATCCCTGTAGACATCACGTTTTTTTGCCGTGTATTGAAACCTGATAAGCTAACGGGGGCGTTTTAACTGAGAAAGCTTGGAAATTTTTCAAACTTTTGAATGAACATCGTTTGAACCCTGAGGTATTTATAAATATTAATTAATTAAGCTAAATGTGAATCCAGGATATCTTGGGACAGAGTATAGTTAATAAACTAAGGTGCGATGAGCTTTGAACACTAGTTAGAAAATGTTCAATAAAATGATAATTTGGCTTGTATGTAATTATGGCGTTTCTTATAAGTAATCTGAAATTTCCAAATCATTCTCATCATGGCTCAGAAAAGGAAAAGAACAGATCTCTCACTAGCTGACAAATATGAAGCAGTAAAGCTGTTAGAACAGAAGTTGTCCCAAACAGAGATCGCTAAGCGAATGGGATGTTCACAACCTCAGGTACATAAATTGTAAAAAAATTGTTAAATTAACGCTTAAACATGTTTATAAAATCAAAATAGAAATGCATGAAAGAAAAGAAAAAGAAAACATAGATAAGATAAATAAGAATTCAATTTATTAATGAAATTTTATTTTTCAGATTTGCCACATATCCAAGAACAGAGAATCCATCAAGGCTGACTACGAAGCAAGCGAAAATCCCCAGAGAAAACGACAGCGTGCCGGGAAGGCCCCCTCCGTCGAAGGAGCTCTTAAAGACTGGTTTACTATGGCTCGCAGCAAGGACATTCCATTATCAACCACTATTCTTCAGGAAAAAGCGACATCACTTGCCACAACCATGCAGATAGAAGACTTCAACCCAACTGCTGGATGGCTGTATAGATGGAAACAACGGAACAATGTGGGATATAAGAAGTTGCATGGAGAGAAGAAGGACGCCGACTCACAAGCCGCTGAACGCAGGACAACAATAGTTTTACCCGAGCTACTACAGGAATACACAGCAGATAACGTTTACAACGCAGATGAGATGGGGATCTACTACAGAGCACTTCCAGATGGGACTTTGAACTTCAGGAGTGAAAAGACAAAGGACAGAGTGACAGCATTAGTGTGTGTTAACATGACAGGAACAGACAAGAGAAAACTGTTAGTGATTGGGAAAAGCCGTGATCCAAGGTGTTTCTGTGGGAAGAAGAGTCTACCAGTTACCTACAAGAGCTCAAAGAATGCCTGGATGACCGGTGACATTTTCCACGAGTGGCTAAAGGAATTCAACAGGGACATGGTGCGGCAAAAAAGGAAAGTGCTGCTGTTAGTGGACAACTGCTCCGCCCATCCCAAGGAAGCTGCTGAACATCTTAGCAACGTAAGAATGGAATTCCTGCCTGAAAACACGACGTCAATGATCCAGCCCTGCGACATGGGAATCATCAGAAACCTGAAAGTTTTATACCGAACGGGAGTTGTGAGGAAACTGGTGGAAGACATCGACAATGTAGCGACAGCCACGGACCTCGCCAGGAAACTAACCATTTTGGATGCTGTTCATCTCCTATCCAAGGCTTGGAAGAATGTGAAGATGACAACCATTGTGAATTGCTACAGAAAGGCTGGATTTCTTCCAGAAGAAGTTGAAGCTGAGGAAGAAATTGTGGTTCCTGACGGCATGACAAGAGAAGAGTTCTGCGAGTACATCGACCACGACAAGGACTTGGAGTGCCATAGGGTTCCTTCCAATGAAGACCTGTGTGCAAAATTTGTGAAAGATGAGTCCAGTGATATAGAAGAGAGAAGCGAGGAAGAGACCGAGACCGGGAGCGGGGACCTTGACGATGAACCTCCCACAAGTGTAAATGGTGCCAACAAGTGCATGGAGTACATGCGGAGGTTCTTGGAGGAACACGGCTGTGACGATTTCAGTGACTACTATGGACTTCAGGAGAAATGTGAAATCATCGCCCTCAAGAAGAAAAGGCAGTCCATGATCACAGAGTTCATCGATTAAAATCCGTGAAAATTGAACCAGTGACCAAGTGAAAGTCAAATGTGATCATGTCTTGTGTTAATGCGGTGATCTGTGTTGGTGTGCCCATAATAATAAATTAATTAAAAAAATAAGTTGTTTTTCTTTCTCGAAAGATTTAGATTATACAGGATCATTTTAGAGATAAACATACTTCTGGTTTAAGATAACGTCTAATACATCGTAAGATCATGGATTAGAGCAATCACATGCAAGTAATCTGCAAAATCGATACATTTTATTGAATAGAGATTAAAAAAGCAAATAATACTATTTGCTAATTATTTTGTTAGGATATTTATTATAGTAAATCGTGCAAATTGAATAAAATAATGCACATTTGTATTGTTTATATCTCATGATTTCCTTTATGAAATTCTAAATCGGTTATTATAATAATTAATATGATAATTTTTGCCTGACTAATACACAATCAGATTAAGCGGAACCCACTGTATTTACGTTTGAAAAAGGCAAATCATTCAGAATTAGTAAAATTACCATGTTTTTTTGTTGACAAAAATCCAACCGTCAATCGATAAACACGTGGGGTAATCATTGTGACATCATGGAAAAGTTCACACAGAAGTCAGAATAAATTTACATACTAAATGTGGCACCGACTAAATCGACAAACTGAACTATCAGCTGAATGACATTCCTCAGTTGAAATGCATCATGGGTTACTACAAAAAATACAACGTTTAGAAAATGCTAGTTTTTCTAATTGCTTTTGGAAAGGCATAATTAATTTTTTCAAGCATTTTGCACACTTAAAACAATATTTACATCATCATCTAATAATTCTATGCTCACATTTACAAATACTCATTTTACAATAGTAAAAATTTGGTATCGACTGCATTGTACGAGTCCATTTGTTGACATATAAGCCTTCCTGCCAGTGCTGATTTCTCAGTGAATACAGATTTCACTTGAATTTCATGGTCCTATAAGCATTCAACTTGGAGGTGTTCATACATTGTCAGGCATTCAAAAGACCTCATGTGGCCATTTAAAGCCTAAGTGTAAATGGTTACAAGATGCGTGTTTTGGTGCGTACTTTTGGTATCAATCCATGTGAATCTTGTGAGAGGTATTCAACGTACTATTTAACATGGAAAATCGGGAATGTTTGTTAATGTGAGCATGGAAAATCTTAATTAGTACCTGAACTTTGCATTTCTTACAAAAAAATTGAAAAATTTTATGAATTGACGTTCCCGCAGTCATTTAAAATCAAGTCCTAAATTAGTCAAAGCCACATGTTTATTTTAAAAATGTAAACATGTAGTAAATCATATGTGTTGCTTTTTATTCACTGATTGGACAGTTGTTAGCGGTATGCATCACTCTGCACAATGACAACAATATCCTTATAAGGTCGTTTCCCCAACCTGTATAAGGAAACATATTTGCAAATGTAAATATTTACAATTAACCCAGCTCTGATACATGTGCTTGTAAAACTCTAATATCATCAAGTTAATGTTTTCAGGATAACTGCAGTGCTGCTCTTTTGAAGGGCAAATTGAGATATAGCTTGTAAAAGTTTTAGTTAATGGATGTTAATTAAACAATTGTTGTGTCATTTTCCACCAAACTATGTCAGCTTGCCATGCAAAATAGCAGTACAAATGTACCACAGTTCCTGTGAAGGGATATATTATATAAATAGTGCCTGTTTGGGAGGGTACCAGTTGAAATTGACACCCCGAGAAACCATTGTCAACCGACGCGAAGCGGAGGTTGACAATGGTTTTCTAGGGGTGTCAATTTCAACTGGTACCCTCCCAAACAGGCACTATTTATTTTATTATACTGAATGTCTTAATTTTATAGCAAATTTTACTGCTTTTATATAGAAAATACGTGAGTTCTGCGACGAACCGTACGCGCATAATTTACGCGCATGTAACAATTCGTTCTATCGGCCCGTTGCCAAGTGTGTTTCTAACGCAGGGAAAGGGAACGGATTGTTAACCGCGTCTAAACCAATCAGATTTCAGTATTTCGACGCGAAGCGGAGGTTGACAATGGTTTTTGAGGGGTGTCAATTTTAACTGTTACCCTTGCAAACAGGAACTATTTATTTTATACTAAATGTCTTAATTCTAGAGAAAATTTTACTGCTTTTATTTAGAAATGACGTGAATTCTACTGCGAACCGTACGCGCATAATTTACGCGCATGTTACAATTCGTTCTGTCGGCCCGTTGCCAAGCGTGTTGCTTACACTGAGGGTAAGAGAACGGATTGTCAACTGCGTCTAAACCAATTAGATTTCAGTATTTAACATGAAAGTATAATAATATTTTATGTCCAGGCTTGGAAAAGGAAAGCCAAGAGGGAAGCCCGTAAACTGCTGGGTAAAGGCTTGCTGATAACAACAGGGAAGGGAGGGGGTTCTAGCCAGAGTCAGACCTGTGTCTCTGGGGCCCAAGCCGTACCCAGCAGCTCCACTACTCCACCCCCTATATACCACCCCCCAATCAGACATCACTCGGGCAAACATCACTCATCCAACAACTCTGCTGCTACTGTGTCTGCTGCCAAGCAACAGGAGGATCAGTCTGGTAGTCCATCCAAGGTAATGGAATCTACATGTATAACAAGCCTTTTACTGTATACATGGAAATATTTACCCCCATTGAATTTTTGCCAATTTCGCCATCGTCAGTGGGTGAATTTAAAACTGGGCGAATTTGAATGTCTTAAATTATCTCTGTTTAACACAACTGTGTCTGGGCGAATTCAACACAAGGCAAAACCATTTGCAAGTATAGAAGGGCGAAAAAAAAAAAAACCGGGGACAAAAATAACCCTGTATACAGTGATTCAAACCTATCCTTCATTTACTTCCTTCTAAAGTTATATGTGTATTGAGTTGGGATATTTGATGTGACTGTAATGATATAGATTTTTTTTTGAGTTTACCACCTTGTATTTTTCTGAATGTAGATGCTTGGCATTGATCCTATTGATACGGCAGCACACCTGAAATTAGTGGGGGATTCTCTCAGTATTATTGGAATCCGACTGCAAGAACACAGAGTAAGTTGGCAGAAATTATTTTGGTTTTAATTTTATGTCTATTGGTCTAATACATGAACACCGATATTTGGTGACTTAGCCATGTATAATAGTATTTACATGTAGTGCATTTTCTTGCCAGCAAGTGTAACCCAGTTCTAACATTTAATGTATTGTTTGCCAAAGTTAGATAAACATTTTATTTTAAAAATTCTTCTCCATAGATAAAAAGTTAAATTAAACTTGATAAAGTTACTTTGATTTTTAAAAAAAAGAGCTAATTGTTTTCAGTTTACCCAAAATAAGTAATGGTTTGCTGAAAAAAAAATCCATTTCTTGAATTGTTTTTTAAAGAGTTACTCAATGGGCATATTTCCTGCCTCTGATTTTGTTTTGTTTGATTCTGTAAACTAATGGCAATACGATGATTATTAATAATAATACCAGTATAGAGAGGTTGCCAATTGACATCAGTATAATAACCATGCAAGGCCTGATTTAACATGTACACTTGGAACAGTATCATACATGTTAGGAAGATTAACGTGGAAGTACAGTATAGTTTTTGTACAAGCACACTTCAATTCAATTCAGTTCAGTACATTAACCAATGGGGGACTCTCAAGATGATTGTACAAGCAAAAGAGCTACAAAATTTTTCTCTTATCTCAGAAAGATTGTTGAATATCAGTCGGTGGAAAAGATGCAGCTTTAAGTTAAGACTTGTTGTTGTTTCAGGGCCTGATAGCTGTACAGGGCAGTCTGTCCGTCCTGTTGGACTCCCTGTTGTGTGCCGTGGGGCCCCTCATGTGTCTGACCACGCAAGTACCCGAACTCAACGGATGCTCCGCAAAAACTCACACCCGTGTTCTTGACAATATCGCTTACATCATGCCGGGATTGTAGTGACAAACCAGAACCAATGAGACTGTCCATCCAATATAAGACTGTGTGTCCAATATAAGACTGTGTGTCCAATATATTGATGTTGTCTACATGTCTAGGTTGTACTAGAGCTGGCTGCAATATTAATTGTAGTCCTCTCCCAATTTTATTTTCTTATTTTGGGAGTCTCCAGTAAACGTCAGATTAAAAAAATCAGAGTGTGACATTATTGCAGGTATAATACAGAATAAGTATGTAAAAGTTGTCTATTAAAACTGAAATTCATAAACTTCAGAGTGTTTATTCTTTCTGAAGGAGACTAATAAAGCATGCAGGCTCTTGTTTCTGTAAAGAAAGTCCACTCTATAGTAAGTATAATGTACAGAAAGTCCACCCAATACAGTAATGTAGTAAGTATAATAACACATACAGTAGAGTGAACTTTTATGACAGAAACTAGAGCCTGTTATTATAGGGCAATATGTTCACATAAACACAGAATAGGATGTATGTGAGAAAGGGCATTTCTGCTGCTGAGGAGCAGTGTAGTATAGGAACTCTCCCAATAAAAAAGAATGGAAATTAGGGGGTTCCTGCAGTGCATGTTGGACTTGGATAAGACACATTCCTCATTCTAAAAATTTAAAATCAATAAGGAAACAGATTAATAATTTGATTTTTTTATTGTACTAATCCATTATAATTCTGGATTAACATGAGAATATTTCAATGATATAAAAAATCCAAATACAAGTAGAAAAATATAAAACAATTCTCCCACTCTGAATAATCATGTTCACATTGAAATACTGCAAACCAGAGACCTGAACTGCCCACAAATAATCATACAATTGATTGGTTAATGGTCATTTCTCCAGGAGATGTTAGGACACTCAGATGTATATGGTTGCAGCAATTCCACAGACAACATGTAGTCCCATCACCACACATTCACTGTATTTTGTCGTTGGATATAACAAGAGGTACAATGAAAATTGGAACAATTACACAGTAGTTATACATGGAATATACACACACTGATAGCAGACATTGGCTGAAGAACTTGTTTGCAGAAAGTAGCAATAAGGGATTTGACAGTAAGCCAATGTCGGTATTAAAGTACATATTACAGTATCTGTCTAATCCAGTTGAATGGAATGTTGATTTAGACTGCAAGATGTGACAGTATGAACAACACAACATGCTTAACTTATGGAATGTTTCAAAGTGTTTAATGATGGTATGGATTATGCCTGTGTCAATATAATGTAAAGTATACAATGAAATGTGCAAAGGTGAACTAATACAGGACTGTCGAGATGATAAATCATGAAATGTATCTAACGTACAGGATAAACAACAAAATGTATACAAAGGGATAAATGATAAAATGTATACCAAACAGATGAATGATAAAATGAATCAAAAGAATGGTATTTGCTGATGACAATAATGAAATGTATCCAACATTATAAATGATGAAATGTATCTAACAGGATAAATTCAAAAATGTATCCAAATGTAAATGATAAAATGTAACAAACATGATGATTGATAAAATGTCTCAAAATAATAAATGTAACAAGAGGCCCATGGGCCACATCGCTCACCTGAGCAACAACAGACATAATAAAATCAGCTTTATGGAGTCATATACAAAATATCTGAACAATGTCGTATAATAGATCCTGTATAAAAAAAAATTCCCCTGCATATTCTTATGTTTATCATTGAGCCCCTTTGTAACAGGATGATTTTACAGTCATATCACTATTGAGCATTGAAGTTCTTGAGAAGATAATCAGACTTAAACAACTGTTTATATATGGATTATAAACCTACATCAAACTTTGAACCCCTTGTGAGGTCTAAGAATTGTCCAGGGGCCAGAGTCTAAACAATTTTAAAGAATCAACAATATGTCAAAATGCTTGCATATAAGTAAAACAATATATAAAAACATTTGAGTTTTTGTGAACAATTTAAATGTTTTCCTTTGTAAAATTGGACCCCCCCCCCATGTGGACCAACCCTACTCCTGAAAAATCATTATCCCTGGGGGTAGGGTGGGGCCACAATTGGAAGAGGGGGATGTCAAATATTTACATAGGAATATATAGGGAAAAATCTTCTAAAACACAAATTGTCTAGAAGAGCTCTAACTTTAGTCAGTTCAGTCTTCAAACAGTCTAGATTAAAATTTGTCAAAATCATATTCGAACAATTTGAATCTTCCCTACCTGAGGATGCTTCCACACAAGTTGCAGCTTTTCTGCCCAATCGGTTTCTGAGAAGATTTTTTAAAGATTTTTCTCTATATATTCAAATGAGAAAATTTGACCCCCCCTCCCCCTCCCCCACTGTGGCCCCACCCTACCCCTCAGGATCATGATTTTATCCAACTTGAATCTACCCTAACCGAGAATGCTTTCACACAAGTTAAAGCTTTTCTGGCCGATCGGTTTCTGAGAAGAATTTAAAGATTTTTCTCTATATATTCCTATGTAAAATTTCGACTCCCCCATTGTGGCCCCACCCTACCCCTGGCGATCATCATTTGAACAAAACTTGAACCTACACTACCTGAGGATGCTTCCACACAAGTTACAGCTTTTCTGGATGATTAGTTTCAGAGAAGAAGATTTTTAAAGCTTTACTCTATATATTCCTATGTGAAAATTCGACAAGCCATTGTGGCCCCACCCTACCCCTGGGGATCATGATTTTCATAACTTTGAATCTACACTACCTGAGGATGCTTCCACACAAGTTACAGCTTTTCTGGCAGATCAGTTTCAGAGAAGAAGATTTTTAAAGATTTACTCTATATATTCCTATGTAAACATTTGACCCCCCCATTGTGGCCCCACCCTACCCCTGGGGATCATGATTTGAACAAACTTGAATCTACAATACCTGAGGATGCTTCCACACAAGTTTCAGCTTTCCTAGCTGATCAGTTTCAGAGAAGAAGATTTTTAAAGATTTACTCTATATATTCTTATGTAAAAATTCGACCCCCCCCCCATTGTGGCCCCACCCTTCCCCCGGGGGTCATTATTTGAACAAACTTGAATCTACACTACCTGAGGATGCTTCCACACAAGTTTCAGCTTTTCTGGCCAAATGGTTTTTGAGAAGAAGATTTTTGAAAAATACCAACAAATTTTCAATAGTTTTTAATTATCTCCCCTTGAAAGAGGGCGTGGCCCTTCATTTTAACAAACTTGAATCCCCTTAACCTAAGGATGCTTTGTGCCAAGTTTGGTTCAAATAGGCCCAGTGGTTCTTCAGAAGAAGATAAAAATGTGAAAAGTTTACAACAACGACGACGACGACAACGGACAAATTGTGATCAGAAAAGCTCACTTGAGCCTTTGGCTCAGGTGATCTAAAAAGAATCCAACCAAATAAAGGATAAAATATATCCAACAGGACGAATAATAAAATGTATCCAACAGAATTAATGATAAAATGTATCCAACAAGATAAATGATAAAATGTATCCAACAAGATAAATGATAAAATGTATCCAAACAGATGAGTGAATTTCTCAGTTGGGGGATTAGACAGAAAATATTGTAAGAAGATCATTGAATATCCAACAGTTGGGAATTCTGTTGGTAGGCAATAGCTTTAGCCACTTTTATGTGCATATAAATGCAAGGCACAATCATCCTATGCTTTCAGTTCTTATCCAAAACAACTGTTTGCGGAATGGAATATTGTAATTGAGTTTTTATATGTATTTTTGTGGAATTTTCATAGCATTTGTTTTCATTCTACAAAAGATTTCTATAGGAAACAGTAAGATTGTTACAAAACCTCAATGAAGACAAACATCGATATCCATGTCCCCTGTCCTTATACGACCTTTCACTCTGTGTCACCCTGTCTATATCAGTGTGGTAAATGGGGGCTTAGAGAGTTTACAACATCAAAATAACAATCTCTGGTTAAGGAATGTTTATACATAAATTAGATTATCACATAAGAAAAAGATAACTGTGTATTGTGGTACATGTGCCGGTACATATAACAATAAAAATCTTACAACAAACTACAACAAACAGTCGAGAATGGTGAATCAGTAACAGAACGGAACAATCAAGTGTGTACAAAAACAAGGAAATCAATCTTATCTTTGGCTTGTATGAGAATTACAAGAAACTTGGAAGACTTGAATGGAAAATAAAAGCAATTTGTTACAGAATGCACAACAAACTAGGTTAATGCTATTCACAATACCTAGTCTGTGTGCATTACTATAAAGTAACACAACCAAGATGAATGCATCATTGTCCTCAGAATTGAACATCTAAACTCGTAATCTATCATTAAATACACACATAGGTTATCATAAAAAATACCTACTATAACAAATCTGTCCTGTCTACAGTACACATAACAATGTTACCATGGAATGGACTAAAAGGAGCCCAAAGTAAACAGGGATAACAAATGAAACATAAGGTTGAGACTTATTGCTCACTACTACATAATGATATTGGTTTAAAGAAATCTGAACCCAGGTATATAACAAGTATGAACAACAAGTTAGGCACTGTTGTCAGAACTAGAACATGTAACATATGAAAAACATGTACAAAGCCCAATTAAAAAAGAAAAGGTGTAAGGATTGTCACAAGGATCCAAGTGATGTATATCAGCTTCGTTTCTGCATGGACTTTAATTCCACCATATCCTCTGCATTCTGTCGCTTAAGGGTGGGTCTCCGGGTGCGTGAGGTGCTGATGTCCTTACCACGGACACTTCCTGAGTGTCCCTCCCCTTGACTCGTGGAACTCGTGTCTATAGACCCACTTGAGTAATACACACTTGAGCCATTAGAATTTGAGCGTTCTAAGAAGTTATTGTTTTTTTCGGGTTGCCTGTCTGATAAACACCGCGTCCTACTAACTACATGGCCTTGCTCTGAGGAATCCAAGCGATGTCCTACAGAATTACAGCGTTTTGTCTGTTCTCTATCCGACACTCTCCTCCCAGTCCCCCGATCAACAACAGGGGACCGACTGGAGGACAGAGGTCTGTTGTTATCGAGTCCCCTGTAGTTACTGACACTGGGCTGCGAACTGCTAGGGCTTTTGTCAACTGTGGGGATTTGGAGCTGGGATACAGGGGAAATGCTGGTGGTCACTCGCCCTCTTGCTGCAAGATTTGAGCCGTCTCTGACCACAGAGTCGTAGGCGGTCACATAGCTCCAGTCGGAGGTGGCGGCTAGGCTAGAGGTGTCCTCGGGAGACAGGTGGTTGGTGAAATCGTAGCCGCGGTTCACTTGGCCAGCCTTAGTGGCTGGGCCAGTTATCACTATTTTGGGTCTGTCTTCTTGCATAATCTCAATCACAAAAACAAGGAAAGAGTAACAATAAATATACTCCATCTGAAAAACAAACATAAAATTAATAAGAGATTCAGTTACTGTAAACGTATTTATTTAGCGTGTACGATATTTGGCAGAATATGATTTTTCAACAAGTTAGCGTGGATTTGATTTAGCGCATTTCTGTAAGTACCTATTTATCTACATATATATTTTACATTTGGCGTTGTACTTGATTTAGCGGACTCCGTTTTCCGCCAAAAACGCTAAATAGAATACCAGCCAAATGTAATACGTTTACAGTATTTATCTTAATATTAAAATCTCAACAGAACTGTGTCATATTTATGAGGTTGTACATGTATATAAAGCAAAGACAAATCTTGCATGATCATGTTTTAAGGGTCCTCCTACTTTTTACAAAAGTTTCTCAAGCAATCCTAAACTATAATTTTGTAAAAGGTATCATATTCTATGAAGTGAATGAAAATGACTGTAAAAAATTGCAAAGAAGACAAATTATTTGATATAAACAATTTCTTAATGCACTTAAATCTCGTTGTGATGTACTGGCATAAAAAATGTAAGTCACGTAATGTGGAGGACCATTAGATTATTATTGCTAGACTACTGACAACTTACAACATTTCGCAAAGTTAATACTTACAACATTTGGCACAAGTGCAGGTCTGTTCTTTTTGATAATTCGGACAGCATTGAAAATGTCGACTTCGCCCTCAGCTTTGAGTTGATCACAGCAATAGTTACATGCACAGTAAACCCCTACCCTGGTGAAGCCATCTCTGTCAAAACAAGGATATTTAGTTATTCTACAGACAAAGGTAGCAATAGTGTATGGTTACAGTAAGCACTGATCCCTTTCTGAACACCCTCTTTATAGCAATATTAGCAAATTAAGTTTTTATAAAAGTACTGAGAGAATTTGATGGTCTGACAAAACTTGATCAAAGCTCTGACAGAACTTGTTGACTTGATGAAATTCCTGATGTATTGATGGATCCTGGTGAATGAATTGACAGAACTGGCTTAGTGTCCTGATAGTGAGAACAAACACTGGTCTGCAGCACTTACTTGGACATGACAACCACTTGGTCTGCAGCACTTATTTGAACATTCTGCAGCACTTAATTGAACATTCTGCAGCACTTATTTGGACCTAAAAACCACTGGGTCTGCAGCACTTCTTTGGACATGATAAGGTGCATTTTATTTATACAATTCACTGTTGCCAGGGGATGAGTGTCTTCGGAACTCTTTAAATAGAATTTCCTCTGAGTCAGTTCCCATTCAGCACAAATACCTTACATCACTCTTTATAAAGCCAATCACCAATTTCTGAGAAAAATTACTAGTCAGAATGTGTAAAACTTCCTACATAGTGGTTTTTCTGAGATTTCAACCATTTCATATTTTGCCCATTTTTCAAGATTTTTCAGTTTTTTATACCTCCCCCAGCTAATTCCCTGCAAAGGGTTGACCTTCTGTGCAGTGTGCATGTTGCACCATCACATGTCAGAAATAGTTTACAGTCCCATCCACCTACTTTTCATGTTATTTTACCTCCCGTCTGTAACTTGCAATTTCACTGTGTAAAGTCAACACAACAGTCAAAGGTGCAAGTTTTGCATTTTACTTCTGATTCCCGTGTACTGGTACTTAATATTAGGGGCCTTCATATTGCATATCAATTTTAACTAAAGACATTCCTCTAACTAATAATAATCATAAAAAATCATTTCATGAATTTTAGCAACACTTCAAGTACAGCAACTCTCAATTTTACAAAAATATTGATTTATCACCATTTTTATCTGAAACTGTCCCTTGCTACCTAAACATATAGGGTCTGCAACACTTAATACTTGAACATGACAAGCACTTGGTCTGCAACACTTACTTGGACATGACAAGCACTTGGTCTGCAACACTTACTTGAACATGACAAGCACTTGGTCTGCAACACTTACTTAGACACGACAACCACTTGGTCTGCAACACTTACTTGGACATGACAAGCACTTGGTCTGCAACACTAACTTAGACATGACAACCACTTGGTATGCAATACTTACTTAGACATGACAACCTTTTGGTATGCAATACTTACTTAGACATGACAGACACAAGGTCTGTATCACTTACTTGGACATGACAAGGACTGGATTGAGGGGGTTAGTTCTCTGCTGCCATTCCTCCACAAAGCCCATCAGGTAGATGAGGGACTTGGAGGAGAAGGGTGTCTTCTCCTTGCTGGGCCAGCTGTTGAGCTGAAACATCTTTACAATGGTGATGTCCTGACTGGCGTCTCCCAGAGGTATACAGGTGATGTTCTGAAAATACAGAGAGGAGGAGGAGTCAGAAGACAAGTTCAGTATCTAGATAGGAGATACAAAGACAGGATGCAAGGTAAATCGATAATTAATCAGAAAATAAACTAGTAAATAAGTAAGGGACTAAAACAGAGTGGCATTAGTCAAATTATAATCAAATTGCTCAAATACACAGTAATTTCAGAAATGAAAAGAAAAAAAAATCAACAAAAAATATCTGACTTTTTAAAGATGGCTATCAATATTCAGAAAAGAACACAAAATGATCAAATTTCTGAGATACAAATATAAATAATGTTAATGAAAATTCAGGAAGTACGATGTTATACAGTTAAAGTCTAACTTCAAAACATTGACAAAATTACCTGGTAAATCAAATATTGTTTATGACAATATGATTAATTTTACATTAGAAGAGATTTAGAATGACAGTTTTATAAAAATGGATAAAGCTAAAACACAAATTCGATCTATACTGGTATTTCCATAATAATAAAATCTTGTTTTATCTGACAATTTTCATGTATTCACTAACTGTTAAAAAAAAAACAACAATTCTAATGATTCATAAATTGCTTAATGATGTAATAGCAAGAAAAAGCATGAATTAAGGAACTTCAGTTGATAATAAAACTTAAACATGCACACACAAAATATTGCATTTATGAAAATAAGTTATATACAGTTAGTATTTTATAATTTGTTTACTACTTGTGTGTTTAAGAAAACAAGAAAATAAAAAAACACATTGAAATGTAAAGGATGATTTATCTACACTATGTGTGGAAAGTACACTGCAGAACACATGCTTTTTCCCCAACACCATGCGAATGTGGCAAATAGGTAAAAAGGAGAAAGTAAAAGTAAAATGGAAGGGTTACCAGTGCATCAGATCCCAGATGTCTGAGAACTGAGTCATATTGCAGTCTAGGCAGCTGTAAGAATGAATAGACCTTTGTATATACATGTATACACTATCAAGCCCTATATATACACATATATTTATGAACTATCCATTCCCTCTACATATGCATGTTATACTATTCACTATCCATACATCAAGAAATCATGTACATAATATCCACTACTTCACACATATACACTATTTAGCCCAATATATAAACATATATGTATGAACTTTCTATCCCCTCTACACATGCATGCATACACTATCCAAACCTCAAGAAATACATGAATACACTATCCAAATCTTCACAAACACATACATGGATACATACTATCTACCCCTCCACACATGCATTCACTTTCCACCCCTCCACACATTACATATATAAACCATCCACCCCTCCACACATTACATGTATACACCATCCACCCCTCCACACATTACATGTATACACCATCCACCCCTCCACACATTACATGTATACACCATCCACCCCTCCACACATTACATGTATAAACCATCCACCCCTCCACACATTACATGTATACACCATCCACCCCTCCACACATTACATGTATACACCATCCACCCCTCCACACATTACATGTATATACCATCCACCCCTCCACACATTACATGTATACACCATCCACCCCTCCACACATTACATGTATATACCATCCACCCCTCCACACATTACATGTATACACCATCCATCCCTCCACACATTACATGTATACACCATCCATCCCTCCACACATTACATGTATACACCATCCACCTCTCCACATTACATGTATACACCATCCATCCCTCCACACATTACATGTATATACCATCCACCCCTCCACACATTACATGTATACACCATCCATCCCTCCACACATTACATGTATACACCATCCACCCCTCCACACATTTTATGTATACACCATCCACCCCTCCACACATTACATGTATACACCATCCATCCCTCCACACATTACATGTATACACCATCCATCCCTCCACACATTACATGTATACACCATCCACCCCTCCACACATTACATGTATATACCATCCACCCCTCCACACATTACATGTATACACCATCCATCCCTCCACACATTACATGTATACACCATCCACCCCTCCACACATTTTATGTATACACCATCCACCCCTCCACACATTACATGTATACACCATCCATCCCTCCACACATTACATGTATACACCATCCACCCCTCCACACATTACATGTATACACCATCCACCCCTCCACACATTACATGTATAAACCATCCACCCCTCCACACATTACATGTATACACCATCCACCCCTCCACACATTACATGTATACACCATCCATCCCTCCACACCATCCACCCCTCCACACATTACATGTATACACCATCCATCCCTTCACACATTACATGTATACACCATCCACCTCTCCACATTACATGTATACACCATCCATCCCTCCACACATTACATGTATACACCATCCACCCCTCCACACATTACATGTATACACCATCCACCTCTCCACATTACATGTATACACCATCCATCCCTCCACACATTACATGTATACACCATCCACCTCTCCACATTACATGTATACACCATCCATCCCTCCACACATAATGTATAAACAATCCACCCAATCTCTTCATACATACATGTTTACACTATCTTCCCATACACACACATACATAATCCACTCCTCCACAAATACATGTATATACTTTCTACCCCTCTACACATACATGTGTACACATGTACACAAACAATCCCTTTATGCATACATGTACTAACTATACCCAAAACATACATGTATACCAACCAATCCACCTCTCAACACGTAAATGTAGACATTTCTCTGACAGAATGTAAATAGCCACTGACAAAAGCATGTCAGTAATTATCATTTGTTAAAATCTGTACATGTTAAATGAAAGTGCACAGAAATGGACATATGCTGTAGTGTTAACCATTTTTGAATATCTGTGGTAAATTAGAAATATATTAGTAATACATGCATTTATACTGTGACCTAAAGTACTATCGATGGTTTTACCCTATAGTATATACGGTACTTGTAAAAACAGCACACTTTCAATGTCATTTCTCGATATTCTAAGATGATAGTTATGGCATACTGCATGCAGCATTAAATTATTCAATGTGTTTCTAAGATTCTAATGTCCTGAGGAACCACACCCTAATGTATAAAGATGACCTACAGTGCAGCATGTAAACTGAACAAAGCATTGGCAAACCTGAGATGGAACATACAGCCAGGGTAAGAAGCAATATCAGCACTAAGAAGCTCCAAACATTTCACCAGAGGTTAAACTTTAATTTGTTAATCTGCATGACCTAATTAAGTTGCATATTTTTCTATTTTCAGAAAAGGATGACCTACTTTTCTGATTGCAAATGCCCGGATGGTGACGTGAGCCACTTTGTGACTGCCTAAATACTTCACTCCTATTGGTCCAAACTTCTGTTCCTGATCAAGTTCTGTTGGCCAAAAGCAAGGGTAATTCTGGAGAAGAAAAACATGCAACAATCATGTACATACAGATTTCAAGTCTTAAACAACTCATGATGTAATAAACAATGTCTGATTATGTAAGAGAATTTAAAAAAACAAAACAAAACTACTAGTCAAACTATATCATATGAAATTTAATGACTGTCAACAGATAGATTATTAGGATTTAGTCAGACATTATCATGAGCTAGATAAGACCTAATGACCTTTCATCCTTCCACCTGAAAACCACATTGGGGTCATACGTTTGTCATGACCATCCTGAACATGTATATCAGAAAGCTAAAGCTCTTGCAATACCAAATACTTGTTGATTACTGCATGGTCTACCAACTAGCAGATACACTAAATAGCCTTATATAGAGCATGTAGATTCACTCACTTTAGGGACAGAAGCTGAGAAGTTTTGATATACCTACCCTGGAGAACTTTGAGTCGTTGAGGACCACTACAGAGGTGATCTTGTAGTCAAACACCAGCCTCCAGACGTCCGGTACTGTGTGAGGGAGGGGCCACTGGGTCACCAGGAAGTTGTTCTGCTGGTAATACCCCTACAATAGATATACAAGTAATAGCTTTCCAAAAAGCTTGCCTGACTAAACATATTTATTTCATTGCAAGAACTTGGTTCTATGAATTTTAATCTGTCTTTGATTTGTAGTTCGTTCTTCTCGCAGTTTTCCAAATGCGCGTCTTTAAAGTTGGACTGTTTCAAATTATCTTTACTAAGGGGGGGGGGGGGGTACTTTAAATGAATTTTACATATTATTTATTTTAAACCTAAAATATTTTGCGTACATGTAATTTTCTCTTAAAACTTTATTTGCCGCCAACAAAATAAAAATATAGCAATTAAAACTTAATTACGAACACAAACGCGTAAAATTATGGACTGCTCCTAAGATTTTGACAATATGGCGCGCCTGTGCCTCCTTTGGGTGCATTCCATAATACCCGTATCTGTGGAGTCAATAGAACTCTTTTTGGTATTTGTTTAGTAACAACTTTTACTTGTTATATATTAATTTTACTTTAGTTTAGCAAGAATCAATCCATAACTATGCACTTATTATTTACATTGAGTAAAACATGGAAGTTACACCCCCTTTACAATGAATGCAATCCCTCAAAGCACAGTAAACGACCATGTTAAGCTAACGTAACAATACTTAGTAAATACTTTAATACAAACTGACAATTTTGTTTAGAAATGATAACCGAACACAATTATAGTTTACATTCTACAGAGTAATATTATAATCATTAGGTACAACTTGTAAAAAATTGCGACCCCCCCCCCCCCACCCTCATTCACCGTTCAAATGTAGGGGCCGGATTGCACACGTGTACAGTGAACATGCTCAATGCTGCTTTTTACATCCAATACAACAATTTTGTTTTTCTTTAAAAAAAAATAATAATATCAACCGATGCATGTTAATGTGCCGGCCTTTAATTGCCTCGTTAGGTAATAACTTGTTGTGATGACACCCCCTCGATCCCCTTCAACAGTTCAAACAGTGCTATCTATTTTTAAGCATGACAAGGTTAGCTTTTTTTAAAAGCTAACTGAGAAAGTCAGCCAGCGGAATTTTACTTTTAAGGCAAGAGTGAATACACAATCTTTTAAAATACTAGGTAAATAGTTTCCAGAACAATATAATAATATGCGGGTGCACATTTAGTTTGCAGCCATATTTTTATGGCTGTACATGTAGGTGACGAGACATGCATGTAGCGGTGTACATGCAATGTATGACTGCACACCTACTTAATACTTATAGTTGTAATTTTGTTGACATAGCTCTCTGATTTTTATGGTTTGGTGGCAAACTACTTCCAATATATTTACTTTTCAATCTCACTAAGAGAGTTGGGAAAATATACGCGGACTCCGGACTGTGGCTGCAGACGATTCCCAATGACAGTCTTCCAATACATTGATGCGCAGTTTGACCTAGAAACTGACCGGTTTCATAACGTCTTCGAATATTTCTAACACGAACTGTCTAATTTCTTCCCAGAATTCCAATTTACGCAAGCGCAATTGAAGTTTCATCCTAACTAATAATAGTCAGCCCGAATTACACACGTGCACAGTGAACCTCTTTTTTGCTTTAAACACTTGCTCACTATTGCTTAATTGTTACATCCATTATAACGTTTTCGTTAATTGCGAATTTGAAGGTCGTCACATTATTAATATGCACTGATAAATCTTTTTTCAATGAAAAATGATATTGCTAGCTTCCATTGTTGACTGCACTGTTTCGGATGTTGTAACTTTTAAACCTTAGATATGCCTGACGTCATGACGTCAGGCAATAAACTGAACTGAACTTTATTTATTTTACAACGATTGATAAACAATTTCTACAACTTATATTAATATCTTTCGCACTAATGTTAGCGTGAAGGGGTCATTGATGTGAGAGGAATCCAGAGTGCCCGGAGAAAACCCATGTGTCCAAGCAGGCGATGACCATACCCTTTCACATACAACCACTGTTGATCACGGGGATCGAACTCGGGTCGCAGCGGACACCAAATAGATATATACACATTCACATACTGCGGTTTCATTGATATTTGTGGTCATCCATTTTTATAAAATTAAAATTAGTAAAATTTACATTTTTTATGGGTAATATCAACCTCTTTGTTATGTTTGTTACTTTGTTGTACATTAATTTTTGTGGATTAGCTTAATTAGCTTAGCAACAAAATCCACAAAAATTAATGTTCATCAAATACTGATGATACATGTACCACATACTGCACTGGGCAAAACCTTAAGTTCAACAAAACACAGATCAATGGGTTACAAAGAGATGAGTTTTGTTTGAAAATATAGAGGAAATGTGTACAATTTATTGTTCCATCACTCAGGAACAAAGAAATGAGTTTTGTTGAAAAAATATAGGAGATATGTACAATGTATTGTTTCATCACTCAAGAACTATCTGTGAATCAGGATGGTACAGATTTGGTCACAGTTGAATTTTATATCATTAATGTGGAAAAGTAATCACATCTGATATATAATGAATATTTCAATCTTAGCAAATCAAAAATCAAAAGTAGAGTTGCTTAAACTATCTTTTTGAATCACTTTCATATGTACATTAACAAATTCATAATTCTCTACTGTTCAGTTTAAAACCTTTTATCTCCATAAATATATCTTGAGTAATATAACCAATGACGTTCCCAGAGTAAAATCAAATTCTGCCCATGAAAATGTATCGGCAAACTTCCACATTTATGCTGTAATGCTAGTGCGTATCAGCAGTCAGCATGCATTATCGTACATAGCATACACAACAAATGAGGTATAGAAGCTATCACAGCATTATCCCATCCTGTCTCTCAATTCTAAATTCTCTGTGAAATGTTGGTAACTGACAGGCTTTAATATTTGAAGTACAATTAAGCTTACCCTTATCAATCAACCCTCAAACTCTATTATCTATTTTTTTTCTTTACATCTGGGTATCTCTCAACAGCATAAATATTTCAGAAAGAAAACACAAATATAGACTCAAATGAGGGCTATTCATCCGACTGACCTAGAAACTTCTGACAGATATTGCAAATCTGAGCACAATTTTCAGTCGATTCTCCGACAGCATGAAGGTGAATGCACAAAAAAACGAGATTGTGGTCTGTAGCACTCTTCGGGTTTCATTGTTGTAATTATGGAGACCCTGTCTGAGCGAGACAGAAATCAAACAGGCCTGATCCGTTTGAACTTGAACCTAAGCATAGTTAAATTAACTCTCCACTCTAGTGCAGTCTTTAATATGAAGTCAATGAATATCCGCAGCGTTCACTTAGTAATACAATTAGTTTTAGTTCTCAAGATGCACTCAAAATTTTGTAGCCAAGATGGATCAATTCACACTTTCATCATTATTTGGCATGATCGAATGTTATTACATGTAAAATTAAAAATTTACAACTGAATACCTAGTTTATCATTTAATTATAATACAAGTACTTTTGATGTGAGCAAAACTGATGAAAATTACTCATTAAAATTCTTATTCTGAATGCTTTCTCAATTCAATCATTGATTGGACAAATTGAAAGTTCATTATTACATGTAAGTATGACATTACTAGTACTCGACATGTTTATAAACTACCAGGTATGTCACAGAAAAGTTATAGTCTGAAAATAGACTAAAAAACGAATTCATATCTGTGTTTCCTGAGCATGACTTCTATCAGCTGTTACAATTTTGATGAACACACGTCCTTGAACTCTGTGTTTGACCTTTAAACTCCACCCCCAGAATATCTGATCTAGTTGTCTAAAAACTCCCATATTCCGTTTATACCAAATACAGTAAAACACGCTTATAACAAAGTCCCAGGGACGGGCAATTTTACTTTGTTATAAGTAATTAATTATATCCCTAAAGTTTACAACATGTAATAAACTCACGGGATATGAAAATCACTTTGCTGTAAGCATCAATTCATTACAAGCGTGTTCGCTATAACTGTGTTTTACTGTACTACCAACTGGGAATGCAACCAACTGAACACTAAAGACCAACACAGAAGTTGCTAGCGGCAAGCTGTAGAGGTGTTTGAATGGGTTTTCTGTATGCTCTGGTGTATCTGTAAATCCACTGGAACAGGGGGCCACCAATCCAGTGTGTTTGATTTAATTAAGGAATGAATTCAATATTTAGAAGCAGTTTATAAAAAAGTGTAAACTGTTCCAAACCATTTTATAGTGTATAAATTAATAAATATTTGAATTTATTGCCTATAATTTAATATTTTGCTATTAATTGTAGATAAAAATGGTCATTAGACCTTTAAAATGACATCAAATTGTACAAAATTCAAACTTAACATCAGGCGGATTGATATGTTTTTTTTTACGTCTTACTATGACGTAGGCAACATTCTTTATACGATATAAAATAAAATTTTAGCCAATCAGAAAGCGTGTCACAACCAGAATTAAATTATTTTGAAAGTGAAAAAGAGACTTAAATTCATGTTTACTCTGTGCATTGATCCACCTTACACCTTATATTCTTGATATTGAAGCTACTTACATCCACGTATACTGCATTGACGAAATCTGTAGCATGCTCACTAGACTCTGCAGTTAAAAGGTAGGGACGTGCTCGTTCAGCTAATTAAAAACAAACATCCATAATTAATCAATTTATCTGATCTGGAAGAAAAAAAAAAAAAACATCATTCAAATTTCATGAGATGGCCGCATGCCATTGAAGCCGGCCTTTGAGGAACTATAAATAACCCCTCCCACTTCAAATCAATGATTCTATTGTTTTCTAAACATGATACACTATATTTTGATAATGGAGTCCATTTTAATACTGTAATCTGTTTGACTGCAATGATAAATTAAAAGCTTGCAGTTGACTGCAACTTATAATCAATTCTTCAGAGTGTACTTAAGTTCTTTTCAAATATTAAACAATACATTTAGGTTTTCAATTTCAAATCCAAATATGGATCATTATGAAAGGAAACTCGGCACAAAATCAATGCTTTTCGTATATTTTAACTCTGTATGGAATGACAATCTTAAGAAACCAATGCAGTAATCATCTTATCTTGTCAGAAAAATTATATGCCAGCAAGCATATTGCTTGATATAAGAATTTAAAAAAAAATTGACACCTCAATGAAGCCCATGGGATTAAGATGTAGTCTTGACTGAAGTCAGAGTATTTTACTTAGCTGAGCTGCCTTAATGTTTGAAATTCCATTGAAATTGCATAAAAATAAATTGCTATAATGAATATGACAGAACTTGCCATCCTTCTGTTATTACAAATTCCATAAGATTTTGACTTGAATCTATTATATTTTTTTCCTATTCTAGGACTTGATCAAACTAACTATAGTTTAGGCCTATTAGAGTTGTGGAAAACTTAACTGGTTCAGTAGAAATCAAGATATAAGGTGAGATACATAATACTAGCTCAGGCTAACAATGTGTTAAGCAAATAATTATAGTAACCAATTCTGTGAGCCTAAAGCAATCACCAGGTTAATAGCTATATACATGTAACATGTGTTAACTTTGCCTACAAATCAATGTTGATAAAAACAGAAAGAGTAACAACATTTAAAGGTGTTCATCAATGGATTCCATGGATCTCATCATTATTATTAAACCTACAGGAAGATATATACTCTGCTCTCATTGCTTGTCTCCATCAATAACTGTAAATCCAGTGACCTGCAGACGTAATGACTACACTCACACCAGACCAGAACTTACGTGGTAGAAGCATGATGTCACGACTCTTGCTGCGGTTTTCGGACCGATGGCCTCCGGCGCAGTCTCCAATGCTTAACTTGGTTACCTGAGACTTCAGAGACTGAAAATAGACCCAATTACTGTTACCGGTAGTTGTTGAAGTCTAAATCAATAGAAAAATATATAAGTAAATTATACTTAAATATATACATGTACCTGCACTAGTCAAGTATCACTTGCAAAGGAAACTGCAAGATGTGATAACCACACTGCACTGTGTAAATCTATACAATTGCAATCTAATTTTCTGCCACATGACTTCAGATTTCTTTTAAATAAAATAAAAGATTTATATACCAGTTTATGTTTGACCTGAATCCTGGGAGCAAATTCTGATAATTATTCAAAGCTAAATTGCAGATGGCACAATAACTTTGACCTAAAAACATCAATCTGCACGACCTTACAACCAAATTGTGTACATTATTCTATTATTTGAGGACAATTTTGATAGAATACAAGATGTAATTATAATCGGGGCGATTATAAAGTCTCCCAAACGAACGAGGCCATCATTGGGGGTAGGGATGACCAACCATTTTCAAAATATATGGGCACTTCCTGTTCGAGGGGGGGGGGGGTCAGGACTACCCTCGGACCAATGACCTACATACCATTTGATGCCCCTTAACATAAGGATCAAGAATATATATGGTTTAGGGGTGGGGATCTCAACCGTTTTCAAGATATTTGGGCACTTCCTGTTCTAGGGGGTCAAGAATACCCCCGAGGCCCATGACCTACACACCGTTTGATGCCCCTTAACACAAGAAACAAGAATATATATGGTTTAAGGGTGGGGATCTCAACCGTTTTCAAGATATTTGGGCACTTCCTGTTCGAGGGGGTCAGGACTACCCCTGGGGCCAATGACCTACATACCGTTTGATGCCCCTTAACACAAGGAACAAGAATATATATGGTTTAGGGGTGGGGATCTCAACCGTTTTCAAGATATTTGGGCACTTCCTGTTCGAGGGGGGTCAGGACTACCCCTGGGGCCAATGACCTACATACCGTTTGATGCCCCTTAACACAAGGAACAAGAATATATATGGTTTAGGGGTGGGGATCTCAACCGTTTTCAAGATATTTGGGCACTTCCTGTTCAAGGGGGGTCAGGACTACCCCTGGGGCCCATGAACTACATATCGTTTGATGCCCCTTAACACAAGGATCATGAATATATATGGTTTAGGGGTGGGGATCTCAACCGTTTTCAAGATATTTGGGCACTTCCTGTTCGAGGGGGGTCAGGACTACCCTTGGGGCCAATGACCTACTTACCATTTGATTCCTCTTGACACAATGAACAAGAATATATATGGTTTAGGGGTGGGGATCTCAACCGATTTCAAGATATTTGGTCATTTCTAATTCCTGGGGGTTGGGGATGACCCCAGGGGTAAGATCTAATAAACCCAATATATTGCCTACAATAGTCAATATATGATTCTGAAAACCCTTTGCAATTATCTCTGTCCATTTTCAAGTTATAACCATTTACAATAGAGTCTACGATTTTTCCCATAGGGTTCTATGTTAGACCCCACACCCTTTTGACCCCCCAAGAAAGTGGTTGGCCAACCCCAAATGAGAAAAATCAAACCAGCGTGCACAACTAGATATGCAGGCCTATCATATCCTAGAGTTTTGTAGAATTCTGTTCAGCCATCTCTGAGAAACGCGACGGACAAGTTCAGAGCGAGAAAGAAAAAGAAGAAAAAGAAGAAGAAGAATAATAATAATAACTAGACTCTTGTTGCTATAGCAACAAAGAGGTCTTCCGTTCTTGTATAAATGTATTATTCTGTACATGAAAAAGCTTTTTTCAAATAGAAAATATAAGGATATCATATTTATTTTGAAGAAAACAACCGTACTTCAATGTCAAACAACAAAATGAAAAAAAAATCATTTTTTGACTACTTCTTGTTGGGAAGACAGGAAGTTCCGCCGATTCAAACCAAACTTGTTTAACATATTTTAATGCAATAGTTAATCATCCAACAAAGTATGGTTGTTGAATTCTTTACTGTTCTGAGACCTTGTTAAGAGGAGATTTATTGTCTTGGGACAGGAAACGGACGAAAGGAATTGTTCTATGAAAATAAAAGTTAGTATATCTTTAACATTTGCCTTTTGTACATTTCTGTTTATCATGCTTACTAAACAGTACAAGAAAAATAGTTAAACTTATAAAAATTGTCATTTGATTGAACCCTTCCGGTGAGGACCGGAAATGACTGCCGACAAAATGAAACACGATAAACACATCTTCTATCAAATGTCTACCATCTATGTAAGTTTTGTGTTTTGATCACTTACAGTTTCTAAAATCTACCGGGTACTAAATTTAGTTTTAAAAAAAACTACTTCAGATTACTAACCGGAAGTAGATCTTTTTTGTTTATTAAACATCGCATACTTCACTTATGCAAGGAGTTATACTAATATAATCATTCTTTGTAAAATAACTAAAACTAGGTTTAAAAAATAATTTTTGAAGTGCTTCCGGTGACGACCGGAAGTTACGCCGAACAAAACAAAATAGTGTAAACACATCTACATTCGTAGGTCTATCATCCCTCAAAGTTTGAATGTTTAAGTTATTACCGATTTTGAGATCTCGAGGAGTCAAGGTTTTTTGTCTCGGGACAGGAAACGGACAAACGGAAGTGCTCAGTGAAAAATGAAAGTTAGGAGTTCCTTAACATTAAACAACATGACTAAATTGCCTGTCAATTTATCTAAAATTGGCAAATATAAACAGCTAAACTTATAAACAACTTGATTTGTTTGATCTCTTCCTGTGTGGACCGGAAGTGACGGTCAACAAAATTAAACCCGTTAAACACATCTTCTATCAAATGTCTATTATCCTTGTAAGTTTCGTGTCTTGATCACTAACAGTTTCCGAGATCACGCGGTGACAAAATGTCTTTAAAAAAACTTCATGAGATATTTGAGATATCTCACCGGAAGTATATTTTTTTTATTTCTTTAACATCGGATTGATGACATATGTAAGTATTTTTACTTATATTCTAATTCTGTGTGAAATAAATTAAACGTTAAAAAAAACTTTTTTTGAAGTGCTTCCGGTGACGACCGGAAGTTACGACGAACAAAACAAAATAGTTTAAACACATGTACAACTATAGGTCTATTATCTCACAAAGTCTGAATACTCAAGTCCCTATCGTTTTTGAGATCTCGAGGTGACAAGCTTATTTGTGGCGGGACAGGAAACGGACGACCGGAAATGAATTTTGAAAAAATGAAAAAAACCACTCTAGACTTTTTCATTCTCTATCATTCCTAAAAATTTCAAGAAAATATATTCAGTCATCTCTGAGAAAAATGGGGAAAAAAATAATAATAATAACTAGACTCTTGTTGCTATAGCAACAAAGAGGTCTTCCGTTCTTGTATAAATGTATTATTCTGTACATGAAAAAGCTTTTTTCAAATAGAAAATATAAGGATATCATATTTATTTTGAAGAAAACAACCGTACTTCAATGTCAAACAACAAAATGAAAAAAAAATCATTTTTTGACTACTTCTTGTTGGGAAGACAGGAAGTTCCGCCGATTCAAACCAAACTTGTTTAACATATTTTAATGCAATAGTTAATCATCCAACAAAGTATGGTTGTTGAATTCTTTACTGTTCTGAGACCTTGTTAAGAGGAGATTTATTGTCTTGGGACAGGAAACGGACGAAAGGAATTGTTCTATGAAAATAAAAGTTAGTATATCTTTAACATTTGCCTTTTGTACATTTCTGTTTATCATGCTTACTAAACAGTACAAGAAAAATAGTTAAACTTATAAAAATTGTCATTTGATTGAACCCTTCCGGTGAGGACCGGAAATGACTGCCGACAAAATGAAACACGATAAACACATCTTCTATCAAATGTCTACCATCTATGTAAGTTTTGTGTTTTGATCACTTACAGTTTCTAAAATCTACCGGGTACTAAATTTAGTTTTAAAAAAAACTACTTCAGATTACTAACCGGAAGTAGATCTTTTTTGTTTATTAAACATCGCATACTTCACTTATGCAAGGAGTTATACTAATATAATCATTCTTTGTAAAATAACTAAAACTAGGTTTAAAAAATAATTTTTGAAGTGCTTCCGGTGACGACCGGAAGTTACGCCGAACAAAACAAAATAGGGTAAACGCATCTACATTCATAGGTCTATCATCCCTCAAAGTTTGAATGTTTAAGTTATTACCGATTTTGAGATCTCGAGGAGTCAAGGTTTTTTGTCTCGGGACAGGAAACGGACAAACGGAAGTGCTCAGTGAAAAATGAAAGTTAGAAGTTCATAAACATTAAACAACATGACTAAATTGCCTGTCAATTTATCTAAAATTGGCAAATATAAACAGCTAAACTTATAAACAACTTGATTTGTTTGATCTCTTCCTGTGTGGACCGGAAGTGACGGTCAAGAAAATTAAACCCGTTAAACACATCTTCAATCAAATGTCTATTATCCTTGTAAGTTTCGTGTCTTGATCACTAACAGTTTCCGAGATCACGCGGTGACAAAATGTCTTTAAAAAAACTTCCTGAGATATTTGAGATATCTCACCGGAAGTAGATTTTTTTTATTTCTTTAACATCGGATTGATGACATATGTAAGTACTTTTGCTTATATTCTAATTCTGTATTAAATAAATTAAATGTTAAAAAAAACTTTTTTTTGAAGTGCTTTCGGTGACGACCGGAAGTTACGACGAACAAAACAAAATAGTTTAAACACATCTACAACTATAGGTCTATTATCTCACAAAGTCTGAATACCTAAAGTCCCTATCGTTTTTGAGATCTCGGGGTGACAAGCTTATTTGTGGCGGGACAGGAAACGGACGACCGGAAATGAATTTTGATAAAATGAAAAAAACCACTCTAGACTTTTTCATTCTCTATCATTCCTGAAAATTTCAAGAAAATATATTCAGTCATCTCTGAGAAAAATGGGGAAAAAAATAATAATAATAATAATAATAATAAACATTACAATCACTATAAGGTCTTCCGTTGGAAACGGAAGACCTTAACTAGACACAATCTCGTTGCGAGCAACGAGGAGGTCTTCCGTCCGATTTTTAGAAGAAAATATGACATCATCGACTTTGATTTTCGACAAAAAAAACATGATATGAAAAAAAAAGTGAAGAACTAATGCTTTTTTCTATCGTATATTTTAAGTTCTCTTATATTGCTTTTTTAAATACTTGCATTTCTTCCAATTAGGATAGAAAAGATTAAACTTGTTTACCTCTGGCTCCTAAAAACCCTAATTAGGTAACGCAAGAGAAAATAATTATATTGTAAGGATATATAAACGTATTATACCTAATTCAGCTTAAATAACCTTTAACAAAATAGTTATTAGAAAAAGGCTTTAGATAAAAGACTTTAGAGCCCTTTGATCCCCTAATTTAAGGGGCCAGCCCCTTTTTCTTAAAATCAAATGAAAGGTCATTTAATTCTGAACACATTTTGTCAACAAGTGTTTAGAAATTCGTTACCGTTCTTGAGATATATGGGAAAGAAGGTTTTATGGGGCCGATCCCTTATCTCCTTATAGGGGCCGTTTAACGAAATTTTAAAGGTTGCATATTGTTAAGAACATCATTTTGAACAACTTTTCTTCTGTACTGCATTTCAAAATATGTTTCCTTTCTGAGGTGTGGGTGATCAAATTTTGGACTTTTGACCCCTAAAAACCCCTAATTACGTAACACACGATGAAATCATTACATTGCTTGGAAACATAACTCTAAGATAAACATATTTGCTTCTATAACCTTTCACAAAATATCTCTCAGTAAAGGGCTTTAGATAAAAGACTTTAGAGCCCTTTGATCCCCTAATTTGGGGCCAGACCCTTTTTATTGATATCAAATGAAAGGACATTTAATTCTGAACACATTTTGTCAACAAATGTTTAGAAATTCGTTACCGTTCTGGAGATATATGGGAAAGAAGGTTTTAGGGGCCGATCCCTAATCTCCTTATAGGGGCCGTTAAACGAAATTTTGAAGGTTGCATATAGTTAAGAACATCATTTTGAACAACTTTTCTTCTGTACTGCATTTCAAAATATTTTTACTTTCTGAGATATGGGTGATCGAAATTTTGGACTTTTGGCCCCTAAAAACCCCTAATTACATAACACATGATAAAATCATTACATTGCTTGGATACATAACTGTGAGATAAACATATTTGCTTCTAAAACATTTCACAAAATATCCCTCGGTAAAGGGCTATAGATGAAAGACTTAGAGCCCTTTGGTTCCCTAATTTAAGGGGCCAGCCCCTTTTTCATGATATCAAATAAAAGGTCACTTAATTCTAAACACATTTTGTTCAACAAGTGTTTAGAAATTTGTTACCGTTCTGGAGATATATGAGAAAGAAGGTTTTAGGGGCCGATCCCTAATCTCCTTTTAGGGGCCGTTTAGCGAAATTTTGAAGGTTGCATATTGTTAAGAACATCATTTTGATCACATTTTCTTCTATACTGCATTTCAAAATATTTTTGCTTTCTGAGATATGGGTGATCGAAATTCTGGACTTTCGGCCCCTTAAAACCCTTAACTACGTAACACATGATAAAATCATTACATTGCTTGGATACATAACTGTAAGATAAACATATTTGCTTCTATAATCTTTCACAAAATATCTTTCAGTAAAGAACTACAGATTAAAGACTTTAGAGCCCTTTGGTCCCCTTATTTAAGGGGCCAGCCCCTTTTTCTTGGTTTCAAGTGAAAGCTCTTGTAAATAAAAACTTTTTTTGCTTTACATGTCTTAACTAAATGTTTTTAAGAAAAAAGATAAACAAAGAAAACCAGGAAAAATTACGGCGTTTTTTTAATCTCAATTTTCAGGTCCAGGCGAGCTTCGGCGCCTTTTTAATTAGGCATATATGATTGACATTATACAAATCTACAATCTTTTGTCTACCATCCCTGAAAATTTGAACTCAATATCTTTAATAGTTTATGAGGAGTTACATGGACAAAACAACCCTTAAAAAATCGCTAAAACGTTAATATCTCTGAAACGGAAATGACGTCATCAATATAAAAAATTTCCAATAAGGTTCAGACCAATATTTATCAGATCTGAAAGTTTCACGAAAATCGGTCGAGCCATTTCCGAGAACTCGCGCGGACAAAATTTGTAAGAAAAAAAAAGAAAAATAATAATAGGGAAAAAGAAACAAAGCAATAACAATAAGGTCTTCCGTTGGAAACGGAAGACCTTAATAATAAGAACCGTACAAAAACAATAAGTCTCCAAACTTCGTTTGGGAGACTTAATAAAGATTATAAGGATTATTGGGAATTCTAAGAATTATAAAAAATTCTAAGAATTATAAGGAGTTCTAAGAATTTATATATGCTCTCACCCAGTTCATACTCATATATTATGTACCAGCAGTTATTGAATTCATTCCTAAAATAGCATTCTACTGACAATTTTATAATTCAGACAGATGAAACCTCCAATTTTTATAAAAAATGTGTCAGTTTCATAAGTTATTAATTTCAACTTTAATAAAGCATTTTTTTGAAATTCCTTTTTCACATTATTTCAATGAAATAAAACAGAGTCATTACTTTGCTGCAATCACTTGGGATACAGTAATATTATGTCTTTTAATTCACTTCATAGAAAGAAAACCATGGGGAGTCTAGACACCACACAGGAACTTAATTTATAAAACAAAGAACTAATTGATTGCATGTGAAGAAATATTCTTGCAAAACATAATAAAATAGAACAGCCCCTCCAGCATCGGGTGTTACATAATCATCAATATGAGACAATGGAACATAACCACAAGCTTATACACAAGCAATCACCGAGAGATGAGAATAAACTTCAAACCCTGTACTTGTACCTGGAATTCTTTTTCGAATCCTAACATCCTGGTCCTGGGGTCTTTGACTGCGAGTCTGGAGGCTACGCCTGGGAACTTGACCGCGGACACTACTGTTATACCACACTGCAGATACATTGCTATACACTCATAAACAAGCCGGTACTGAAACTGTAAAAAAAAAAAAAAATCCACACACATATGGTCAAACTCTGTCTCAACAGCTTAGTGTTATAAAACACAATTTCTTTTTGGAATTTTAACTTAAACAGTTGTTCTAAGCAATCAAAATTGTTCAACTTATATAGTCAATGGAAATATTTATTTTCTTCTGGTGATATATGGTGTGAAATTGCCTACCAGGGTTCGAACCATATTTTTTCTGAACTTTCGTAGATAGAGAACAGCGCTGTACACATCTACATGGCCCTCTGCCTCTAGCTCCTTCAAACAGTAATCCACCGCGATGAACACAGCAGTCTTACCCCCTCCACACCTGGACAATCAGACATATATATTGTTATTTCATCAATTATCATCTCTGTTATGTACTATGTATGCAAAGTAAATTTATAGTCATATGTTATATGTGCAGTTCAAGTAAAAAATATACAATTATCAAGTTTTCTTTAATAATATATATAGTTATTGAAGCTAGATCAAAGATTGGGGAACATTGGGTTTTGGTTTGTTTATCAGTATATCTTTCTATTTCACCACAGCCTTATATCTTTTGAATCAGAACTATTAAAAGATAAAAAATTTATAACTTGTCAAACGGCTGAAAGAAGTTAAATAAATGTCAATAATGGTTAATCTGACATTATGAATTTATTTTTCTGAGTAAAGAAAGTATATACTTGAATTGTAATCATTGTTTAGGAAAATGACTACTAACATTTATTATTACCGGATACCGGTTAAATGTAAGGAATATATGTACATGTAGCACAAACAGAAAATGATATTATAATACTTTCATGTTAAATACTGAAATCTGATTGGTTTACACACAGTTGATAATCCGTTCTATTACCCTCAGCGTTAGCAACACACTTGGCAACAGGTAACACAACGAATTGTTACATACGTGTAAATTATGCACATATGGTTTGCCGTAGAATTCACGTCATTTCTATATAAAAGCAGTAAAATATTACTAAAATTAAGACATTCAGTATAATAAAATAAAAAGTGCCTGTTTGGGAAGGTAACAGTTGAAATTGACACCTCTCGAAAACCATTGTCAACCTCCGCTTTGCGTCGGTTGACAATGGTTTTCTCGGATGTCCAAGAGGCATAACTCTGTCAAAAATTGCTCTATCCTACCTAAAACATAACTTGACGTAGATATTCTTATAATAAATATTTATATCAAATATCATTTCAGTATGGGCAACCTCTGCAAAGAAAATGACTGAAAACTGCAAATAATTGGAATTTTTTAAGTCCAAGGGGTACAACTCTGTCAAATATTGCTTGATCACACCCAAAACCAACTTAACCCAGATATTCTTATGATAAATCTGTATACCAAGTTTCATTTTAGTATAGGCAACCTACGCGAAGAAAATGAAGGAAAACTACAAATAATTAGAATTTTTTTAGTCCAAGGGGCGTAACTCTGTCAAAAATTGCTCGACCCAGATATTCTTATGATAAATCTGTACAACCTCTGCAAAGAAAATGAATGGAAACTGTTGGTGGACCAACTGACAGACAAACAGACAGCAGCAATATGCCCTTCTTCGAAGCGGGGCATAACAAAGAACATAAAACATCTATTAATAAGAACCCCCAAAAATATAAATTTTCCAAATATTTTTGGATACAAGAACTTCGCAAGGTCACTAATGTATATATTAGTAAAACTGAATTCTAATTCATTTATCGACAAGCAGATATGAATAAGTTAATCAATCCCACCAATACCGCCAGTTCAATATGGAATTGACATGTACGGCCCTACACGTGATCTGTGACAATGTTTTTACCTAGCTATCATGGTCTCTACATGACAATGACATTGGAAGATTGATTGATTCATCAATAATTCAGTCCCTCTGCAACTGTGATGGGACTCAATAAACATATGATTCACCATTATAGCATAATATCCTAGCCTTCAAACATTAGCAAATTAAAGCAAGAGGTTCATTTGCTGCAAAGCTGACCTGATCTATGGTTCAGAAATTTCATTATTTTTTTTTCAATCTGTTATGAATGAATATAGTTTGGGATTGGAGATGTGGTATTTGCGAATACTTGTATCAAATATTAATATGCTAAATGTGACACAGAATTTAGCTGGAAGAGAGTATAGAAATTGATAAGCTTGCTTCATCACTTTAACAAAGTATCAGTCTAAAATATTTCAACATTGGCAACAAACTTGAAACCTGCTTCAACTTAAACCTCCATATTCTTTTTCACCTGAATGATATTTTTCTACTCATTTCTGTTATGATTTTTTAGCCCTATTGTGACCCTTTCCTTATACCCCTGGGGGTCATGGTTAAAAAACACTTGAATCTACCATGTATCTACCATGTATAGGAAAGCTAATTTTAAAGTTTTGATGATACTTCAAAATTCATAGCGGAAATATAACATGACTTAAAGAGCATATACCCCACCTTTTTGCATTACATCTCAATTATTTCCACTCATTACTCAAACAATCTTAGCTCAGTGGTTTAGAAGAAAATGAAAATGTAAAAGTTCAGTAAACAGACCAAAAAAATGGTTAAGGTGAGCTAACAAGAAAAGTAATTTATTTGAGAAAGTCAAATCATAGAAAATGACTTCCTGAACTAATCAGCTTTAATCATAATAGATTAGTGAATATTATCAGTCACAGACTACCAGATCACGAGACTGTCTCGTAACTGGAGATAAATGGAGTTAAATGACAAGGACCTGTAGATCCTGATGATTGGTAATGAAGCAGCCCGTCTGTGGACATAAGCCATCATAAATCCCACGATTAAACGTCTCCTCATCTGACATACAACATTCAGCATCCCGATCACTTCTCCACAGAATCCGCAGATCTCTCTATATTATTGTGGGATTGGGCAGGCTAGTTCAAACACTCAAATCTACTTCTAGCAGCTCAGTATTACATAAAAAGGCCATTATTGACAACAAAGAAAGGTTTATCACGGTTTTGTAATGAAAAAAAAAATATTTCCAGTAATCTTCCTTTCTTTCTAATATTCTCTACCTCTTGTTACGAATGTCTCTGAGACAATGAGAACAGAGAAGAGAAATCCTCTTATCTTTACGTAACAGAATTTTACAGATTGCATGGGAACAGAAATCAGGGCGGATTCCCTGGTATTGGGGTTTATTGATCAACAAGATTTCTAATTGTTATCTTACTGCATTATTCCATAATATTATCAAGAATAACACTGAAAATTTAATTAAATATGCGATTATAGGGTGTTTACACTGTATTATTACGCCATTAGATTAATTCTTAGTGAATGTTGCATAACAGTTATAAAGTCTTCAGATATTAATATCAAATCACACAAGTTTACATCTAAACAAGCAAAGCTATATAATAAAACAAAGTATCTATAAAGACATCCAAATATGGCTAAAATGTTCAAACTTCAAATGACCTCTAAAAATGTAGAGAGAAAGAACATTTTTTTCTACTTATATAAGCTAAAAAAATTGGTTTAGAAATAGTTTACCCCCCCCCCCCAACTTTGAAAATTCAAACTGTTGATGACGTCCAAAGAGACCTTGTACACGACATGTAGATTTCTAAAAGGAAACCAGAACCTGACTTTATGATTATTTGCAATCTCATGCAAAGTTTTATTTTGAATTCTATGGTACAGAAATACTGAGTAAAAACGATTGCCTTTATGCACCTTTATCATCAAAAGTGAAAATGCGTGTTTTATTCTATTTTGGCTGAAAATCATAATTTCCTGGTGTGAAGGATTGGTAGCAATCATTGGCAGCCATTCAGTGATGGAACCCTAGCTGGACTAATTATACATGAAAACGTTACCTGCAGTGTACGAGAATTGGGCCGTCGGCAGTCAGCATGTAGTCATGAACTCTCCGTCTGCAATCCAGTACAAACCCTGCGTCTGTACCCTCGTCATTGAAGCCAATCATCTCAAAGTGCTTCACAATGCGCTGGTCAGGGGCCCCTTCCTGAAGAAATAGTTAACAGTTGTATTAACAATTTAATGACACGTTTTGCTTGTCAAATAAAGTGTAATTAAAGACTTTCATTGAAATCTGGTATCAATAAATTGGGTTATGTCTCTGAACAAAAGAACTGCCGATAAAGTACACAGGGTAGAAATTACTCTCATCCTAAAGCTTGAAGGCCTAATCTAGGCCACGGTATAGTGCCAGGATGCAGCATCAAGTTTGGCTTGGACCACTAAAGGACTGTAGGAGCTCAATGTGAGGGAATGAGGAAGTGTGCAGATGTAAAGACCCAGACATCTGACAACTTCACGGCAGATAGGGTACCATGGTCTTGTATTTGCTTATTCAGAGATCAGCTATATCATGTACTAAGTATTTGATGTATTACTTATCTAAACAAAAACCCACAGAAAATATCTCGGTTATGTTTGGTTGCTGCCTTTTAAAACTTATCACTATATAGGTGTTTTTTTTAAACCTGGGGAGCATGCAATTAAAAACCAAACATCAAACAGCTATACACAGATTACAAGGCCAAACACAAGTGTTCTTGTTTTTATTACATTTTCCAATTTTCAAATTGATTGTACTGTATTATTATTTTATTCATGCAGGACTTGACATCGATACACACTGAGATGACTTACCCTCTGTATCCGAATGGTCCGGATTGTCAGCTGTGAGATCTCCATGGTGGATTCCAGCCAGATGTGGATGTCTCCGTGTTTGACGTACTTGTGCATGCTGAATACGTCCCCCCAGTACTTGTCACACTGTTGCTATAAAAGACAGAAATTTTCTTAAAGATCTTCACTTGACAAAAAACACTTGGTTTTGGCACAGGTGAAACCATCTGAAAAAATTAAGGTTACAATTCATTTCATCAGAGGGTTTCATTTCAGAAACTGAGCCGAAATATTTAGACAATTCCAAAACAAAAAACAAAGTACATGCACATGTTTTAAAGTATTTCAAAACCTTTATTTTTTAGTAAAATCAAAATTGATTCAGTGGGATTATGGTTTTTTAGATAAATATCTGACAATTGATGGATACTTACGTTAGCATTTTCAAACAGACCGGTTGCCATGACGATGCAGTGAACCCTTTCTTGCCACACCATGTTCCAGAACGAGGGAACTGTCTTCTGCTTGGGTCCTATAACATGGGGACAATAATAAAGTGTATCAAACACTGACTTTGTTAGGGGCCTTGAAAGTTAAGTCAATTACAATTACCATGAATTAATGTTTATCATTGTGTACTGAGGTTACATTAGTATGAGTTGGCCTCAATTTTCTTTGATTTAGTGTAAAAACAGTTTCAAGGACATGAAAATTCATGGACAATGATCTTATCGATATAATATATGTTGTTAAATATTGCACTTCAATGAACATCCCATTTCATGGATCAACCCAACAACGAAATTTACAAAAATTGGTATTCAAGGTATACTGATGAAACCACAGTACGGTAAGTACTTTTATCCAACTTCATGTATAGTACTGATTGGTTCCTCATAGAACAAAAGTTTGAAATATTCTAAATTCATAAAGGATTAAAATATTATTTCAAGAATGTTAAATCTTTTATTTTACTCTTTTGATTAAAGCATCCTAATTATTATTGAGAGCTTTTTTGGAGAAATAAAATAACTTATTATAAATGAAAAACTAGCGGTAGATAATGATTCATTTGATATAGACTGCTCAATATAAAAAAAGTCACTATGTACTAGGTTTAAACATGAAGTCATCTGAAAATATCAAAGCACTATGCAACAGCAATTGATAGAGGCAGACCAACTGGAATGGACGTAAGAATGACATAAGACATATAAGGCTAAAGCCTATCATATGATAATTCTACCAGTGACAACACCCTATATAATTATATAATTAGAGTATGAAGACAAGTATCAAGGAGGCATTATAAAGCATATGTTGCATGCAGTCTTGTGCATGCTGATGTGTGCAAGACTAAGTTACATAATTTTCAAAGTAAGTAAACTTCTACAGCTCTAAATAAAGAGCCTGCATCAGGTGGATGCATCACTTTTGATCCAGGAACTTGTCAACATTAAGTAATGCAGAAAGCATCATTTAATTAGGAGGAAATAAAATCAAGATTCTCTAGATAGACTCAGACCAGGAAATCGTTTTAGATGGAGAGCTACGACAGCAGCAGCAGTCGTCAATGACGGTGGCCTGGGGCTTGCGCAATCTCTCCCAATAGTCACATGACAGAACAATTAACCGATCTCCCGTCCAAATGTCCTGCAGACTTCCCGACAATGTTATCTCAAAACACAACTGCACAAACAAAACATGGCACGGAGTGGACAACTAAATGCCCGAGAAATGACTGCCTGGGAGTGGGGACAGAAATCGTAATTACAGCTGCTCCCTACCTTGGGTTGCTATGTACTCTTTAGCTCGACAGTAACCCTAAAAAATAAATAAATAAAACGGCTATTAAGATAAGGTTGGTACAGTGTACCATCAGTGAGCTGCAGCTTGTCGGATCAGATCGGATAATTTCTATTACAGGGATCAGGGACCATAGCTCCCGATTCCTGCTTTGTGCAGTGTAACTACATTCAGAACTCATGAATCGTTGAGTAATCTTCTATTATGTTAGAGCTATAATATTTACATAAAATGAATAATATTACTTTTATCATTACTGTTTGCATTCAGGAGAAACGCATTGTGAATTAAGATAAAATTCTGCAATAAATTAGTTTTTTGTTAATCAGAGCCAAACAAACTGACAGCTACCTGCATGGCTGTTTTAATCTGACATTCAATGGCATATATTTTATACCATATTTCATTAAAAAAAAATTATGGAATGACACCCGAGAAAACCATTGTCAACCGACGCGAAGCGATTAATTTATCAAAATCTAAGAATGTTAAAATCTACCTTACCCATACTTGTATATATTAACATCTTTGACTTATATGAAAGATTAATGGTCAGGATTAATTCTTGAGCAAAACTAGTGACTCACAACTCCAAAATTATTGTTTTGAAAAAATTTATCTTAAATTTTTTCTAATACAGTATATTGATAAAATTTCTAAAAATAATTCACAAAATAGATTTAAAAAAAATAAGATGTGAGTTGGAATATGACATTTGAAAATGATTTATAAATTGGTATTTGCGAGTTAAAATATTGCATTTTTTTTATAGCTTTGATTAATATGTGCATTGGAATGTCTTTACACAGCTTTTTAAAAATTTCTATAATTTATGATACTAAATATCATGCCCACAGCTAGTTTGATAGCAATGTTAATCTTGGAGTGTTACTTGCATCAATGAAGCTGGCGTTGATGTAATCTGAACAGCCCTCATCCTGCGGTATATCGTACAGAACAACACGGGAGTGGTCATCTGAAACAGAGAGAGGTGTCAGAGTATACAGTCATTGTGGAGGTACTCAGGCGCCAACCATACGCATATAATTAGCGGGATGGCGGGATACACTCACTCTGAAACATGGCTTGACCATATGTAGTATCAGACTAAAAATAGCTGATCTAAGTGAAATTCTTATTCAGATTCCTGCCCAAATCTATAAGTGTATCCAATACCGGTAATATGTATAACCAAGAAAAACGTGTGAGAAACCCGGTACCGGTATATATATGTATAAGAAAATCTAAGTCAGTTTCTTGTCAAAATTCATGTAATAATTACATACGTAAAACCAAGACAAAAGTGTGAGAATCCATCTACAGTACGCTATAATAAACCAACACACTGAAATATAGAAATAGTGCTGTGTTTGACGTAAACCATGCAGACACGGCCATCAGGGTGTGACACAATAAAAGTAAATCAAAGCACACTGTGTTTCACCCCGACTATCCCATGTAGGTGCCATGTTGGCTACAGTCAAGCCTGTATATACCGCCCTAGTGAAGTTTGAAATTGGCCATCTAAGACCGGTGGCCCTAAATTCCATGCAGTTTGCCCACTAAAAAGCCAACCAACCAATACAAAATTTCATTGTTTATAGATAATTTTATTTTATGGTTTTTCTTGTTGATATGACATTTATGAGAATTTAAGTCATTGTACCATCCTAAACAACTAATATATATAATCTATACATGTATGTCTAATCATTGAAATAAAAAATAAATTCAATTCTTTATCTAAAAAAAAAAGATACTTGGCAGGTAAAACTTACAAGTAATAACATCTTGGTTGACATTTAGCAAAATGTTTTCTGGTGTCATGGCAACTGTATTAGGGAATTCATCTTGGTTCCTCACAATGGCCTACAACAGACACAGGAAACAAATCAACCAATATAGAAATATAGAACCCACAGAAATCTGCAGCCATCTTCTGCTGACCTTGAGCTTTATCTGCTGCTCAATGTGAATTCCATGTTTTGCATTACCCGAATGTCAGCGTAATTGCTGTCTGATTTCTATACAAGGTCTTTATGGGTGAACTACATCTGGGCAATTTTTATCTCTCAGCTGATCTGAATATGAATTAATTGATCCCTAACTTGAATTGTTTCTTTGCCCTCTCCGGACTTGGTGTTAAAACTTTGGGTCAGTAGGTATTCGGAATTACTCGGTAATTCTTTTTTGAAGTTGTATGAAAAATTTCAACTTGAACTTATTTCAATAAAACGATAATGATATTTAATTACATAAGAGATCTGCAAGCAGCTGGAAAAAAAGAAAAAGATGATGATCGGATTGTATTAAATAGGAATATCTTGACTCAGAATTGTTCAAATTTGTTGAAGGGAATAAAAGATTAAATATTTTTCTATACAGTATTGGCGCATACATGTACAATACAGAGCAGAATAAGACCAAAAAATACAATGGTACATTTCACTGGGATTTTGCTATCATACAAGAAGACTACAGAGCTATGCTGTTATTTGGTAAGTAAAGGACCCGGATGTCCAAATCTGGCTACAGAGTTGGTTTTATGCAGAGTATATATGCAACTGACAATTAATAATCCCCCCCCCCAATGCTTTAGACAATGAGAAAAGTGTAAATCCTAACTTATTAAAAAATCAATTAAACCAACAATTTAAAATATTGGACACAAATTAGAGATGATGGCGTCCTAAAACTATTGTCTGCAGTCCTTTTTTCTACTGTAAATTAAAAAAAAATATTATGATTCTGATAATTTTTTAACAAGAGTATAAATATTAATGACAAATTCAATATCAGAAATCATAAGATGGAGTTTTTTGTTCATTTCAAAACAGTCACTGTGATATTTAATGGCAGATGGTAAAAAAAACAAAAACAACTGCAATATGACATAAATCACCCAAATTATGGCAATCTAAAGGAATGTGGAATGAAGAATTATTGCTTTGCTCCTTAACACTTGAGCACCGAAATGTATTTCTAGGTCTTCATGTGGGAAGATGGATGCTGGGTAAGGTGTAAATAGAGGCAGTGGCACTGACAGTGATATCATGGATTCGAGGGGCCGAGAGTGCTTCAGAACGGTGATATATGGGGCCCTCACAGATCATACAGCCATTCGGAGACCCTATAAACCTCTACTGCAGCCAGAACAAACACTCCATCTTATAATTACCGCTATATTGAATTAAACTGCATCGATCATAATTCGAAACCTTGCCAACCTCCTTAAAATGCACACTGAGAGAGTGAACTTAAGTTCGCTCTCCGTTCTGCAGGATAAAAAATTAAGCAGCACCGTTTAGTTTGAACTCTTTTTGTAGGGACATTAAAGGGAAATTTAAATTGAAGATCAATGGAGAAATTTATTTGAAATTTTTTCACCTGAGAGAATTGAATGTCTATTTTGATCTGCATGGATGTCCCTAGCTGTGGGTCACTATAGTTGTGATCTCACGAGACTTGTATATATATCCATCTCTGTTTATATACAGGTCCTCTATACTTTGACATTGTTAACTTTGCACCATATCGATAAAGATAAACTGTTAATCTTGCATTTAACTATGAATATTAACACTTTAAAAATCAACTTTCTTTTATAATAGAAATTAAATTAACTTTTACCTCCAAAATTGCTAACGATTTGAACACTGCAGAATAATGGCTGCAAGCCAACAATTGCCCAATGATTTTGTGTATGCATATTTGTACATGCATTCACGGTACTAAAAAGTTTACAAATATATAGTGTTAATTTTTAATGCATTTTTGTTTGATAACAGATCTGAATCAAATGCCACACAAACAATTGACTGTCACTCTTTCAACTGAATACAATGATAAAAGATTGCCAGCTTGATATACCCCATATACATCCATGAATCAATTCTGAAAGGGCGGTATGGTCAAATATCTGCCCCCCAATTTTAAACATTTTTTAAATAGTATCGTATAAAATCTAAATCTTCATAAAACATTATACAGAGGATGTCTATCACTTTAATCTTGATATTAGTCATCATTAATTGTCCAATAGCTCTTCATCTATGACGTCACCTATATGGGCTAATTCCCGCAATTTTGCAAACAAATGCAAATATTGTCATTTTTTTTCTTCATATTTTGCTTTTGGAAGTATATGATGAAAAAAATGACAATAACAAACCGTCAACCATCTCAAAAATCCATAAAACGAAATACAAATTCAAAGCAGAGTGCAGGTCTGCTCAAGTAAGATTTTTTCACATGTTTTTTTTCACATAATTTTAAAAATTATACTTAATAATAATACTTATGCAAGCATGCGCTCGATGTTACCCAGTCGAAAAACCTTTGGAAAACGCCCGTATTTTGCTCCAAAGCATTAAGTTATCAAAATAAGACAATCTTCATGACGTCATTTCTATACATTATGACATCACTGTGGTGATAACTTTTATACACTCACTTTCAAAATGATTTTAACTATCTTCAACGTTATTTTTAAAGATCTTTTTAGAAGTTTAATTTTGGGGGCAAGAAATGCATTATACCGCACATAGTCCTTTCTGATAATTTGGTTTTAAAACCCATGTTTCTAAAGTCTCGAGCAAATAGAAAGTAAACAGAAAATAATGCATTACATCGGTGAAGTGGCAAACACATCCATGAATGCACACTCATACAGCCGGCCATTAGATCTTTAGAAGACTTGAATGCCTTGAATTTGCAACATTCCCTTTTTTCGTATCTTCTATATACTGTAGATTCCTTGCAAGGAATTAATATCCCTGTAAAAACATGAGTAGAAACCCTCGGGGATTTTAAAATCTCTCTTTTATTTTTCAGACAGTTTTGAACTACATGTATATGAAATTAATTAATAAAAAATTGGTGCTCTTGATTTTTAATCCTAGCAATTTGATACAAAACAGCAAAATTGCGGAATTAAGTATAATATAAAGTAAAGGAAGTTACAGTCCCTTACCAAAGTAAAATTGTGGCAATATTACAGCAACACATTTTTGTTACCAGAAACCAGATTTTTAGACTAGTGAAATATTGCTGCTAGCTGCAACAACTTCTGGTAACATTCTGGCAATACTGCTGGAGTGTTGCCGCTAGCAGCAATAACTTCTAGCAACATTCTGGCAATACTATTAGAGTTATTATTTAACATGCACCTAGAATACTGCCACTTAGCTGCAAAAATTTCTGGTAATATTCTGGCTATAATACCGGTACTCAGTATCGATCATGCTGCCAGAAATAATTTTCTGGTAACATCTACATGTATTTGATCATTTAGATCATGATGAACAGAAGTAGTCAAAGAACACAGCTTACATACTATCATATTAGTTAGTCACAATTTATGATTGTAGAAAAAAATGTACATATTGAGCCTGCAACAGCAAGTTATTTCAGCATTAATGCTTGCAAATCTTAAACTGTATAAACCAACAAAGAAAGCATGTTAATATGCAAGTTTAATGCTTTAAAAAGGGTCTGAAAAAATATGTGACACTTGTATTTTCATTTTTGGAATCATACATATAAAAAAGTTTTAACATACTTAGTTTATAACAGTAAGTTTGAAATTTAACCTTTAATACTATTGATGTGAATCACTGTAAGAAAATCTATATATTTTTTACCTCTATTGCATGAAAATTAATTTTATCTTATAAAATCATCCATGCAGTTCTCAATTTTTAAATCTCAAATTTAATGTATAGACTTTCGTTTTTTTAAGTGTAAAATCATGCAAATACAGTATATTGAAATATTATGCATGTATCAAGTTTACCAGCTCAAGTATCACCATGAGTTGTTCATTTGATATGTTTAATGCGTCAACAATAACATCGTAACAAGAACTGTTATATTTTTTATATTAATAACCCATGATATATTGTGACATATTACATGATTGAGCATTTTTTGCCAAAAAAATCAACAAGACAAAACTAAATTATGGTACTTATTATTTATTGCAAACATGGTAAAATTGTCTATAGAAACAGTAACATTCGTTTAGTACCAACACAGATAGAGTGAAATTTCAGTCATAGCGAAGTTTTGTTATTCTGATCTTTACAAATCCTTGTAAAGAACTATATATATGAGTTAAATTTGGCCCCCATAATTCACCATTTTTTAAGTGTTTCAGGTACACTTTATGTTATTTTTAGAAGAGTTCATATAAAATTTATTTTTCATCTATTTATTTGATTTATTTGCACTCACTTGCAGTATATGTCATCAGAAGTGACGCTATTTCTATAATTCAATCAAAATCGGTCAAAACTTGACATTTTTCTTATCTTTTTACGAATGGGAAATATAGAGCGCATGCTTGAACAAGGACAAATTTTTTGTCACTTATTAGTCTTGGCTAGATACATCTCTGATTAAAATATTTTGTTTGTTCAAGCATGCGCTCTATGTCTTCTGGAAAAAAACTGCTTGAAAACAAGCTGTTTTATGCTAAAAATGCAAAATTGGCGGGAAAAGGTTGTCTTTACCATGTCATATTTCTAAATAGTGGGCACTTGAATCAAAATGAACATTATGTAAAAACATCACATATATATATGTACAAGGAAAACAAAGAATTACAGTAAAACGAAGATGTTCATTTTAGGGGGCCATTTTAGGCACTTATCATATATAGTCCTTTTTGTAAATTTTACGGATAAAATGACCTCGGTTTTAAAGAATTTACGGATAAAACAAACTTATTTTGAGCCCAGTAGAGGTGAAAAATAATGAAATTTACTTCTATTATAACAACTGTTTTAAATTGTTAAAAGTTAGCAATACGTACTAATTGACATAATTGATGTATAAAATGAATTGTTTTTAAAAAAATTTTCAATTCACAATCTGATTATTTTAGGTTTTCTAAAAATGTGGGGGTTTTTATGTTTAAATAAACACATTTGGTGGCCATGTGGAAGGAAACATATGTATCTAATGATTTTGCAATGCCTATAATTACAAATTCTTCATACAGTTATGATATAATAGCGAGGTAAATTCAATGCTTGCTAAGCCCGAGTATGTACTGTACATTCCTTCAAAGTGCCTGATATTCTTTTAATTATTATAACTTATTATTTGATTTGTAGGCATTACTCGACACAATCATAGAGAGAATTTTCAATAAAAGGGTGTTAAAAGCATAATGTTAAGTTAAGTCGTATAACATGAAATTATCATAATACTTTTATAGAAATATTGTTTATTACTTCCATCACAGTTAGGTATGACAGTACTGTTAGAAGCAACACAAGATTTAGTAAAATAGAGTGAGAAACCAAACAAACTGTAGTCTAAAGATGACATTCTGAAATAAAATGACTGTTTTAATTCTCTTTGAATTTCTAACCATCTGACATTGGCCAATGTTCGGAAAGTGAGTGTGCCATAATGAACCAAGTAAACAATGAATCAGATCTACAGTCGTCAAAATAAGAGATAATCAGGCAACGATAACAAATGACATCAATTTACACATCTAACCAAAATAAGTTGAGTTACGTACCTTAATGGAACAAAGAGAGCAGTTTTTATCATGCAGATAAAGATCAACCTACCACGTAATCGATACCTTTTAAATACATTTATAGTACCGGTACCTATTGAGCACTATTGTTGGAGCTGTATTTTTCAGAATCTTATTTTGCTGCAAAATATGCTATCATATATGATAATTTGCTTGTTTATGAGGCTTGCTAACTCACTGTTCAGAAAAATGAGATAACTAAAGTTAGTTTTTCAATTTATAAACTATGTTTATCAACAGTAAGTGTGTATACTATACTTAACTTATATAGTGTAAAACCATAGTCAAGTGTGTATTCTATACTTAACTTATATAGTGTAAAACCATAGTCAAGTGTGTATTCTATACTTAACTTATCAAGTGTGTATTCTATACTTAACTTATATAGTGTAAAACCATAGTCAAGTGTGTATTCTATACTTAACTTATATAGTGTAAAACCATAGTCAAGTGTGTATTCTATACTTAACTTATATAGTGTAAAACCATAGTCAAGTGTGTATTCTATACTAACTTATATAGTGTAAAACCATAGTCAAGTGTGTATTCTATACTTAACTTATATAGTGTAAAACCATAGTCAAGTGTGTATTCTATACTTAACTTATATAGTGTAAAACCATAGTCAAGTGTGTATTCTATACTTAACTTATATAGTGTAAAACCATAGTCAAGTGTGTATTCTATACTAACTTATATAGTGTAAAACCATAGTCAAGTGTGTATTCTATACTTAACTTATATAGTGTAAAACCATAGTCAAGTGTGTATTCTATACTTAACTGATATAGTGTTCATACTGTACTTATAACTACAGTTCATAACTTAAGCGATTGCAAAACATACTTCAAAATTTGAAACTTTAATAAGTGGTAATTATTACCGTATAAATTTTGTATTGGATATCAAGTTGTTCTATGCCATTTTGGCGGTCATTTTTGGCAGGATTACATTAAATTGATTCATAGAAGAAAAATTAAGAATTTTATATTCATACTTGAAATATGATGTCAGCTAGAATTATACCTTCAAACATTGAAAGTTACAGCCGAATCTAGCTTCCCTTATTTCTTTAAAAGCTGTCATGGAGAAGCATTGCTTGATGGGAGAGGTGTTTATAGTCCGACTGTAGAAATTTATCCTATGATAAAGTCATTTTTAGTGAGGCTGGAAACCATTGAATCAGACAGCATTCCTAGCAGCAGTGATGCAAGAGAAACCTCGACGGGGCAATAAAACAATACAGAATATACTAGATCTTGTTAATAAAATTACAGCCCAACAAAAAACTATTAAGTATTTGTGACAAACCATTTCTAGCACGATTTGCGGCCATTCTCTGTAATTTGCATTTACTACTTCGCCATCTACGAACAAACAACTCCCCAGTGAGATATTTGAAATAAAACGGAATGCTAATGCACATAAAATAATTGCTTTATTAGGAACATCATAAATTTTGCAAGACTTCCAGGAACGGCCACCTATAATGGTATTAATTCTCATTTCCCGTGATTCCACTAATGTGAGCTATTTGAAGTTTGGAATATTTCCTTCTCTACTGTACCTCTACTCTTTCAGTGAATTACATCACATGTTGTAAAATAGCTTTAATTCAAAGAAGCACGCAAACTACCACAAAAGTTTAAAATGGCTAGTCTAAAGGTTGAAGGGTTTGTTCTACTAAAGCAATACACTGTAGTTGTATTATTGACTTGTACTTCTATGAAGCAAGTGATACAAGTTAAGAGGACTGTGGCCATTTTTACACTAAATAAATCTCCACAAAAATTGACATTAAAGTATAAATGCAATATAATAATATAGGTGGATATATTTATATGAATTATGACAAAGTAAAAATAAACTTATTTTATCTTGTCTTCATCAATTCCATCATTGCACCTCCTGAGCTAAGTGATTTCTTCCAAAAAATGTTAAGCACTTAAACAGTAGAATATCCCTGGATGATCGGTAAGGCATTCAATTTAATTATTTTGATAAATATTGGGGAATATTTTACCTGTGTTAGATAGGAATGAAATAAGAATTATAAGTGCTTATGATGACATCAAGATGAGTGTCTCCTGTCCTCAGCCATTATTTCTCTGTATTTTTTATGGTTTGCTTCAATTTCAAAGTCATGTACATGCAACTATATCATATATTTTTGTCCTCATATATATTTTTCCACACAATGTTTATGGATAGCTAGCTGATACATGCCTCTACATCATGCTGTAAATTTACTGGGTATAGTTTATCCTTATAACTGTATCTCGATCAAATCTTTTTACACCAAAAAATTAACAATGCCTAGTGTGCGCAGATTTTTATTTTCCTGCAGTTAAAGAGTTATGTGTAAGAAATTATACAATTGTACTTAAAAGACATTAAAATCCCTAGGGCAGAAATACAATGAATAATCGAAAATTTGAAAATTGTGCACATCTTCAACAAATTCCCATATGATCCAATATGTTAAATTGAGATAACTGATCCTTAGAAAATTGGAATGGTAAAATAATTGCAGATTTTATCAGTAAAAATTCATGAATGCAAGAAATTTCATCAAAATATCTCAGGTAGAAATAATTAGAATTATCCTTGCTAAAACTGAATGTGTTTGACAATTCTAACAATTTCTAAATGGTGTGCCTTAATTATATATTCAACATAAAAATTGTTTAACTGTGCATGCAGATATCGAATGCTACATGTATATGTTTAAACTATCGTAATTATTGAAACATGATCACAATTTCAGCTGAAAATTCTCAAATCTAATTAAAAATTTCTGTTTCATGTATAATATATGTACATATGTTAACAATGTCTAACTAAGGTGTCAACATACAAGCAAAATACCATGCTAACAATTCTTTCTTATGTAAACAAGGCTTATGTGTAAATGTTTTTATTTACATAGGTTTAATATGTACACTGTATTAATTTTGTTAAAATTTCATGTCATCCAAATTAGATGTGTTCTATGTGCAAGTTAATTATGACAATTAAACTGTTCCTCGAGTTAATGTCACATTGCATATGACATAACACAAGCCTTAAGTTTACATTGCAAAGAATTGTGTGCTCGATACCTCACTAATATATGCAACTACAGAACTGACTTTCAAAAATTTGGTGGATCATTTGAAATACCTAATTTTATTAAAATTGGAAAAATGAAATTTTTAATGAAAATGAGAGAATATTTAAAGGGGCATGGTCTTTATTTTGTTCAAATTTTATTTTTCAATTTTTACTGTTAACAATGCTTTAGAAATGCATCTCTATAACAATCAACCAAAATTTGAGTGTCAGTTGAAGAGTTACCCTATAAGCAAGATTATAACAGAGCTCACACTTTGTCATGTAAACAAGGCTCGTGCCCTGTTTTTGTTTACATTGGTTCAATATACCTGTAGACTCAAATTTTGGTTGACTATTATAAATGCCTTACTGAAGCATTGTAAACATTAAAAGTGGAAAAATAATTTTTGACTAAAATCGTGACCATGCCCCTTATGTCCCTAGTTCCCTTACTGGCAGTAATCCTCATATAAAACAATGGTTTATGGTGATCTTACAAAATAGTATGGAGATACACACCCCAATATCAAATAATGCTCCATTCAAACTCGATGATTTTAAATCTTTGCCAAATAAAAGAACTATTGACATTTTAGAATCATAATTGTGCATATATTTTGAGTTTACACTTTCATGAACTTAAAGACTGTATAACAGAAGATTTAAGAATTAATGCATTAAAGAAATGAAAGCTTAAATGTACTAAAAAATGTTTAAAAAGCATCTCTCTCTTTTATTTTAGAGAGCTTCAAATCAATTAAAATTGACTTTCAGCTACACATAGTTTGCTCCTAAATGTTCATTATATGTGATACAGAAGAAAGGAAAACATGAGACAATAAATCCATAGTGTCTTAATTGCTGGCCCTTGATTCATATACATGTATATGTTGTATAGTTTCCAGTGAATTATTTTCAGGTCAAAAACCACACTTAACTAAATAAATATGCAGTCAAATTTTCATCATCATAATTAAACTTTTGCGGTTCTATCATTATGTTTTCTGAGAATGTAAGTGTTGCCAATTTAACACTCAAGGGAACATTATAAAGACTTTCGGTTTCAAAAACATAAAATATGACCACAATGATTTGTTTTGTTTTTTAAATATATTTGCAAACATGAAGGTTCAGTAGAGTATTGAATGCCAGCATCATTCATATTGTAAGGACAAATCAAGGAAAAATTGATTAATTTATTCACAATTGTTGATCATAATACATGTACATGTAATGATGATGAAAGTCAGGCAATAAGTATTTGCCAAATGGATAAAAAAGAAGAAGAGCCTTCTCTAACAAACACCTGCTGCAATCATTGGTTAGTGTATGAACTATATGTAAATGTGTGCTACATCTAGTGAACAAAAATTGATTAAAATTGGAATATGCATATATATATCTTGGATAAATTGAAATACCGGTATTCATATTTGATCAACATAAAATGGAACTCCCAAGTGTTGTGTCATATTCTTCTATGTGATACTGTGGTAAGGGGTGGCTGATTGCTATGGACATCATTTGGACATATATAGGAGAGGCTGTTTTGTTACTGGATTCTTTTTAACCAACAATTATCATCTATATTTTATCTATATAGCTCAGAACTTAATGCCGAAGGGATCGAAAAATTGAAATTTAAACACAGCCAACAGCTGTAATATAAGGTGTGTGCAGGTAACAGGTGCATGCTCAGTCTCATATGTATAAACTAGAATTCAGGTAATATATCTTATAGATATACACATCAAAAAATGTATTTCATCAGCATAATTAGGAAAAGAAATTGATTATCTCTATTCCAATGATGGAGAAGAACATATACTGTCAGATTTAAATTAGAAGTCTCATACTGTTTAAGCTTTAAAATATATAAAGGTCCTGCCTGCACCAATTAGGGACTATTTCTAATGAGACATGTACTATCGACTGTCGGAAGATAAACAGAATTTGCTCAGTTTATGTTCATTTTTATCTGCATCCTCTCTGCATTGATTTTCTGTGTTTTAATCAAATTAACAGATGTTAATGCATTCTTTAATTGAGTTGACAATTGCATTAGAAGACCTTGACAATTATCCAAATCAATAGAGGATTCCAGCTAGATCTTATTAAACAAGGATTCGTCTAGACATTCAATACAAGTACTGTTACAGTAGATTCATTTTTTTTATATAAATTTTCAATATTTATTTTTTTTTCCATTTACTCAAATTTTCAGCTTAATTGATTTTAGAGTTGAAATTATCATTAATTTAAAAATAAAATTGGACTTACCCGAACTTCAATGTTGAGATGTTTGTCCGATTTTTTCTGTTTAAGCTTTTGGAGGAACTGCTCAGCTGCAATGGGCTCCCGCTTGACGCCAGCCACAGCCTTTTCTTCCTTCTCTACAGAAGAGTCATCAAAGCCAAATACAGACTTGATACTACTAAGTTGTCGACTGAGCGCCATCAACAATCTCTTGCCCATCTTACAGAAATCTCTACAACTCCATTAGTGTTCAAGCGCTTTCACTCGAACGGATAAAGAAGTGCTGCACCAGAAGACATATCTTGCAATCATTCCAGACAGTAGGAGACATCACGCAACAGACATGCACTTTCACAAGAGCATACAAATTTTAAACTTGGTTTTCCCACCTTGGGAGTGAGAGTTTGATTGACATCAGTATACCCCCAACAAGCAGCTGAGTTAACCATGCGGCAGACAATGGTACCAAACAATTGAATTGTACACGGACAGTAAGAATCTATAGATATATATGTGTGAGAGACTAGTCAATCTATCGATTGTTGACAGAGCCGTTCAGGCGTGTCCTTTTAAATGCTTCACAGCAGGTATCTCAAACCCAACTCCTCAGTCTCCTTATTAGAATAATCTATTGACAATCACCACTCAGTCATTGTATATAAATAAGACTCCAAAAGATCAACATTCCTTTTACACACAAATCGGATGCAAGGTGAGCATGTCTGGCATCAGGTGAAGAATTTAACTCCAATATTTACTATACCTGTTACAGTCATACATAAATAGAGTAATTTAGTGTATTCAAATATCAAAGAGTGTGGTCAAAGTACGACTAATAATACTATAAGTTTGTCCACAGCAAATGAAATTCAACTCTTCACCTCAAAAAGACAGAAAACCATCACTACCACATTAATTCAAGCTAGCGTCACAACGCTCAAGACAGTTCAGCCTACAACTGCCCCGAATCGGCCTAGTTTCCTTATTTATACAGCTGCTTCGGGATCCTTTAGATTCGGTTTTGATTTCGACAAATTTCTCCTGTCACCACATCCCCACATCACACTACAATGCCATCTGTTCGAGAGGACTGATGATTTACATAAGGCTGTCCTCTAATAATGCCGGAATATGAATTAATGTAATAACCAAATCGGCAACCTCTGACAAAAGATGTCCTCTGAGGAGTCTCACATCATCCTCTCCCAACACTGTTAATGTTTCAATAAAAAAAAAAACAATCACAGGATCCCAATCAATAGACACAAAATAACAAAGGAATTATCTTGCAGCTAACTGGATTGCATGGAAAAAGTTAATTATACCATGCGCATAGTGAGAAGATCTTAAAGCAGAGAATGCAGTTTCCAAGTAAAGCCAGGTCTTAAATTTTATTTCCTTTAAGGCTGCAGAGATTCCAAATTTGTCACCTTTTCAATTATTAGAGGTACATTAAAACTCTAGAATTTCAAATCAATAAATTTGCTTTTTTAGATTCCCAATCCGTCTACAAAGGAAACACAAGAATAAAACAGGTGAGGGTTTTGCACACAAAAAGGATTTTCCTAACACTCCTTCACTCAGTTCTTCAAACATCATTGTGTGCATAACAGTCCAATACAAAAGTCACATCGAGTGATGCACTATAAACCTTTAAAATTGAATAAAAAATTGATTTTTTCAAATACGCTTTCAGCAAAATAAATCGATATCCAAGGATCAGAGATCACAAAAGTTATCAATTTCATAACTTTGACACAGATCTATATTCATCAATAATAAGCAGTTCTGTAAATTTTTAAACTTTTTTTTATTATAATAAATGTATATACATTAAGGTATTGTATTAATTACGATATTAATTACTAGAAGCATTTTTCTTCAGAGCATTAAACATGTAACTATACATGTATAAAGCTTTATCTTATGGGTGTGGTTTAGAGGTCTTACATTCCATTAGCGATTTGATGGTTTAATTAAATCCGACTGTGAACACTGAGCATTAAGACAATACCTCACTAACAAACATAGAAGTACATGTATTTCTGTTGGAAATTATAACTCTGTATCCATAATTAAACCATTCCAAAATGAAAAAAATAAAACGTGTCCAATTCTTTTGAATTCTACACCTGCAACACTGGAATTCGTTAACGGCATAAAAAATAATAAAAATCGAGAAATACAAGAATAGACAGGCAAAAGGTTTGCAGCGCAATTTTTGGCTTTATAGAGCTGAAAATGGCTCTGTAGGAAAATTATTTTTTTGTGATAGGCAAGGCTGTTATTGTAGGAAATTCAGTGAAGCTGGTGGTAAAAGCCATCATTGGTCTATCGTAATGAAATTAGATATTGATCATAGCTGGGAATTCTTGCTTAATAATTTATTTCATTATCAATACAAAATATATCCTTAAACGAAGGCAGCGAATGATTGTTTTACACACAATCTCATCTGGCAACAATGGGGAGGTGAAACACTGCTCCAGTCTGCAGTACTGGGGCCCACCTCAACATTGGTTTTTTTTTCTGAGTTTGTATCATCACTCCAACACCGTTATGATTGCTTCAAATGGTCCACTCGATCACACTCGTCTCGCTGGGAAGGGATTTTCGTCACTACGATTTTTTCCCTTCTTTACTGTGTACGGCTGATGATACATTATGCACTTAAAATAATAAATAATCCAAATCAATCCATCCATTTTGTATTTGGAACTGAACAATCATTTACTGATCGAATGTGTTGACACAGAGGTCTGATCTCATTAACCCAAAAAAACAGGCCTGGAAGCCTGAATTAATAAGTTGTGTTAGAGTCGTGTATACACAGAACACGTGGACGTGTTTAATTTACAGACTAGTACACACAGAATCCATTGAAATGAACCTAGATCTATGGAACAGATAAAATAATATATATGTCAATTTACTGACCAATGTTAGCCCTAATGGTCAGCAAAATAGGTAATCTATTGCTAACTCTGCATTTATACCCAAACAGTCATTATAACGAACGCTAGAGTAAGCCATAATAACCGAAAGGCCATGAATATATGGTGAACTGGACAACTTATAGTCCAGATCTATAGGCTAATGTTATTAATAAATCTTTACTTTGGCTTTAGGGATGGAAGTTGATCACATAGCAGTCAGGCGATGAACTTCCGTAAGAAATATCAATTGAAATCATCAGCTTGTCTAATGGACAAAATATAAATGTAATATGCAGTGTTCCTAATAGATGAAAATAATGGAAACCGTTACTCTTTTGAAACCCTTAATGCAATAAAAGTATGATAAACAAAAAATCTTTTTCCTATATAACGGTAATCGTGTTTTGTGACCTTTAATATGTACAGATAATCTGTTAAGAACCTACACATCTTAACTTGCACTGGTATTAAGAAATGACATCATGAAGAAATGTTATCTTTATAAATTTATTTAATGTATTGGAGCAAAAAATGGGTGTTTTCCGACTAGGAAACATTAAGTGCTACTAATGCTCAAGCACCATTTTCATTTGCAAAATTGAGAGAATTGGTCTGTTTTGGGGACTGATGTTATGGATAAACAGCTATTGGAAAATGATGACAAATAATTATCAAGGTTATTGTGAAATTTCAGTTTAATGTTTCATTAACTTCAAGATATGATTTTGAATTGATAATATGAGGATAAAATTATAATCCAGACCTCTGATTATAGACAACATAGCTAACGTACCTGAGGACACCTATCATTAACAAGCTTGAGAGGGTATGAGACATCTTCCTTATAAAATAAATCACATCTTTATATTAGTTTTTACCTCAAAACTTTACTGTTAGCACAATTAGTTAATTAAAGAATTCAATTAGCTTTACCGTATATAAGATCAGTAAGTCAATAGTTAAAAATTGGCCTCGGCTTTTTGATTTTTTAATTTTTATATTTAAAGGAATTTGAATGTGCATTTTGCATTAAAACATTTTATAACCTGAAAAAGGCAATAAAAAACATAAAATGAATAATATTTAATCATATTTTTTTTCATTTCCTCATTGCTTAAATAAATTTTTTTACAAATTGTAGCTGTCTTACTCTTCAACACAAATTTGTTTGTATTATCTCGTTGTAAAACTTGGACTTGATCCCTTCATAGTTTGAATTCCGTTGATTCTTCATGCAAGTTTTATTTTGTAGTTTAGTTGGTTACTCAAAATTTAAAAGGTCAGGACAGGTGTTATATTACAGAATCAAAGAACTGATATGAACAAAAGCAGGCACACAAAATATCAGGGTTGTCTCTAAAAATTGAAGTAGAAGGAGGATATAAAAAAGTAGAGGGGGGGGGGGTCTGGGGGTCTAGCTTTTAGTTTAGCTAGATTGCGTTTGATGAAATGCAATAATAGCTGGGTAATTATGTCATTTTAGGCGGGGGAATCCCCCCCCCCCCCCCCGGGTCTTAGAGACAACCCTGAGAAATATAGGTTACTGAAACAAATTACTGGATTTGAAAAGAGCAGCTGAAATCTGAAATAAAGAAATAAAACCCCAGCAGTTAGATCTGGTCGGAACTCTTCACTTCTCATGTATCAATAGTCGAGAGCCTTGCACATTTACATGCACCAATCTCATTTAAAGTGAAATCAATATGGTGTATTACTGTGAGCGACTGATTAAAATTTTATTTACTTAGCCACCGATTCCAATACAAATAACGCAAACGTGTTCACTTAGTTAGCGTATGTGAACAGCCATTAAACTAAATGAAGATCGAACGCCCGGTGATCTGTACACTGTAGTGATCAATTCACCCTGCAGAGAGCAACTAAAGTGTCCTTAAATGATGCTCAAATTTTCCATCATTCCTCATAGCTAAATGAACTACTTGAGACAGGAATAGGTCGACAGAACAATCACTATGCCTCTTCTACATCAAATGAACCATAGTTACATTTTTAACAGTTGATAAATTACAGATGACACTAGGAACTTTTCAATTTTTTAGATAAATTTATAAATTTAAGGATTTTGAAGGGAAAACAAATAACGCGTTCCAAAATCAAAACAGAAAATCTTTTTGTCTGTTTTGAACGTTTTACCCCATAAAAGCACAAATATAAGCAAATCAAGACAGTTTAAGCTTTATTTTCCGCATAACACAGAGAGGACACACGTAACAAGAAATCAAGAAACTCTTCAGAGTGGAAATTTACCCCCCAAATTTAACCAAGCTTCTCTATATATATATATATGGATTTAAAAAAATTTAAGGAGATTAGGAGAATATACAATTAAAAGACAAATGCAATAACAGTTATTGGTGAAAATGAAGCTGTGTGGCCTATCCACAAAATTATACAGAATATATTTAAATACTAGATACAATAAAATTGTTATTTTCAAGAAAAAAATCTAATCATTTTTCTACAGAGTAAATTTACCCACAAATACAATGTAGTTTATGAAAGCGTTTAATCTTAGTAAAGTTCGACAATGTAATATCTGTCACTCTGTTCGGGTAAATTTACCCCCAAAATGAAACATCGTCTTTACAAACTTGCAACCTTAAAATCTATAGCGGTATACATAGCTGTTGCAATTCTTTGGGGTAAATTTCCCCCAGCACAAGACGACATCTATACAAAGTCGAAGCGATAGAAATATACAGAAAATGACTGTGTTGCAATTCTTTGGGGTAAATTTCCCCCAGCACAAGACGACATCTAGACAAAGTCGAAGCGATATAAATATACAGAAAATGACTGTGTTGCAATTCTTTGGGGTAAATTTCCTCCAACACAAAATGACATCTTTACAAAGTCGAAGTCATATAAATAAATAAAAAATGACTGTGTTGCAATTCTTTGAGGGTAAATTTCCTCCAACACAAGACGACATCTTTACAAATTTTAAGACTTAATAATAAACAAAAAATGACTGTGTTGCAATTCTTTGGGGGTAAATTCCCTCCAACACAAGACGGCATATTTACAAATATTAAGACTTAATAATAAACAAAAAATGATTGTGTAGCAATTCTTTGGGGGTAAATTTCCTCCAACACAAAATGACATCTTTACAAAGTCGAAGCCATAAAAATAAAAAAAATGACTGTGTTGCAATTCTTTGAGGGTAAATTTCCTCCAACACAAGACGACATTTATACAAATTTTAAGACTTAATAATAAACAAAAAATGACTGTGTTGCAATTCTTTGGGGGTAAATTTCCTCCAGCACAAGACGACATCTTTACAAAGTCGAAGCGATAGAAATATACAGAAAAAGACTGTGCTGCAATTCTTTGGGGGTAAATTTCCCCCAACATAAGACGACATCTTTACAAAGTTGAAGTATTAAAAATAAACAAAAAACGACTTTGCTGCAATTCGTTCATGCAGTCCCTACACAATGCGGACAGTCAACTTATCTACACTGGACTGTTTTGGAATGCTTTAACTATAATTTGAATAGTCGTAGCATTTATTTCTTTTCTCTAATCACTAAAAAGCTACATATTCTGTTCAACTATAATTCGGGGGGTTGTTTTAATCAAAATTTAGCTAGGAAGCGTTTACGTAATTTCTAGCATTTCGGGCACATTGGTTCTTGGGAGGATTTAAAGACCTACACGCTAAGGTTTCACAATCGTACTGTTTTGCAACACTCGGGAAATTATTTAGCGTGTAGGATAAGATCTCTCGAGAGTAACGTTAGATGCCTAAATAAACCTGTATTGTCTTCCTATTGAAAATCCTCGGAAAATATCCACCCTGACGCGCTGATACGTTCTCATGAAAGTTGTTGCCATTAAATCCTTCCAACACATCTAGGTATCTCATGAATAATCCTTGTCTGATAAACATGTAGGTGTTCAACATAGTAGTCTTCATAACTGGTCCTGATACACAAACGTTTGGTCTCATTTTATCCGAAGTGGCATGTTTCCCATTTCAAACCAATCCATAGTTTATTCAGCTACATGTACCTGTTAAATAATTAAGATAAAAATTGACTATAATAGTGGATAGTTTGTACTTATAGTGTATCTGAGGAAAAGAAATATTGTATATTTTGTTTTAGATTTAGTTACTTTTAAAACACATTCAGAATGTAAAAAATAATAATTTACAATATATTATTACATATTAACTTTTCTCTGTTGAAATCACATATTTTCAAAGATTTCTGGCAAATCGATTTGGGGATTGGGGGAGGGGGGGCATTTTGGATGGGTCACTGTGTAAGTTGACAAACATACGAAGAATCATTCGATTATAACTATCCGAATTTTAAGCATATTTATTTGAAATTGCAACAAATTCATGTGCGTTGCGTATGATGGATCCTTGGAGCACCATTTGGATTTCCGCGACCGGTTGTTTATTATCTTATTTTAAAATTATTTTAAAATTATTCATATCATGATAGACTTGTCTGTTTTTCCAATTATTATATAAGGGTATACACACTATCTCCATTTTTTCTCATATCTCAAATAATAATTATATAAACAGTTTTTTGGGTTTTTTTTTTTTGTTAATTGAAAACTGAGGAAAATAGGTGCCATATCGAAGTATTTTTACAGCTTTATAAAATCTAAACGGCTGCATAGGCGCTCCCCAGCTAATTTTTTAAATGAAGAGCGATATCTATTTATGTATGTCTACCCTCTACACTATAAAATCAATAGTATAGGGGGTAGACATATATAAATAAATATCGTTCGTCATTTACAAAATTAGTTGGGGAGCGCTAACATGTATGCAGCCGTTTAGATCTTATTTATTCTAACTAGCGCTTTAACATAATTTACCTGCAAGCTTTCAATCAAACTACCAACGGTTTTGTCCTAGTTCGAGTTTTAATCCAAAGTTCCTTCGATTTTAACCTCCGCTTCTGTGTTTTAACAATTGCGCACATATAGTAATAATCTTAAAGCGGGAACAATGGTGAGAAGTATTTCAGATAATTTTCAGTTACGCTTTTTTCTAGAATTTATTCACACGCTATATGTATACAAATATCAGGCTACATCGGTGTTTTTGTTCAATCAGGCACTGGGGGAGGGGGGGTTGGGAGCTGGCACCCCTCTTTATATCGCAGCAGACATTTTTTTTAAATAACATATAAAAAATGAAGTTGGCCCCCAACTTTTTTGGAGCATGTAATAAATGAAAGTAAAAATAAGTAATTAAACACAAAAACTAAAAGTAAAAGGAATACTACACCCCCACCCCCACCCCACCCCCCAACGGTGCCTATCAATACATCTAAAACTTTCACGTTAATGTGTGCAAGTGGGTGTCAAGAATGAATATGTGTTTTATAATTTAAAACCATTTTCGCTTATCCTCAAAAGTCTTATCCGTGGTGATGGGGTGGTTTTGGTGAGATAACCGCGGTGGATATATACATTTAAAAGTAGTTTTTGAATGTTACTGCTTAGGTTAATTAGGACTGGTATAAAAAAAATAAATATATTTTAAATATATTTACTTAACAATAACTTATTAATGAAAACACGGATTTGAATTTTCTCAAACTTGGAATAATGGGCCATGTTTTTGTTGAAACAGAATCAAGCCCTCGAGTTCATGTACATGTACACTGCATAATGACAGTTTAATATAAAAATATAAATATACATATATGAATTGGATGGATTCCCTTATTTCAAGTTTTAAATGTTTTCTATAATGCGAGATATTCTAAAAGAACTACATAATGTTTTAAACAGATACCTTTATCGCTGTTCCACTTCACTGTTGACATCCTCCAAAACAATTTGCCCGACTTCATTAAAAAGACCGCTTTTCTGTAAGCTTGCAGATCGCATTTTATCACTATTCTCTTGAGAGATGATTCCCACAGCGGTTGGTCTGAATTATATGCTTCACGGCATTGATAAAATACAGATTAACTTTTCCTGAAATTGCAACGACTTACAGCGATTTGGGGATTCATACACGTTCCGTGTCTTCGCACTTTAGATGTATCGCTATGCAATGTACAAAAACATCAGGATATGAAACGACCCTACAATCATTATCAGCAATATATATTAACTTTATTCAAAATTTAAAGACGATATATCATGTACAATAATAGCTAATTTGTGATTTGATTAATGTAACCGGCCTCCTATATATTCCCTGTAGAGAAATAGTATGAGCTAATTCGTTGAGAATATAATTTTTTTTCGAGGAGGGGGGGGGGGGTTCCTACATGTTTTTGCTACATGTAAATTAGGTACTGAAAGTGGTTGTGTCAACCTCTATCAATATATATTCTAAAGATAGAAAATTAATATTTGTGATGGAGTTTGTTTTCTGAGCGACATAATCTTCTTTCTATGATACCAACAACCCATTATATTAACCATGTCATAAACATATTTTGCAACTAAATTGTAAAAATTGATTTCATGGAATATCCTAAATAACTGTGCTTCTACCGCTAGCCTGTTCAGGCGATGCGGGGTGTTATTTAATCAAAGTAGTCAAAATCATTGACTAAATTAGTAGTAGAGTAATATGAACTACATTAATCGTCAGTAATATTATTTTTGTCAGGCTGTTTTTATTATATATTTTATAATTATTATTTTGTTATTATAAGCTAATGATTCGAAATACCCGGAAGGGACCCGCAATACACTAGGCGGTGGTAACATAAGAACACCTGCCAGAGTTTTGTGACAGAGATCTCCTATCTAATACCAAACATGGCTGCGTTTTTACATGTTTTGCAACCAAGTTGTGAAAACCCCAAATAACTGTATACTTTCGGATGTTAAACTGCATGTGTATGTGTTTAGTCTTACTTTTGGAATGGATGCATTTGTATTCATCAAAGGTGCTTCATCTTGAGTTATATTCAAAAGAGACATGCCTCTTAAAAGAAGCATGCACAGGGTAGAGTTCTGGATGAAATTTGAATTAACTGTAACACATGACTGACTATATATTTTGACCAATTAGAACTTTGTGACTTGAAAGAAATGAAAATATCATGACCAGTGTTTGAAATAACCGTCCGCACGACCGCCCGATACGCATAACTTTTGGTACGGGCGAACAAATTTGTTTGTACGAGCGCCCGACTGGACGTGGATATTTTTTGAGTCAAGTGTATATAATATCAGGATCGGGGTTTTAAGAAAGTTTAACAGATTCTTGTCGCACCATCGCTTTCTTTGTATGGTCATTTAACAAAAGTCAAGACAAGCGTTTAATTCACGTAGACTATGTCTGACATGTGAGCATGGCGAGGTAGAGTCCACGTGTCTTTAACTAATAAATAATTTTTAATTGCCAATGAGTCCATGACTAATTCATGGACTCATTGACAATTAAAAATTGTTAATTAGTTAGAGACACATATTACGGAATAATATAGGGTAATCTGGGCGACATTCGTCGACACTGAAATAGTTTGACGTACATCTCTTCTGAATCTCAGACCAGTGCTACACACAGTGATTCGGTAAAATTTGCCCCAACTTCGGCCGGTTGTTACGATAGAAATACGCTGAATTAAATCAACTTCCCGCTTCAACGTTGTACTTTGAACATCGTTTTAATTCCCCATCAACATAAAATGTTACTTTCCTACCGATAAATGGTTTGAATTCCACAAAATATGAACTTTATTTTTCAGTTAATTTCCACTTGTATTCAAAATGGTCATTTATATAAATACTCTCAGAGATTCGGAAGAGATGTCCGTCAAAATTTTTCAGTCTCCACGAATCACGCTGAGATTATTGGAAGATAACAGAACAACCAAAAACAACAAGTAAATCGGAAAACAGATATTTGAATGTTTTACATGCAAATGAAAAAAATAAACAAATGACAACTTTTTTCTTCGGGATGGTTGAATTTTAATGGGCTGACAATTTATACTAGCTGTCAGTCCTGAGTGTCTAGCTAGATTTTGACGAGTTTAAAACACTGATCATGACAGCTTTTAAACTTGTAAGCGCATAACTAAGATGCGCCGTTTACCGCATGTGAGGTATAATCACTAACTCGAAATCTTCAAGGCAAATGTAATGTACATTATAACATGCTAAATCAGTGTCTTTCATTGGTGGCTGATTATTTTTTTAAATTGGTACAAATCACGCATATAAAGAATAAACGTGTATTTTTGCAAACACTCTTACGATGCTTTAAATAAATTGTTGCCTTTACGAAAACCATTAATAGCACTTTGACTGCAGATAGTTCTTAGGCCCTGTCACATTGTCCCGATTTACACTACAATTTCTTACAAATTCTTACAAATTCGAATTACAAAAGTTTAAAGTCGAAATTTTCGCCAGGCCAACTTGCGATCAATCTGAGACAGTGTTTTTTTCTTCTTCAAATCTTAAATGAAAGATATTTATGACGGGAGAAGTCGTGGCGATTTACGTACTACGCACTGATATCTGCTACGAGTAAGTAAGATGAAAGACAATTATATTTGCTAACGATCAGAAAAAAAACTGGAACTGATACAGAACATACAAGATATACACACATGAGTTTGCTGCATGCCATGAGCAGGTGCCCGAGGCAATATTGAAAATTTATTACATTTGTGAAATTGTCGCGAATTGCTTCAACTGAAAACGTTCGTTGTGTATGCATGTATCAATAAGTACAAATTTATTGTAGAAAAAGTAGAAAGTAGCAAACAATATCAAAGATTTGAACACAACATGTTGTTACATGTAGTGAAACAGGTACCCGAAGCAATGTTTGAAGTATTTTACAATTTTGAAATAAGATGTTGTTAATTATTTTTTTTCATGCATTTAGTTACATGCAATAAAGACACAAATTTAATGAAGTAAATTCGCTATCATGTGTTTGTTAGATTACGATATTCTAGCTTCAAAAAGTAGATTAGCGATGAGGTTACTTTGTATTGGATATTTTTTATATCAGTATCTCTGTTTTGAAATTAAGATGAGGAATGTCAGTTGGAGAGTTCTTTTAATTGACAGAGGTATACCAATAAAAAAAAAACCCTTATAGCTCAATGATTTTTAAGATACCCTTCTTTGGTTTGACAAGTAACTAAAGAACAAGCCTTGTGTATATCGCATCACAAGACACAAAACTGAATCTTACAGACGAAATAACTACCTATACTGCAGCATTGTGCATTTGTCAATTTCAGTCCAAGAAAGATGTTTGTGTACTGCAATGTAAGAGACAATCTATTGATAGGAAGTTTCAAAAACACTGCTTAATACTACCCACTAAAGTTTTCGACTTGTTCTTTCAATCTGAATCATTAACAAAGACTATACATTTCTATTATTCTTTCATTTACATGTACAGGCTTAAACACGTACACCCCAGGCACATAGCAGCATCACCGTCGGGGGGGGGGGGGGGGAGGGGGAGGAGGCCTGACCCCCCCCTACACACACACACACTATTTCCTCGCTGAAATAATTTTTCCAAAATTTACATATTTAAAAGGGGTTTAATATGAAGTTTGCCCCCCCTTTTTCCGAGCATGTTAGAAATTCTCTCTCTCCCATGTACAAATTAATACTTTATGCGTGTTTAGAACTACGAGCATGCGGTAAGATTCCGATGCGGTGGCCAGTGTTTAAAATCATGTATTTATTTCTTATTTCGAAAAAAAGGCTCTCTCTCTCTCTCTCTCTCTCTCTCTCTCTCTCTCTCTCTCTCCGCATGTAAGGGATATTAAACAGAATTTTATAAAAGAATTTCATTTTTCAAGCCCTGAGTAAAGCATAAATTAATTCGATTTTTGTACGAAAAATACACAATATTCAAACAGGGCTACGATTATATTAATACATGTAGTATGATAGTTGATTTAGTGGTAATTGCAAATTTGTACTTAATATTACTGACCAGGAAATAGCAAATTTTACGACACCAGATTAAAAATGCACTCGGGATAATATTTATAAACTAATCGAAAAAAAAATATATAAATTTTAATATAAATTAAAAGACGTTTTTAGGGATGCAAATAATTTGCAGATTTGATTTTGTGTATTAAGGTGTCCTATGTTATCCATGAATAACAACTTGATTTGCCCTCCTCGAACCGTAATCATAATTTTTTTCCCCAAGAAATGTTACTCAGGGGATTTTGACTTAAAGTGTTCTAATAATTTTACTGACGCGTGATAATCTTTTGTTCTCATAACGAGCAGGTAGATCAGGATAATGTATTTTATTTTATTGTTTTGTTGTTTTGACAAAGTCATAAAACAAGCATTATCATAATACCTCCGTATGATATTTCTATATAATGCGTCATCTGGGTAATCTAGAAAGTCATCTGACGGGTGACCAGCAGAACGTCGTGTATCCCGGGGAATGCCATGTTTCACCTCTTCGGAAACCTCGGGACATTTCATTCCAAAGTTTAAAAAAAAATCAATTATCCTAGAAAAATCACATTTCCTTCCATCGATGCCCTTTAGGAAATACGATTTTCTCTTGTGGAGGGGGGGGGGGGTGGGATCTTATTGTTATAATCTTTATTGTTGTATAATATAATTCTCACCATTATGAAATAAATGTAACTGTAATATTTAATTCAATTACTGAAAAAGATAATCAATAAAGAACACATTTAAGAACACAGGAAAGTAAAAATGATATGTATGTGTATGATATCAGAAGATTTGCAATGACTACCTGATGTACATTAAATTTATTAGAAAAAGAAATGTAGCAAATCACTTGCCATCATTTTCCTTTTTTTCATCAACAAAGAACCTTGTATTTATCAATTACTCGGTCACACCATCGTATTCACATCAAACCGCACTACATCCCTATTTATTACAGACACCCGATGAACACTCTTAGCAACATGTATGATACTCGGAGTAATATATGTAGACTTAGTCTTTGGTTATTTTTTGTAACGCTAGTACTACGAAGTCTTGCGATGTCAATTTGATGAAAATGGATTTTAATCAGATTGCGCGGATGCACTGCGAATGTAGAAAATGTATAATTGCGAATACATGTATGTGAACGAGTGCAGTGAAAGTTTAGTGCGATTGTCTACGAATGATTACATGTAAAAGCCATACTGTAGCAACGATTGTTTTAAACAATTGCTCAGAAACTCGCAGCATTTGGCGATTCTCTGCATTGAAGTAAAGTAGTAGATACGACTAAATATACGATGAACCCATAATAAGTTTTATTTTTGAAGTCATGCGTTATTGTAGCGCAAAACTGTATCAGCGTGATGTGTATCAACAGCGACTTACAGAAAACACATGATATCAGTAAGTCACACTATGATTGGATGTTACTGCGACGTTAGCAATTGTCGAAAATAGTACCGTCTTTGTGACGGGGGTATCAAAGACGGATCGTGAAAGACGACGGAATAGAGCTCATGCAGAAATCAGTCTTAGAACGATGGCATACAATATTATATACATGTAGTACACTTATTGAAATATCATAATCACTTGTGAATAACTATAAAAGAGTTTTGATATGAATCTTATTGCTCCAATTAACATAATGTCATTAGAGGCAATCGTCGTTTGTATACTTTGCACAAGCAACATAATTTTGTACACAGTACTTCTACCAATTTTTATTATGATATATAAATTATGTACCATTCCTCGCTGTACATATTGTCAGCGTTACAGGTGCAATGATGTGTAAATGTACGGTACATGTACACGTTTATTTGTTAAGAGTCAACTGAGATATGGTTTCATAGCAGCTGCAATTAAATGTCGGTCCGTCTGGCTTCGGTCGGTCTGTCTGTCTGTCTGTCTGTCTGTCTGTCTGTCTGTCTGTCTCTCTCTCTCTCTCTCTCTCTCTCTCCATTTTGTCCATTTGTCCATCATCTGTTCCACTACAGATGTCCCCCTAAAAAAATGATATATAATAAATAATATATTGCACCACCGCCGCAATTTATTTGCAATGCAGATAATGGTATTTCATCCTCGCTCTTCTTATAAATGACAATTTAAGACTTCAAAGTCCGATGGTCACGTCAAATAACATTTACTTCACACAAAACTGTTTTCAAATGTTTTTAAAACTTATTGCATCAACGTTTATTCACATATACACCAAAAACTAAAAAAGTTCTCTTTCACGAATGTGTAAAGTGGCAATCGTTACACAGTACGAAATACTCAAGCTAAGTTAACGAATCAATTCTAGATAATTGTAGATAGTGTAGTTGATTTTGTGTAATTTTGGCCTGTGCCGTGTGTACAAAGTATTATGACAACGAATATCAGCCTGAAACAAAATATGTTATAAGATCCCTTGATAGCGTTTTCATAAAACTAATATATCTAAGATAAACATATGGTTGTAAGAAATTAAAGAATAAGAGAGTACTGAATGTTCCGGTGCCATATCATACATTGGAAATAAAGTCGGCAATTTGTCCGGAAGAAACATACATAAACTTTTTGAACAGAACTAAATGTATATGATTTTGAACATCACCAACAAGTTTTTCTAGAGATATGTATATTCACATATATGCATCCCATATTCTATTGGAATGTGACAGCAAATTTTTCCTCCTCGGTATGAATGAAATTAAAAATGGCAATACTGTCAATTTTCTTGAATATACCGAGACTATATTAACTATATTGAGGCATAATAGTAGTACTATGAATGATTTACTTTAAAACATCCTTTACTTTTGAAATGTAAGTGTGCCAGAAAAGTTACTAAGGAAAATCTCCAACATGATATGGGTTCGAACCGATTTATCGTAAAACGTTAAGTTCTCTCTCTCTCTCTCTCTCTCTCTCTCTGCATAATTCAGAGAAGTATATTAAAAATCAGTTATCCCTGTGTTAATGCGTGTGAATATTTACATAAAACTTCATGCCTGTGACAGTATCCGTGTTTTGACCACGTCTTATCGAATATGTTCAGACACCTTTTTTTTTTGGGGGGGGGGGTAAATGTTTCTGAGAATCGAAAGCTATGTGACAAAAATACCGTGAAAAGGGTTTACATGTAAACCATAGTAAAAAGGTATAACTTTTCCAAAATTTTCCTGAATAGGATCGCATTTGTTTTAGTGCCGGATGATGTAGCGCACACATTCAAGAAGTCACATCAAGTTCCATGGGACGTAGCTGCAGGTCTATAGCTCCCGGTCTGAAAAAAACCGGATGGACGACCTGGGAGCTACAGGGCCACCCATTGAAAAAGTTGTTTATTTATTGCGCAGAAAAACGTGCGCTAATTTAAGACTGATTTACCGTATTTATACGCAAATTCTGTGAAAAAAATTAGTACCATTAAATTCTTTAGCAATTTACTACTGATATCGCCTCTTTATTTGCCTCAGACTTTCTCCGAAACACGCTACCGACCTCGGAAAATCAAATATATTGAATTTACATCCAGATCGAGAGTCGCCATTTTTACATGTAAACAAAGTGCACCACATGAATTTATGGGACTGGTGATGGTGTTTAAAAGACTATCCGAGGCAAGTGAAGAGATGATATCAGTAGTAAATTGCATGAAGAATTTAATGGTACTAATTGTTTTCACAGCATATGCGTATAAATAAGGTAAATTAGTCGAAAACTAGCGCACGTTTTTCTGCGCAATAAATATACAATTTTCTCAATGGGTGGCCCTGTAGCTCCCAGGTCGTCCATCCGATTTTTTTTTCAGACCGGGAGCTAAATGTACAGACCTGCAGCTACATGGGACGACGATTGCTTGTACCATCTTTTTAGCAGATAAATTATTACCACTTTTTGTCATATCTAACCCTTTAGACCTTTATTTAACAAACAATCGATAGAATATCAAAATTAAAAACTAGTTCGGATCGAAATAACGCTTCAACGAGACAAAAAATAGCAAAACATTCCATTATTATAATATAGCTTCTCGTAATTAGTCTGAGGTATTTCTTGTTTCTTAGGCGACCTTTTCTAATAAGCATAGACACACGTTCTAACTGCTGGGGACTTTTTTATTTAGGCCAGAACAGACAAGTTACGATTAAATCATATTTGTAAATCGATATTATCTACCGGTTACTACTGATTTAAATAACAGCCGTTTAATAATTATAATTGTCAACGTTGCAATCTACTTTTTTTTCTAATTTGCAATAATATCAAATTGAACTTCAAGTTTTAAAAGTTTATTAAAACATGCAGCTATCACTGTGATTGCTTTGTCAAATTTTAAATTACACCTAGGACATATCAAACGATATCCAAGAACAACTAGGTAACTGGAATATAGATGAATGAAAAACCCATACGTATGCAACCGTCTTCCAATTTCACATATTTCTGTTTAATTCGATTGTAAATTAATTTACTACCCAAGTAAAAGTTTAGGTAATGCTATTGACAATTGTGTCCGACATTATTAAACATGTGTTTTTCGTACACGTATAAACATTAATTACATATATAGATGGTATAATTACTGCAATGTTTTACGTATTCATCATGTTTTGACTTATTGAGATAGAGATATATGTTTTTAACAAATTAATTAGTCAGATCATCAGACTATGAGCGTGTTTGAACATCTCTGTGCAAAGTGTGATACTTGGTGTTACTTGCTGATATTCATCTGTGGAATTCTTATTTTCAAATTAAACAGCACGTTTGAAAACTCGATTAACGGAAAAACCACAAACTAGCATTCATCTGACCGCTAAATTGCTAAGACACCCAGGGGATCTCTGAACATAGCGGTCAGTGCCAGCATCGACATTGCTGGCCATAAATACACGTCACTTTGAAATTCCCGACAATGAGACAAAGAGATAAAACGCGACGGCAAATTTATGAAGACTCCTTTTGTCAGCTTTATTTTTGGCGGAATTGATATCGGTCCCATCACATCAAGAGCACCAACTGTAATGTCGTTTCATCTTTTTATCAGTATATATTTACAGATCTGCAATTGCGCCATATCCAGAATTGTACAAGTAAGTACTTTTTTCAAATCTACCATGCTACTGATCAACAACAGTCATACTACATATGCCGTTTTACATAATATCATTACGTATTTGATAAAATCTTCATTTTTAGCTAAGAATGACGAACTTTTATGGAATAATCGGGGGATACGCTCGGACTTTCTTTGGTTCAACTTTAGGAAACCCTAGCTGTACAAATGTGGTATTGTAATGCCTCAAATTGCGGTCAGCCGATTCGCAATGATAATCTTTAAAACAAGATCATGGCATCTTTGTGGTAAGTATATGATAAATAGTTCATTTTGTTCATTGTTCTTCAATGAACTCATAATCCAAAAGACATTGTATACTCTTCACGTACTCTAAAATGGTGGATATGGAGGCGGTTATCGAAAATGTTTAAGGGGTGGAATCTTCAATATTTGTATTACTCTACCATAAATAACACACTTAAGAAAGAAGACTGTTTCTTTGTGAAGGTAAATGACGGGGGGGGGTGCCATGTTAAAAAGTTAAATGTTAAATTCCTTTTCAGTGCTGATCCAGGGACGGATGGGGGGGGGGGGGGGGGGGGGGCTATCAGATCCACGCAAGAGATGCACTGTACCTAAAGTTAATTAAACTATGAAAAAAGACTAATTGTTCTACTGATTCTTTAGACAGGATTCTATAAAAATGAAATAGGTGCTAAAATTTGCTTGCGAAAATGACAAAATTATAGCCCCAAACTCATAAACATACTACGGTTAATAACAAGCGTCATGTGAAGTGCTAATGGCGCAAGCTCATTTTAATTATAGAGGAAATTCGAACTTGAGAAATGTTTTCGCAGATTTTATTGTTCCTCAAGACTTATCCTATATATGTGTATGTCGTTGATCATATAGTTCTATGTAGTGGATAACGAGGACGTTTTGGTATATTGTGTCAATCATGCCGTACGGGCAATATATAATGCGATAATAAAGATAAGTGATATCCAGCCAACATGTAGATCTTGCCAGAAACCGTAGATGAAATAGATAAAACAATAAAAAAAAAAAAATAGAAAAAAAATAGTCAGAAACATAACTTTAATCGAGGGCCCCTGTAAATAAATTCCAAGATTGTATACTTTTTTAACGTACACAACATGCTATTTATCTAGTATTGAAAAATCGGGGGATCTTATAGTACACACTCAGAAACGCATATGAATTTATCAATTCTTGTAATATCTGTCCTCGGTAACAAAATTATTACAGATGTACGCTGTCTGATAACCAATATTAAACCCTCGTGGTCCGTGCATCACTATATGATATACGTGAGAATGTGTATGTTTTTAGGAGAGTACCATAAAATAGGGTGTATTTGGATTCATACTGGTGCATTTTTTATTGAGGGATTTGAAAGCTTGAAAGTTAAAATTCCTTAAGATACGATGCACCTTTCTGAATGATGTTCATACTCAAATTAACCCTTCATTAATCAATATAAAAATACACCAGCAAGTTTAAAGCAGTCATGGCGGGTCGCGCATGATTTAATACAACTGCACTTTCTATTGACAGGAGAGTTGGAAATTCAAATACACAAACCTTTGCCTTTATACATATGTTTTGAAATAACGAATTTTTATAGGCAATACACGATCCACTCCTGTATATTTGCAGTGCCCCCCCCCCCCCCCCCCACCAAAAAAAGAGGTCATTTGACGGGAATATAAATGTCATTGCAGCTTATGTACCTTACACAATTTGAAATTATTATATGACAGTCACATGACAGTAACTCAGTTAGCTGACAAAAGCAAGGTGATTAATTACATGTTTGTCTTTCCTTTTCTAGAAACTGAAGATTAAAGTCCAAAACCTAATACATTGAGAAAGCGGAAAGAAAATGATACTCAAGTTCTCAAAATTGGTCAAAGACTTAGTATGATAGGTATAATTATAATAACCTCAGTTTGTTTAAAACTACTTCAATCAATAATAAAACACATATGTCTATCATTCTCGAATTTTTTTTTATTAAAATAGATTTATTCAATTATTTTACTTTTCCAGTGGAATCTTTTTGTTAGGTCTCATTTGTGTGCAACTTTATCTTCATTTACTAAATGATATTTTGAACTTGATTGTGAATTGTTACATAACATCGTCAACGTACATGTAATTTAACTGATGTTATGAATATTCATTAGTCAATAATTCATTTCTTGTATTGTTTAAACTATGTGTAATCAAACTATGATTTTTTAATATTATTGTCAATTGGTGTTGTTAATTCGTATCAACAGATCTTACCTAAATAATGTACAAGGTCATTTGTCGAAACTTGAGAGTGAACACCAAAGAATCTAAAAGATGTACATGATTGCGTTTTGTATACAATTAAATTTAAAATTACGATGTCTTGTGTTGGGGTAAATTTACCCCATAAAACTGCAAAACAATCATGATCTGTATAGTTTATAAGGTTTTAACTTTGTAAAGATGATGGGGGTAAATTTACCCGAAAAAATTGCAACACAGTCATTTTTTGTTTATTTCTAATACTTCGACTTTGTACAAACGTCGTCTTGTGTTGGGGGAAATTTACCCTAAAGAATTGCAACACAGACATTTTTTGTTTGATATTTGGTCTTCGACTTTGTAAAGATGTCATCTTGTGTTGGAGGAAATTTACCCCCAAAGAATTGCAACACAGTCCTTTTTTATTTATTTGTAAGGCTTCGAGATTGTTAAACTGTTGTCTTGTGTTGGGGGAAATTTACCCCCAAAGAATTGAAACACAGTCATTTTCTGTATATTTTTATGGCTTCAACTTTGTAATGATGTCGTCTTGTGTTGGAGGAAATTTACCCTCAAAGAATTGCAACACATTCATTTTTTGTTTATTTGTAAGGCTTCGAAATTGTTAAGATGTTATCTTGTGTTGGGGGAAATTTACCCCAAAAAGAATTGTAACACAGTAATTTTCTGTATATTTGTATGGCTGCGACTTTGTTAAGATGTTGTCTTGTGTTGGAGGAAATTTATCCCCTAAGAATTGCAACACAGTCATTTGTTTTATTTGTAAGGCTTCGAGATTGTTAAAATGTTGTCTTGTGTTGGGGGAAATTTACCCCCAAAGAATTGTAACACAGTCATTTTTTGTTTATTTGTAAGGCTTAGAAATTGTTTAGATGTTGACTTGTGTTGGGGGAAATTTACCCCCAAAGAATTGTAACACAGTCATTTTCTGTTTATTTGTTAGGGTTCGACTTTTTAAAAATGTCGTCTTGTATTTGGGGTAAATATACCCCCAAACAATTGCAACAGTTATACCTGTATAGATTTTAAGGTTGCAAGTTTGTAAAGACGAGTAAGATATTCCATTGTCGAACTTTACTAAGACTGCAGGCTTCCAAAAACCGCATTGTATTTGGGGGTAAATTTACTCTGTAGAAAATGATTAGATTTTTTTCTTCCTGAAAATAACAATTTCATTGTATCTAGCATTTAAACATATACTGTTTATTTTTTAGGATATGCCACACAGCTTCATTTTCACCAATATAGCATTTATATAGCATTTATTTGTCTTTTACTTGTATATTCTCCTAACACCCTGTTAAAATTTTAAATCCATAATATAGAGATGCTTGGTTAGTTTTTGGGGGTAAATTTCCACTCTGAAGAGTTTCTTGATTGCTTGCTACGTGTGTCCTCTCTGTGTTATGCGGAAAATAAAGCTTAAATTGTCTTGATTTGCTTATATTTGTGCTTTTATGAGGTAAAACGTTGAAAACAGACAAAAAGATTTTCTGTTTTGATTTTGGAACGCGTTAAATGCATTTTCACTAGAAGAAATATAATGTCCATTTTCAATAAATGCTGAATTGAATTCTTTTACTGTAGAATTAAAATCAAAAATATTTCAAACTTATCTGAATATCAGGTTATCATATTTATAATTGTGCATGTGAATTTTCTTACTTTCCTTTATGACCACTTTTATAATTATTATCTCAGCAAAACTTACATATAAACCTTAATAATTAAACCAGATGTTTTATTTCCAAAAATTCCCTTTTAAAAACATGTAATGACACTTGCTTAACACCTAATAGTTCTTCTAGAAAGACAGCAGTAGATTTTGCTTACAAAAATCAAAAATGTAATTCCGAAAAACTGTTGATTGGATTGATAAAGAAATCAACTGTGAAATGTGAAAAAAAGGTTGATAGATGAAAGAATACAGCTTAATGGGCTTAGGAATTATATTACAATTAAGGACACACAAACTAAGTTCTCATTCCTGAAGGGATAGAGAGAAGGTGACCGAAGGCAAGACTCCATCAAACACAAAGTCGGTCCTCCTTAACAAACAATTACAGTCAACGAGAAGAAAATGACTGCCAGCGGCACAGAGGCCAAAACACTGGTGTAATGATTTAGATCAATACCAAATTGCACTATTATCACAAAACTGGTGTATTTAACAGGTTGAAGATGATGGCTTGAAATAAGAGCCGTTAGACCAACAGGTGAACCCAAGAGTTCAGTCTCTTAAGAATCTACAGTGCCTTGAAAGTATAAGAATGACACTCAAAAACCATGTTTTTCCCTCCTTAAGTAATGCGGCGCACCTTATGAGATTCTCTGAAAATATTTCAACTTTTTAAATGATCATGCATGTGTCAAAGTTCAGGAAAGTAAGGTATTCAGAAAGGTATTCAGATCAATTAAAAGAATGGGCAAAGAGGTGGGGTTTTATTTTTCATGTGAATGTCATATTTTGAAAGAAAATTCCATCAATAAGTAGTTACTTGTTCTGATCATGAAACATTGATATTAAATTTGCATTTTTGTGTAACAAACAAGATATCTGTGAGCCAATGCTCACTAGTGATACCCCCGCTCTGATGTGAATATGCAAAATAAGCAAAGTCGACATTAAACAGAAAGTTGGCATCCGATCGGTACAAAAATATATCCCACAATATGGCATGCCTAGACAAATAGTGTGTTAAAATTTCAAGCATCTGCGATAAAAAGTTGCTGAGAAATCTTTGACGAAAATTTGTTTGAAAATTTTGGCTAAAAATAAACAAAGTCGTCATTTAACAGGAAGTTGACATCCGATTGATACAAAAATATATCCCAATATATGGCATACCTAGACAAATATTGTGTTAAAATTTCAAGCATCTGCGATAAAAAGTTGCTGAGAAATCTTTGATGAAAATTTGTTTGAAAATTTTGGCTAAAAATGAACAAAGTCTTCATTTAACAGGAAGTTGACGTCCAATTGGTACAAAAATATATCCCACAATATGGCATGCCTAGACAAATATTGTGTTAAAATTTCAAGCATCTGCGATAAATAGTTGCTGAGAAAAATTCGACAGAAATTTTTGTTACGGACGGACAGACAGACACACAAGGGTAAAACAGTATACCCCCTTCTCCTTCGGAGCGGGGGTATAAAAAATACAGCATTTACAATGCTCTTTTTTTCAAAGATAAAAAAAATAAAAATTAATTATAATAGTCACAAGTTCAAATCACTTCAATTGAATTTAGATCTATATTCCGAATTCTGACCTTGGACCTTGACCTTTGGGGCATGGTCCATTTATTTACTGTTATGTTGAAATTTTATGCTGAACTCTGCCTATTACACATTACAAACACAATGCTGATAACGTTGATTCTGTGCCATGAGTGAATTATCTCTCTTTGAGCATAGTAGAATAAGGCAGTTTAATTACTTCAGCACTTAGGAAATACAAATTTTTTTTCCAGGATTCAATTATGTACTGATTTAAATTCTTTCTTTTTTATTTTTTTTAAGAAACATCTTTCATTTCAATTCTTAAAGACATAATTCATGTACTAGCATATAGAAATATCTATATTTTTTAAGAATAATGTGAATGAAATTTCTGGGAAAGAGATTGAACTTAAAAAATGATCAAACTCAAATACATTTAGAGAACATGTATTTTCATTAAGTCCAGTGATACTACAGCTGACAAGACCTTTTTTTCTAAGACGATCAAATTCCTAATACCAATGCCTGACTCAAACCGAAACAAAAGACATCTGGATGGAATTCTGAGGAAATCTCATTAATTTTATTAACGTGTTCTTTATAAAATTAATCTTCCTTCGAGTTATCAGTTGCTCTGACATGCGAGGGAATTTATCAACAGTGAGGACGGAGCTTTCCCTGCGAAGGTAGACTTGGACTGTTGGTAATGAATAGCTACAGCACGGCCTCACGACACCCACTAGTAAAACTAGAAAGAAAGACGTAGAACAAAGAACGTAATGTTGTAGAACGCAGTAACTATAACCAATGATAGGGGGAGATCTTCACAATATGACAAGGAAATTACCGGTATGGGTCCTGTCTTTCACTGGCAAATACAATACTCCAGACAGAGATATTAGAGGAAATCCCCCTCCTCTCAGTTATGTTATTACAAATAATCATCTGTTGTATTGTGCAAAGGGAAATAAATCTTAATAAACTATATATGGTCAATAATTTTTCAAAAAGACAACTATAATTCATTGTCTTCACAAGCATTACTATGACTGTAATAGTGCACCTATTCATTTTCTCCCTCGTTTTACTCCAAAAATAAATCTTTTCTTATTTTAATACACAAGAAATTATAGGTTTGGTACATGAATTCTTACAATCTTGTAACGATCGAATGTCGCAATGACAAAAATAAGACATCTGAAAAACTACCAATATATATACTGAGATCCAAATCACTCATGCAAGACAAAACTACTAAGATTAAGGATTTCCGTAATGTAAAATCAAACTTGTTAAGAAAATCATATATGTACTATGAATGACATTTTGTTTATTGACCATGCACTCATAAAAAATTAAATCTTAAGCCTTATAGCTGTGACGACATAACCAGTGCAAAACCCCAACTATTTATTCTTTTAAAATAGACCAAAAATGATTACAGAGATATCAAAGAAACAGATATCAGAGGCGAGTTCAACAAAGCGAGGCTCTCGCCAAAAATACCTATAGCCGCAACACAAATTTGGCGAGCGATCACGAGCGCTCGCTCTGTTGAACTCACCTCTGGTTAAATTTTTCAATAAAAAATTTAATTTTAAATACCTGTATATTAATAGAAGACAGATATCATGCAGGTTTAAGGAAAATAAATCAATAAGAATAACAAAGATATCTAAGAAACAGATATCAGGTTCATGGAAAATAAACCATCTTAAGGTATCATAGATATATATGTTTACATCTAATCTGAGTCTTTACAGCGCTAGCTAGGTGCAATTTGTCATTTCAAAATTTTCCTCACTTTCTCCTCCTATATAATAATGCAACTCCAGAAATCTCAGAAAATTGATCCCATAGAACTATGATTTTCTTTGATGAGCTTGTTGACTTGGAGAAACTAAAAAACATTATTAAATTTGTATATTTCAATTATTTAGATGTAAATAGGTGAATTTAATATTATAAACAATTTTAAAATTGCCAAAACATTATAATTATATCAATGATTTTGAATTTCATTTACATTAATGCCTAATATGGTCACTTCATCAATTTATATGACTACATGTACTAAGTTTGAACAGCTTCTAAGTATCATTTTGTAAAATAACTCATTCCTTTATGATGATAAAAACTTTTGGTTTATACGCGAGGATGTAACCCTGAAACCACTGCCTATTTACAGATTATCAATTTTCCTTCAACACATGTACATGCTCCATCTAAACCATGGCTTAGATAATGGCCCCCTTGGAACAAATGAATTCAGCCACACTTGTCTTTGATATATTATTAGCTTCAAAGAATTTATCATTGACAAACAAAAATTTGCATTGTAGGTTGATCATATGTACTAATTTTCAGACTATTCCATGCAGTAGTTAAAAAGTCTATAGGAGGACAAAATAGTGTCTGTATTGGTTAAGCCAATTAAAAATTTCCATTCTGTCAGATATTGTACAGTCTGAGGCACGTCAGTGGTGAGGACTGTACAATATCTGACAGAATTGGTAGTTTGAGGCTTATAACTTACTTTTAAAAACATTTTGTCTCTCTTAATTGCTTGTGAACAGTTTTTACAATCGTTCTGCTTCATTAATTCATTTATCTGGCACTATCCAATAAGTTAACAATAAACATAAGGCCAAAAACAGATCATTTTGCGTTTGGTTATGTAAATAAACTAAATATTGAATAAAGAAACATTTGTCATGATGAAGCATGTGTAGCCAAACAAAAATTATTTTACATTCGTCCTTTTAGTCCACATTGCGTCATGAAAAGCATGAGCATATTTCGAAATCCCCGCCCAATGGTCATTTTTGTACAAACAACGGAAGAGGATGGTGTGATTTTGTAGGATTAAAGTGTTAATACTTGGATATATAAATGTCCATTTTCATTTAGAATTCTTTTCTGATTCAATTTCATTCATTACAAAGGACAACGTTAATCGAGTACTTCCATCTGAGTGAATTTATGTTTTTAAAATTCGTGCAATAGGTTATTTTGATTTTTCAAGAATTTTTTACATCTATTTTGGATATGTAAATTTCAATTCTCTTACAATTTTCATGAGATTCGAGGAACCAGTAGCTGTTGTTTTTTTCTCCTATTGTCTTTCTGTGAGTTTGCGTCATCCCAATTATCTGCAGCAGTTCAATATGTCACTTGTAGTCGTCTAATAAGTAGAAACTTATTGGACAGCTACATGTAACTTATTGGAGGGTTGCAGGACAATAAGAGATTTACTTGACTCGGTTTAACAAAAGATGACATCACAAAAACAGACAGATGGACAGGAAGATTCCAATATACCCCTAAAACTTCATTTGTGGGGGTATAACAATAAAATGCTGTCGTTGATGATTCATGCGGGTATGAAGGCAGCGAGCATTGCAGAAAAATACATCACCCACGTTAGTGGGATATGTAAATTTTTTTCTGCAATGCTCCCTACCTTCGTGAATCACCAAAGAAAGCATTTTATTACATATTTAAATAAAAAAAAAAACCAGTTATCAGATTCAGACAAGTAAAAATAAACCAGTAATAATGAAAGAGATATGAACTAGAAACAGATATCAGATTCATGGAAATTAAACCAGTAAAAATGAGAGATATTAATAAATGAAGACATATATCAAGTTAAGAGAAGGTAAAACAATAAAGGCAACAGCAGACCTCTTTGACAGCACAAAATCTCTATAGACCTAAGACCTGGTCTAGCTTCCAAAACAACTCATAGAAAAATGACATGAGGTTCCTATTAAGGGTCATTTATGCTGGGTGAGCTATTGTTTTACTTGTACCATCTCCATATTTACAGACTTGTTTAGCTGACTTAGCACGGAGTTAGCAGGGATCAAATCAAATGGCTGCACTGATGTCATAGATCCTCATCATTTTATGTTCACTCTTACACAATTTTTTTTAACTGTGCACATAAAAAATAAAAAATTGTACATCAAGTGATGTAACCTTTTGATATTAAATTTGCCGATCCTAATATTTCCAAGGAACACGTAAATTAAAAATATTTGTGTGTTTCAAACCAATAAATCTTTGTTATTGAAGTACTGATGGTACTAATATGCTTGAGTATATTTAGCTGCTTCGACTAAATACATTAATAAGTTATTGCAATATCATCAATGGAATCGTATACCATGACTTAGAACTTAAAGCTTACTAACTAAAGTGAATTGTTAAGTATGTCATTGCTCCTTCACACATTCACCCGAGGAGCCTTCTTGTTTGGGTATGATGATAAAATCACAAACAGCTTGATCCTTGACTTTCCAAATAGAAGTATCATATTCCATTGTTTTATTTTCCCCAAAAAACTTTTTTTTTTGGCAATGGCCCATTATTTTGCTGTTTTTTATACATGTATTGCAAATAAAAGACAAACACAAATAAAAAATGTTTAAAGATTTTCCTCATCTTCATAAAATTTGCAAACCACGAAAAAAAAACCTACTCAACAAAGATATGTCCTCCAATGATTTTACTATTGCAAATCTGTTGCATGTTCTCAATCTGCAGGAATTCATTTCATAACATACTATTGGTCAGCTATTTACTCTTTGTTGCAAACAGCTTAGAAATAGTGTCAAATTCAAATTCAAAACTCTAGACCTTTAGGCAAAGATGTGATAAAATTCTAAGTTATGCTATGTAACTACAGCATCCTTCCTTACCTCTCTTCTCCAGCTCCGACTTGTCCTTCCTCTTCTTCTTGTTGTCGGGGGTGTCATACTGATCTCTTCAATTAAAAGAAAACTAGTATCATTCTGTATTTTAAAATCAAAATTTTAATAAATATATAGTCATAAAAAACAAGATTAAAGAAACAAAAGACATATGTATTTTGACTTGTCATGACCTTGAAATTTTAAAGGTCAAATTAATGTCCAAGAGGCCAATGTACCACATTGCTCATCTGAATAATAAAGTAGCTATCTTGCTTCACTATATCATTACAAAAACAATACTGACCACCTCCCACTCTTTGAACCAATGAGGAATTGTTGTTTAACTTGAAAACCTTCACATATCGTAGGAATTTTATATATATATATATATATTCCTACGTAATACTGTGTCCTACTTGTGGTCTCTCTTTGACAGCTAGGGATTATGATACAAGTAAGATAATTGTAAAATCTTTCAAACTAGCTTACTTCCATATTAATTTTACAAATTGACTAGCCTTCATTATCTTCAGGAGATTGAAACCTCTCTGAGTAAACTTGAGATCAGATCACCTATCAATGTTTGGCTGATATTAGCTCAGAAGTCCTGAATAGTAGATGCATAAATATGCTAAAAGTTATTGAAAGACCCTAGACTCGGACAAAGAACATGGTTCACTTGTGGTCAAAATCGGCCCCGTCTCAAAATTTTATCATATGTTTTCCAATCATAGTCTAGGAAACGCCCTTTGAGAATCAGCTTAATTTCATATCCTAGCATTAATAGTTTTCAGTATAGAGCTGTTGAAAAAAACTATTGTTTTTCGTGTCAGGTGCACCAGAAACGTCATGACGTCATTATTCTTTATGATAACGTCGCATGCATACAAATTGTGCAGTATGTATACTCGAGACACCGGCATAACTTTTTCATCCTGCATTCATTTTGAATTTGCGTATATATACATTGTTTTTCAAAAATCTTCCGAGAAAATCATTTCAGATAACACTGATAGAAAATACCGGTAGAAAATTCTATTTTGTGATGCATTCAGTCCTTTCAGGTTTTACGGATCATACGCGTTTTATGTTTCTCTTTCGGTGAGATTATCGATGTGCATATTATATACAAAAAAAATTCTTGATCCCTCTCATTTCCGCCTTACGTATTCAACTTATACTTTCCAGTTTAAATTACATGTCAAATTATTTAAGCGATATTAGACATTTCATTTTGTAGTAAATGTTAACCCTTATCGTATAATACCATGGGAATTATATTACAGAAAGTAGCGCTTTCGTCACACCGGTGTAACAGGGCACCGAGTTTTACATACATTCACCTATTCTTGAATCAAACCTCAATATTTTTTTCTCAAAATACATGTAATATTCTCGATCCAAAGAATATAGTATTGTTTATTATAACAGTTAAGGAGTCTCGGGGGAGAATGTTTCAAACATACGATTTTCTTTATTTTTTTTCCAGTGGAAGTTCAACTTATGAGTAAACTATGTGCAAAATATAAAGTAAATTGACCGGATAGTTTTTCTGTTTACCGCGCTCAAATTTGGTCGTATGTCCGAAGTATCCCCGACATTTTATATAAGATTATATTGAAAAAGGGGATTATCATTTTCAATTTAATATTAAATAAATTACAAACATACGATTTTCTTTTAATTTTCAGCGATGGTAGGTTAACGTATAAGTAAACTTTCTGCCAAATAAAAACGAAATTGACCGGATGGTTTTTATGCTATCCGCCCTCATAGTTTGGTCCTATAAACGTGTCTTGGTAGACATTTTACATATAGAATTGTATAGAATAAAAGGATGTTTACGAATCAAATTTAATTTCATTTGTAATAGATTAAAAAATTGCCTTTCCACTCACACAGAACATGAAAGGATCGCGCAAATGTTCTTATTTTGCAAATTATACTTTCGATTTTAATTATTGACGCTGCAATAAAAAATGCACAACGTTTTTTTGGTCAATTGTTACGTCAAAGTCTCAACTGACGTCAACGTAAGACGTTGACTCCGACGTGGATAACGTCGATTTTGAAGAAGCGGCGAAATGATTAAAATTCTTCTGAACATTATTCTAAGGATTCATTTCAATAAAAATAATTTTTATGATAAGTAAATTTTTTAAAATAAAAATGTTACATGATAAGCTGTATATTAAACATTTTACTCTACATTTCGTTTTACGGCAGTAATGCGCAATACCCTGCGCAGAGGGCGCAAAATTTTAAACCCGCGACCGACCTTAAACTGAATATTATGTTCATTTTGGTCTATTCCGTCGATTACGGCATGCCTTTTCCCCGCACCAAGCATTTGCCATATAAGGTCATGTCAAAATTCGACAAACTTGTAAACTTTACATTTGCTGATTTGTAACATGTCAGATGTGCTATATCCGATGATGAAGAAACAAATGCAGAAACTATGAATTAAAGATGTGCAAAGTTGAAGATTAAATTAACTAACAAAAACAATTAAGTTGCAAAATGTGCTTAATATAAAGGAACATAGTCAAATCTTGAAGTGTTTATGCCCGGGTTTTTATAGGTTATACGATCATAATTACACAGCTCACACACCAACACCATGCGCGGATCTACAGAGGGGGGGGGGGGGGGGGGGTCGAGGGGTACCGACCCCCCCCCCCCCCCCGGATAATGATTAATATTTATTAGATTTACATTGTAAAAATACCGCAAAGTATGCCTCGAACCCCCCCCCCCCCCCCCCCCCCCCCCCCCGGCAAACACAATTATCCTTCGGACTCCCCTGGAAAATTTTTCTGGATCCGCGCATGAACACGATTGCATGTTCTAACTTCAAGTTTACAGGTCTGGATTTTTTTAACACGATTATCCTCCATAATTTTTATTATTTGCAACTTTTTCTTCTTTCGTTGAACTTTGCTCTCTTTTTGTATAATACACGGGGATATTATCGTTTTTCGGTGTGGACCGGTGATTTGATAATATTTACCGGTCTGAATAAATATTCACAGGTCCATATATATTTGGCTTTCAAACAAAAGATACAAAACAGTATTTAAAAATGACCAATTTATAAGTAGTTTAATAGAAAATTTCCCCGAATCTCCACTCTTTACCTTTAATTTCTTTGCGTTAAAAACGTAAGCATAGTTCGGTTGTATAAAAATAATAATTATAAAAATTTTCGGAAAAAATATTTGAGGTATGTAAATACTTGTTATCATTTTTTTATTAATGATATTAAAACAGTTTTTCAATGAACAATAAATTGGAAATTGGAAATCATAGATGTAAATAAATAGCTGTCTGAGACTTTATCGTAAGTTACTCATCTTAAAATTCTTCGTTAATTAGCCTACCCTTACAATTCGCTAACTAAGATCTTGTCAAGTGTGAATCGATTTGTTAAATCCAATTAAAGGTGTTTGCAAAAATTTAAATTCTGCTTGTAAAAATGTTAACTTCTTGATTTTATTGGTAGTTTCTATATTTATTTACCGGTAATTTTGACCGATTAGATAAGGAAAATTACATTACATTTGAAATATTGTTTTGAGAGAGATAGATAGAGTATGTGGAGTAAATTGTAGTCCAGGATATATTTTAGAATTTACTTAGGTGTGGCTCAAATCTCAAAGAAAATCCATTACCGTATATTTATATTAGGAGTTCGTTATGCTATAAAATTGGGAATTTTCCGTTTATGTAGATAGGTCAAGAAATTACCCTTGCATCTTAGATTTCATCCGATAGATTTTCAGCTTTAAAGAACTTTACAAGTTTTGCATATGACCTTGCTGTTATTCAATACATTGAGAAATAAAAATAAATTATTAAACACATAAAGACGAAGAATAGAAAAAATAAATACACGCATGTCAAGATTTGGGGTTTGCGAGTAACATGGGATTAATTATTCATAACATACATTAAAACATATGGGTTTTTTTTTTTGGGGGGGGGGGGGGGGGTCATCTTCGCTAGCCAAGGGTGACGATCCACGGTGTTTCTCTATTCACGTGAATAGAGAAACACCGTGGATCGTCACCCTTGGCTAGCGAAGATGGGGGGGGGGGGTGGGGGTGGGCAGGCACACATCGGAAAATGAATCCGAACACATAAATCGACGCTTGACAAATGTATGGAAAAATATTACAGACTGGTTTTGGAAACTTTCTTTTGAATGGTGACTATTAATTAGCGGTCAAAAATAAGAATTCATCCCACATACACAAAAGGTAACCACTTTATTAAACTATAAGAAGAGAATACGGGAGTTGGGGTTGGGATGGGGTGTTAAAGACCATACATCCCATGAAAGGGAAAATCTCTTGAAGTTTTTTTTTTAAGAGAGATAAATAGTAAAAAGTATATAACTCCGGCAATACTTTAATCAGCTAATACTTCATAACTTATACTTAAAATTAAAATTTTGTTGATCTTGATCCAACAACCTGTGCGTTCACAGGTTTAAGTCTAGTTGTAGAAAAAAAAATATAAAGACCGCGTCATTCATACAATGAAGATAGTTTACCTTCTATTTCAAAAGCAACTACTTGTATAAATTTTCGCAGAATAATTAACATCGTATATAAGATTAAATGTTGGGGTGAAATTTTAACAAGTCTTTGTATTACTTACGTCATCATAGTATTACAGTGACGTCATATCTAATTTATAGGTGCATGTACTTCATAAGTGTCGTCTGTTTACATGATTCATACAGTCGTAGATTTAACAAAAAAAACTTTTTCAACATCCTTATTATTTCTAACTCTGATAGATCCGAATTGAATTACATAGAGCATTAAAATATCCTACTGCAGAAAGCATAAAATACATTTCACATCGACAGGTACGATGTGTGAACTTTAAACTGTTTTAACTATTTTTTATCCTACATATTTACATCTAGATAAATGTAAATGAACAATTAAAAGGCATGAATCTTACACTAATAGTATATAAATTTCCTACCACATTGTGTATGTACACGATTTCATTTCTTTGTAAAATAAATATACAGTCGGTAGAACTACATGACTGTGTAATTTGCAAGTGATAGCTCCATACAAAGCATGAAGTTATTTCACGTTTTTCTATGGTCCAATTGCCTTGATTTGAGAAAATCACGATAACGACTGGTTTTTCATAAATTTGAAAAATTGATGTACATTGTAGAACCATCCTTGGCGAATTATACCATGTATTACTTGTTACCGTATCTTCGACATCTTCAGTTGGTATAATGTCTTAAGTCGCTAGGCTACGGAGACGCGGAAGTAGATTGTGCATCAGTGCAATAAGACAAGATTTTCGGACATATAGTTAGTCTTCCTTTCATGTTTATTATTTTTAATACACACACTTTTTAATGTTTAAATGTTATTTACATTTTAAATATGATTTATACTTATCCGATTTATTTATCTAACGTTATATTGATACACGATAACGCTATATTGACGTTATCAGAATACGTTTTTTTAAAAAATAAACATGGTCCGCACAATATCACCATCACGATTTTTTGCATACACCTCAAGATAAGTAAGTTATTCAATATGACAAAATTTGGCGATGGTGATTTGATGCGGACCTATCCACATTTCCAAAACATTCACAACATTTCGTGTATTTTTCCGGAAATATGCATTCCCACGGCATTTTATCACAATTTATTTAGCATATACACTTGGGCAATCACAAGTACTTATACATTTTTGATAACAGGTAAAACCAGAAAGTATTTATATATGCACAAATATTTGTTCCGACAACTTTGAAATTTTACCCTATCCGAGGGTAAAAATAAGTCACAAGTGAACCAAGTTCTTTGAGCAGAAAAGCCAACAAAGGCCTTTGGTTCAGGTGAACTAAAAAAGAATAATCTCTGATATGATTCTATGATTATGCGCAATTTCATCAGTAAACATTTCCTGAAATATATCTATAATTCTGAAACATAATTTATTTTATGGTAAATCATAGTATGTTTCAATTAATTATCTTGAAAAGCTAGATCTAATTAATGAATAATGATTGTATTTTCCGAGCAATGTAACAAAAAAGCTTTTCATCTTAATATTATCTTTATTTCGGATTCATGGCAAATTATTTTAATGACATCATCCTTATATATTTTAAATATATCAAACAAGATATCTGTGAGCCAATGCTCAATAGTAATACCCCCGCTCTGATGTGAATATACAAAAAAACAAAATTGTCATTTTACAGGAAGTTGACATCCGATTGGTACATTTAAAATGCATCCAACCATATGACATGCCTAAACAAAGAGTGTTAAAATTTCAAGCACCTGCAATAAATAGTTGCTGAGAAATCTTTGACAAAAATTTGATTGAAAATTTAGGCTAAAAATAAACAAAGTCGTCATTTAACAGGATGTTGACATCAGATTGGTACAAAAATGGATCCCACTACATTTATCATGCCTAAACAAAGATTGTTTTATAATTTCAAGCACCTGCAATTAAAAGTGGCTGAGAAATGTTTGATGAAAATTTGTTAGAAAATTTTGCTAAAAATAAATAAAGTCATCATTTAACAGGAAGTTAACGTCCGATTGGTACATTTAAAATGCATCCCACCATATGGCATGCCTTAACAAAGTGTGTTAAAATTTCAACAACCTGCGATGAACGGTTGCTGAGAAAAATGTAACAGAAATTTTTGCTACAGACAGACAGAAGGACGGACAGACAAACAGACACACAAGGGTAAAACAGTATACCCCCTTCTCCTTCGGAGTGGGGGTATAAATATCCTTCTCAAATTGAACAACAAATGAAAAAAAGATAATTAAACTTATTATAGTTGGATATTTTGCTTTTATGCATGCATGATTTCATAATATTATACAGCAGTAAATTTAAATAAAACATTTGAAATTTGGAAATTATACCAAAAAGCATATGCACCAACATATTAATCCATGTTCTTTAAATAATTGTTTTTACTGCAGATATCTCAATTAAAGTATCAATCAACCATCTAGATTACTGCAAATGATGATAATGAATATTTGATGGGAGTGAACACTTTGTATTCCTAATGACAAAGCTTTGTTCATCCATTTTTAATATTAAGGAATTGTTTGGAGAAAAAACCTAATGGAGTCAATGATATTAGGCCAAAGAATGACTTTGAATCCAACATCTGACAAACGTCAGCCTGATTTTGTTTCTTGCATTGCTGTGACTTTTAAGTGACATAAAGACATGAAATCAAAGTTCATTTGCACCAACCAATTTTCATAAACTAGAGATTTTGCAGCTGCTTGATGTAATATTACTCTGGCTTCAATGGAATTTTTACTATATAATCAATATAAATTTGTCAGATTTGTCATAGCCACAAAATTACACCTTGTCGCTTCAGACAAACACAATTAACTTAAGCAGACAAGCATCTCTGTATAGATCTGTACAACATGACTTAAGACACCCGTACAAATCCTTCAAGCCCCCTCAAACTTTTTGTTTTTCTGACTTTAATATAAAGTTTAAAGATTTTCAAGGCGAAACCATGCTCACAACATTGAGGTTTCTCTCTAATCTTATTTCTTGTGACTCTCCTTAACACTAATCGATACCCTTAGACAAAATCATGAAGCCCTAGACGGAGCTATAAAACCTGACCAGTTAATGTCACAGATACAAAATGACTTCCCTATATCCCCTCCAAATTGTTCCTATGCGCCATTTATATAGACAAAGAATACATGTATCTTGCTACACTGTGAGATGAGGAAATGGTGGGAGGGGGTAGTTCTTAGGAGATATCAGTATTGATCTGTCTATCCCTGGATAATGATTACCAAAGACAAGAAGATTGTCTCCGGTTAGAGTTTACCTTCTGCAGAACAAAAAAAAAGATAATTGTCTGCATCACACAGTACTTAAAATAGGTCTCTAGAACAGTTCCTCCTTGCAAATTTATTTTTATGATCTTTCTCTTTCAAGTTCAAACAAATTAGGTTTCCGATATTACAGCCTCCTGATACCTGTAATCAGGGCATTTGTACCTAAGATGCAATCAGTCATAAAACTAAAGGATTACAGAGAAATTCTATTTCAATTTCATGGGTAACAAACTCTACTGAACTACTCTCTTTACCACACAAAATATTCATCAGAATAAAATGCAGATTAAGAGCACATGTTAAGAAAAATAATTCAACATATTCAAAGAGATAAATCAACATTAAAATAGTTTAATGTTTGTTTAATTTAAATTTTTTCAAACATTAGAAAATAACATATATCATAACATAGCTTTCATCATGACTTTTTAATACAACTTGTGGCAAATTTAACCCTGTATAAAGTAATTCAAATATGACACAAGGATGAAGTTCAGCTTTGGCACCCTGACAATCACTCCACTGAACAAGTCTCTCTCTGTTCAGTTGGAGGCTTGCACACACTGTTGGTTGCATACATGGGCTGCCCTTGAATAAGCCCTGACCTATACAGTAAAGTGATTGTGTAGGCTGCATTTCACTTATAATTAAACAATAGCATTTCACATAATAAATCTGATTGACACAATGGACTTTATAGTCATAAAGATGTATATCTTTTGGTCTAGATCTACATAAATGAATATTTACCTTAACAAGACATCACTGAGATGGTGCCCCACTTAAAATCAAAGTACTGTTAAAGTACTGACAGGAGTTGATTTTATCGATTATTATTTATTTTAAAATCAACGATATGTTATTTTGCATGGCAAGTAGTTTTCTATATGTATTTGAATTACACACATTTTTTATAATATGAATTATCCGACAAGAATTTCGTGAAAACCCCATCTGAATCATGTTGTGTAATATTTAAAGAATAAATTCAATCAAACTATCAGTAATCGAAATATTTCTGAGAAATTGTTTGGATTCGCGCAATATATTTGAACTTTAGTCTCTTTCAACGAGACGCTCGGCTGTCTCCGTTAATCTCCGACAAGCAAGAGAGTCTCTCTGCTTGTCGGAGATTTACGGAGACAGCCGTGCATTTCGTTGAACGAGACTTTATTGAACTCTGGCGTAGGAATACATACGAGTAAAAAATATCTAAATTGTTCGTACTATTCAAAATCTGACTATTTACAAGGTATTTATAAATAAGTTTTCCTTGAAAAACAATGCTTTAGAATACATTAGTTTTAATCAAATTTATCAATTATTTTCAAGAACTTATTGTTGTCACCGGTGTTGATCTGTGCTTAGGTCCAAACACTGTTTCACTTCCGGTTTGCCTGAGTAACTGCATAGGAGAGTTGATTAAAATCAACTCCCAAAAAGGTCATTTATAGGATGAAAAACATCTTATAAAAGTTGCTTTGACTTCAATCTCTGATAAAAAATTCAGTTCAAGATCATGCACATCCTTTATCATCTAAATAGCTATGTATGAATGTAGTATAAAACAGATTCGACAAAGGGAAGGAAATATTGGCTCCAAACAATGATGACCTTGACATTTGATATAGAAACTTGACTCAAGATCATTGCACATACTTTTATCTGCGGAAATTGTTTTTTGATAAGTCAAAACAAGATTGGGCCAAGGAGAGAAAAAAATTGTCCTGATTAGGGTCTTTTCAAAATACCTTATGTTACCTTGACCTCTGACACAAAACTTGGTTCAAGGTCACTACACATCCAATAGCTACAGTCATTGGTAAAGTCTGAGCCAGATTGGGACAATGGTAGAGAAATTATAGTCCTTAATTTGAAGATACTGCTCACGTTTTATCCACAAGAAGTATGCACCAGATACTGGGCCATTGTGAGAGTTATATTCTCTCCAAATGTGTTCTCTATACATGGGTCTGCTCTTGGGTCGAGGAGATCAAAAATATGCTCTGGACAAAACAAAGGGAACAGCAATCTGACCCCTATAGGGTACCAACAGAGGAGATTTAGAATAGTCTTAAAATGTTCAAGACAATTCAATCTGTTTATTAAAGGAGGATGGATGGTCAACAAATTACCCATCAGATCTACTTTAAAATTTTAGACATGATTTATTTTTTAGCTATAAACTATTTTTTAGTAAAAGTCATATTCATATTTAGCTTTAAAAATTAAGATTTGAATACTCTGTGAATTATCTTTATATAAAGCTCTTCTTCTTAATGAGATTAATATAGTCTAGAAATGCATGGCCACCACCATCCAGCCCCCTTAAGCTGGATCTTACCTGAGGTATTTACAAGTGGCCAGACCCAAACCGAAGAAGGTGACTAGAGCACAGACCACAGCCCATAGCAGGATCTCATCAGCACTTGGCTCCACATACACACCTACAACAGAGAGGCAGATTAAACCATGCAGGAACACTTGTCAATGCATACAGAACTATTTACATCTTTGGTGCTTCATATGAGTATGAAGGCATTGAACATTGCAAAAAAACATAAAAAGTTACAACAGGTTTACAATAAAACAGTTATAGCGAACACGCTTTTAATGAATTGGCGCTTACAGTGAAGTGTTTTTCATTCCCCGTGACTTTATTACATATTGTAAACTTGACGGATATAATGAATTATGCTTATTACGAAGTAAAACCGCCCATCCCTGGCACTTCGTTATAAGCGTGTTTTACTGTATATGTACCGGTATGCATTTTCTGCAATACTCCCTACATAGTTCATATGAACCAGTAATGAACGTATTTTACTGTTTATATCTATATCTTTCTCTGAATCTCTTTCAATACTGTAAACCTGGTATAATATGTGTGCAATAAATATCCGCGAGACTTGTGAGTTATGTCTGCTCGCAGATACTTAATGTTGAGAATGTGTTGTTCATTTCTGTATGTTAAGGGAAATGAATAAATTGACCACTTGCTTGCAAAAACTAATCATCTCGAAATTGTTCTCAAAGGGCATTCATGGATAAAAGATGTGGGTATAATATACAATTTTTAATGAGATTTCTCAAAATTTAGTGTAATGTTGCAAATGAAGCCAAACTTTTGTATTTCTTTATTTTCATCATACAAGTATATCAGTGTTCACCTGATGATTACCACTAAATTAAGTAGTAGATTTATATTTTATCACCTGATTAAATATGAAGAAACCAAATACATATTTTTAAAAATGATATCAGAAACCCACAGGCAGTCTAACTATAACCCTTACAAACTGTGGGACAAATCATTAAACAGTTCTTGTTCTCATGAATAATTTATATCCTATTTCGGTTGGCTTCTTCACATTTTCCGGTAGAAAATCTAACCAATTGCATTAATGCTTACAAATGTTTCCATCCCTAACATGAACCATTTTCATACCTCTAAATATTAAAAACCTTCACTTTTTCATTTCAGATTGAAAACAGTAAAATATTCATGAAAACGAGATTAAGTCCAATGAGTTGTCCTTCTCTCAATTACTGGCCTGGGAATTAAACATTTCTTCGTTTTTAATTTTATAGCTGCCTAGTATTATTTTTAAAAAATTTAGTTTATTCAAACTGTTTACCTAAAAATTATATCATATTCTATATTTGTAAAGCATTTTAAAAAAATCTTCCATTCTTGATTAATATTCAAGCCCAAACAGCACAGCAGTCGCACATAAAGGGAAGAGATGATAGTCTCACACACTCAGTTATTTACCAAGTCCAATACACTGCCTGTGAAGGGATTAATGGATTCAGAACAGGCAACTCATGCATTCAGTGGAATTAAAAACAACATCCCCATCATGTGCAGTAAGGAAATGAGGGTACATTAGTATTGTAAATATCCCAACATTAGTGCAGTCAATAATTTACCCATTCCAAAGAAAAAACCAAACCCAGCATAAAACAACAGCTTTAGATATCAACCTTCTATTGTGCTGGGATGATGGGATCCCGAGGACGTCATTGGATTTTCATTTTAATGTCATTAATGGCAACAATAATCTGTTTTTCACAAAAGGACAGAGCATTTATAGGTAAACACATATTTTCAGAAGTACATAATGACTATCTTTCTAATCCATTTAAAAATTCTTCAGATTGGCTTCATAGTGGCACTATGATAATTGAGACAACAATAAGAATTTACTAATAAAATTGGCCCTAGAAAAGAATATGATCCTTGATATAAATAAGGTTATTTCCGATTTCATTCGTCTGTATAAAGTTAACAATTGTTGGATCAGTGAAACTGCTACGGTGAGTCAGCATTATCTCTTCATTATTCCATATCAAATCCCTGTGCAGTAACTTAGCTAAAGGCTCAGGTTTGACTTTCATACATTTGTGTGTCTATTGAAATATGGTTTGTCTGCATGCTCAGTCTGCCTTGAATATTTCACTCTGCTGAAAGCATTTACACTAAAATAAACCTTATTCAGAACTATAGATGAAAATAAATAAATTGTGTTTTATAAATTCTTTGCATGTCTATATACTTTTAAATTAAGGAGGCTGGATGGTCAACAAATTAACCATAAGATCTGTCTAAAATTTTAATATGTGATTTGTTTAGGTATAAACTATTATTACTTAAAAGTAAAAAAAAATTCAATACATACATTTTACCTTTTTAATTTGGGTATTTTCCTATATTTTATACAGAGTTCTTCTAAAGGAGATCAATACAGTTCAAAAAATGGCCATGTCCATTGCGCCTTCTTAAAGGTTTAAACCTTTTTGTACTCAAATGATTTACGGTATATAACACCAACACTAAGCAACTGTATACCAACATGATAACTCAAATTCGTTAAAAGCTTAAAATGAATTCTTATTAAGGTGGTATGGTGCACAGAAAATTTCCATGCATTGCAATTCTTGATGTAATTGGCTTTGGTACACCAAGCCAGAAATCAGTTTTGTTCAGAATTTCATTTTTTTACACAGGGCACTAAAATGCCTGTGATTAAGTAATTGGAGGTGCCATGCAATACCTTATTATGAGCTTATGAGCCACTTTGCTCACCTGAGCAATTATGCTCAACTCTGACCAAAGTAATGGTGTCATTGTTTAAACAAGCTTTACCATATATAAGGAAGCTTATTTTAACTGTTTATTTAGTCCTGGATAAGAATTTTAAAACACCCATCTCCATTTTCATAAAATATATACCGTATTTTCCGGGGCATATGTCGATGTGGGGCATAAGCCGAATTGCTCATTTTCAGTCAAAATTCAGCAAAAATCCTTAGACTAGCCGATCTGGGGGATAAGCCGATTTTTAATCGATGATTACTATAGTGAAAGTATGACCGCTGATCAAGGTAGTCATCGAATATATACTTTCAGAATATCGATGTAGAAAATCAAAAGAGTAATTAGAATTATTTGATTTGCTAAACATTTATATTTTAAGTAATTTTTAAAAATATATCTGCGTTTTGTGCATGATTGGTCTCTTCCGTATTCGTCGGTATATATTAAAGTTACGTACTGTAATTTTACACTGATACATATATGTTGTAAATTTTATTGCAACACCAACCTCCGTGGTTCTGTTTGATAGATTATGTATAATATTTTACCAAACATTTTATATTTTATCAATACCTTATTGCTAAATTTCATTTGATCAAGTTATACTTTGAAAGCTACTTTTAAATTCGGGGTATGGCGTCCATTAGCTCAACACGTGGTTTCATATTCAAATAGAGTTATCCCCCGTAATCGATATAATTGAGAAAACGAAATACCACATAGAAAATATTAAATTTGTGTTCTTTTCCATTAATTAATTAAATAGTGACTTGCCGTTACGCAAAGAAGTTATTATGCTAACAAACACAGTCAATGCAATGAAGTGTAACGGTGTACACTACGTGCCCCCAGGCTGTGTTTAAGTCACGGGTTTCACACCTTTGTATATACACACGACACTGGAATACCGTTATTTCATCCAACAGGAAATTAATTTAGGTTTGAACATATACAAATTAATTGTAAAAAAAACCCAAAGCATTTTAAATTCATCATACAATTCCCACGAACGCAGACATGAAAAAATTCCGACACTTTACATTCTACACAGTTTCGTTTTCTTTTTTACTACGCTTCCAGTTTCCAGAGTTCAGACACGAACGCTTGGCTTAGATATGATTTGATTTGGATTGTAAAGAAATACATCGTACATTTTATTACTCACGATGTCATTACACAAATTATCATCGTGACAATTATCGATAATAGTTCAAACGGAAGAAAAAACCAAACCTCATAATAAACCGCTACAACAGTACAATGGATAAAAACAGTGGATTTTGTATTTTACTGTTAATTTTTTTTCAACTTTGAGCCTACGATAAGCCGATCCCGGGGGATAAGCCGGGGCTCCCGCATCGTTGAAAAAAAATACCGGCCTATGCCCCGGAAAATACGGTACACCTTTAATATATAAATAGGATGTTTTTTCTGTGGATCAAACTGGATACAAGGCTTGTGATCATCAAAGAAAAAATATTAACATGAATTGGAGGTATTTTTTCTGCAAGTTTACAACCCTTAGATAATATCTAATGTGTAAGGGTTTTTGCTTCTTGTAGTCCATGAAAATACAGAAATGCCAGAAATGCCCTTTCGAAAGAGCATTCTGTGGAATCATTTAAATTCATGGGGGCCAATTTTCGTGGATTGTGGGGTTTTTGTTTATTCATGGGGATGTAATTTCATGGATGCGTCAGTTTTCAGTTGTAGTTAGAAAACTTACTCTTTCAAAATTTTTTTTCAACGAGGATGTAAATTCGTGGGGGAGGGCTACCCATGAATACCACGAAAATTGCGCCACCACGAATTCTAATGATTCCACAGTATATTTGTGCAAGGGTATTTAGACCATGTTTTTGGGGGAAACTGGAAGTTGCAATAATATTTGAAGCTGTCTCTCACCAGATACCGGTATATAGAAAAACATTTTATAATAAAAGTATGAGTGAAGATGATTAGAAAAGTTCATGCAAGTGAGTGACTTTGAAGAACTTAATATATCTGCAGGGAAAACAGAGAAAATTAACTACATCTGTCAAATGCAACACAATCCAAATTTGATGCATGTAACAGGAAATCTAATTCATCCACATCTGACTAATATTGCTCCTTAGGGCCAGGAGATTGGGAAATTTCATTATGGGAATTGCCAACCTGCGCATACAAAAATGTGGCAGGAAATATTAATGTCAGCCACCAAAACCTACATTTATAAAACTTTTTTATGTATTGTGTCTTCACATATGATGTTCTAACTTTTAGTTAAATATTCTGTACCAGAATCTTGTTTTTTCACAATTATTGTGCAATATCAAACCAATGCATGTTGACCATAAAGTTTAGAAGGAGGGGGTGGAAACTGTTTATTCATTGGTACCTGAAAATTCCAGTTGCATGCTGGACAATGCATATTAATTAGTACCAGTGGTATGTCAACAAACTGGTGTTTTTGCTCTTGGTCTGTGATATATTGATGATCTACTATAGTATATCAATTTTAAAACTGGAAATTTCTCTGTGTTGTTATAATTACACAAATCCTTGGGGACAACACTATGTACAGTTATTAATTCAATGAATAAATTTTTATCAAGAATTGGCATTTAGGTTAGTGTCAGTATGCTGGTGGATATTTCAACTATACTATAATATACTCTTCTCATTTAGTGTGTAGTACATAGTGGGGATATTTTCTCCTTTACACAGTAGGCATATTGTCTGTAGCACAGAATATATAGCAGGAAATACTGGCTTTAGCAAAGAAACTAGTAATTTACAGTTTACTAAATAACAACATGCAGCAGACAGTAAAAAGAGGAAAATGACCACCTCTATAAGCCAGGCCATTGCCTTTCTGTTTGATATAATATCAGTTATCTGTGTATTTCGCTGAAGAAGTGTGCTTTGACATGAAAGATATATAGAAAATATTAAGAGAGTGAACAAAGTAGACAAAACAGCCATTACAACTTGAGCAGAATCTTTTCTTGAGGGCTAAAGAAGGAAGACGGTGCTAGGATAAAAAAGAAAGATCACACAAAATGACTGCAAGACATAAATGATGAATTTGCTTAATTTGAAAAGAAAATATAATGAACTTGATTCACAAAATAGTTTGATATGTAATTGTAAAGCAAATCGTCTTTTGTCTATTCAAAAGTTATTGGTAAAACAGTCTTATTGTTGATTTTATCCATCAGATAGACTAATTAAGTCACGGTTAGACTAATTAAGTCACTGTTAGTTGGGATAAAAAAAACCCTGACTAGGCAAAGAGCTGTTCAATTATTCTACAGGAAAAACTCTGCCTGTTTCTGCCTAGTGATAGAGTTACCTTTTTTACTGATGGCTGTAGTATTGTTCCCTGGCTCTGGGTCTAGTGGTGCCATGACAACACCCCACCAACCATCCAATCATTGCTTCCAGCACCTGCAAGAAAAAAACAAAAAGTTAAAAAATTTAACAGAAGTTATCTTAGGAAATTGATTTAAAATACATCAGAAGCTAAATAGCAACAAGATGCACATGGATCATACCGTAAATCTGGAAATTTTTACCGTAGATAAATTTTTAGCAAATTTGCGCGTCCTCTACATTCGCAACATTTTTTTTCCTAAAAATTAATCAACAATAAAAAAAGTAAATAAAAATTTTGCCGAAGGCTGGTCTCGTCTCCTTACTATATGAACAGGTGTCTGTAAGTAGTAGTCATTTAAAAAACCTGTTTATATAACCAGGTAATTACCCCCTAGCTATAACCAGCGTGTGGAGAAGGGCTTCACTCAAAATCGGTATCTTCGATTCACTGGCAGCCTCATGTGTACATGTATATTGATGACACTGCATGCATGCATGATTTATTCATACATATGATATGTACCGGCGTTACGCAGAATGTAGTGTTATTTTTTTTTACCCCATTCACAGTGTACCGACGGGACACCAAAATTCAAGGAATATGAAAATTTGTACAGTATTTTGAAGAACTTGGTTCACTTGTGACTTATTTTGGCCCTCGGATAGGGTAAAATTTCAAAGTTGTCGGAACAAATATTTGTGCATATATAAATACTTTCTGGTTTTACCTGTTATCAAAAATGTATAAGTACTTGTGATTGCCCAAGTGTATATGCTAAATAAATTGCGATAAAATGCCATGGGAATGCATATTTCCGGAAAAATACACGAAATGTTGTGAATGTTTTGGAAATTTGGATAGGTCCGCATGAAATCACCATCGCCAAATTTTGTCATATTGAACAACTTACTTATATTGAGGTGTATGCAAAAAATCGTGATGGTGATATTGTGCGGACCATGTTTATTTTTTAAAAAACCGTATTCTGATAACGTCAATATAGCGTTATCGTGTATCAATAATAACGTTAGATAAATAAATCGGATAAGTATAAATCATACTTAAAATGTAAATAACATTTAAACATTAAAAAGTATGTGTATTAAAAATATTAAACATGAAAGGAAGACTAACTATATGTCCGAAAATCTTGTCTTATTGCATGCACAATCTACTTCCGCGTCTCCGTAGCCTAGCGACTTTAGACATTATACCAACTGAAGATGTCGAAGATACGATAACAAGTAATACATGGTATAATTCGCCAAGGATGGTTCTACAATGTACATCAATTTTTCAAAAATGTGAAAAACTAGCTGTTCATCGTAATTTTCTCAAATCATAGAAAAACGTGAAATAACTTCATGCTTTGTATGGAGCTATCACTTGCTTACACAGTCATGTAGTTCTACCGGCTGTATATTTATTTTACAAAGAAATGAAATCGTGTACATACACAATTTTTTGTTAAATCTACGATTGTATGAATCATGTAAACAGACGACACTTATGAAATACATGCACCTATAAATTAGATATGACGTCACTGTAATACTATGATGACGTAAGTAATACAAAGACTTGTTAAAATTTCACCCCAACATTTAATCTTATATACGATGTTAATTATTCTGCAAAAATTTATACAAGTTGTTGCTTTTGAAATAGAAGGTAAACTATCTTCATTGTATGAATGACGCGGTCTTTATAATATTTGTTTTCTACAACTAGACTTAAACCTGTGAACGCACAGGTTGTTGGATCAAGATCAACAAAATTTTAATTTTAAGTATAATTTATAAAGTATTAGCTGATTAAAGTATTGCCGGAGTTATATACTTTTTACTACCTATCTCTCTTAAAAAAATCTTCAAGAGATTTCCCCTTTCATGGGATGTATGGTCTTTAACACCCCATCCCAACCCCAACTCCCGTATTCTCTTCTTATGGTTTAATAAAGTGGTTACCTTTTGTGTATGTGGGATGTATTCTTATTTTTGACCGCTAATTAATAGTCACCATTCAAAAGAAAGTTTCCAAAACCAGTCTGTAATTTTTTTCCATACATTTGTCAAGCGTCGATTTATGTGTTCGATTCATTTTCCGATGTGTGCCTGCCCCACCCAAAAAAACCCCATATGTTTTAATGTATGTTATGACTTATTAATCCCATGTTACTCGCAAACCCCAATTTTTTTTTTTTTCTATTTTTCGTCTTTATGTGTTTAATAATTCTTTTTTATTTTTCAATGTATTGAATAACAGCAAGATCATATGCAAAACTTGTAAAGTTCTTTAAAGCTGAAAATCTATCGGACGAAATCTAAGATGCAAGGGCAATTTCTTTAGCCATCTACATAAACGGAAAATTCCCAATTTATAGCATAACGAACTCCTAATATAAATATACGGTAATGAATTTTCTTTGAGATTTGAGCCACACCTAAGTTAATTCTAAAATATATCCTGGACTACAATTTACTCCATACTCAGATCTCTATCTATCTCTCTCAAAACAATATTTCAAATGTAATGTAATTTTCCTTATCTAATCGGTCAAAATGACCAGTAAATAAATATAAAAAATACCAAATCAAGAAGTTAACATTTTTACAAGCAGGATTTAAATTTTTGCAAACACCTTTAATTGGATTTAACAAATCGATTCACACTTGACAAGATCTTAATTAGCGAATTGTAAGGGTAGGCTAATTAACGAAGAATTTTAAGATGAGTAACCTACGATAAAGTCTCAGACAGCTATTTATTTACATCTATGATTTCCAATTTATTGTTCATTGAAAAACTGTTTTAATTTCATTAATAAAAAAATGATAACAAGTAATTACATACCTCAAATATTTTTTTCCGAAAATTTTTATACAGTGGGGCTTCAGATATCCGGACGCCAGATATCCAGACGCTTCAGTTTACGGACTATTTTATTTGGGAACAGATTTTGTATACGATATTTTGTCTCATATATCCGGAATTTCGCGTTCCAGATCCGGACAGTCTGTTTTTACCACAAAATACTGTTTAACTATAAATTTTGCTTCATTTAACCGGACGGTAAAATTTAATGATACTCCGATTAATACCATAGAAAAATTAAGTCTATCAATTGAGTTTCACACTTTTTCACCTGCTAGCCCCCATGAGTAGCTTGTATAAACACTCTGACTTCTCAAATAACTTTCAAATATTACCGACATTGCTGGTTAGACAGGATTAGCCGCGCCTCACTGCACTTGGCTTGGGTATCTTTACACTGTGCACCTGTCAAGTGCAATCACTTTTTAAAACACCCCTCTATTTAAAAGGAAGAATGTGCTTAATAAATCTAGGAAGTTTTTCATAGCTTTGTGGTATTTATATTCAAAAAAATTATTTTAAACGAAGTGTCTCAAGCGTGCTTTTTTAGATAAAGTCAAAACCGGAAGTATAGGAAGAAAACAAAAATGAAAACATTTCAACTGATCGGAAGTGCATTGGTTAAACATTGACGTGTCTAGATATAGATTGTTAAAAACAGAACGTAAATAGGCACATTTCACACTTGGACACAATATATTTAGCTACATTTGGCTATTATTATAGTTTGGTTAATATTTCCTGATTAAATAACAATATAAAGCAGGGTTCCTTGTACTAAAAACAGGTGAATTAAGTATGAAAGGCAAAGAAAACAGTATTAAGTATTAACACCCATAATAAAGATATAAATTATCATTTATGACAACAATAGACTCATTTCAGATATCCGGACGCCTCACCTATCCGGACGATTGGACTTTGGAACGAAAGAGTCCGGATAACTGAGGCTCCACTGTAGTTATTATTTTTATACAACCGAACTATGCTTACGTTTTCAACGCAAAGAAATTAAAGGTAAAGAGTGAAGATTCGGGGGAATTTTCTCTTAGACTACTTATAAATTGGTCATTTTTAAATACTGTTTTGTATCTTTTGTTTGAAAGCCAAATATATATGAACCTGTGAATATTTATTCAGACCGGTAAATTTCATCAAATCACCGGTCCACTTGACTAGTAATTTTTTGTTATCTTTCTTATAATTCCTGGCACCGAAAAACGATAATATCCCCGTGTATTATTAAAAAAGAGAGCAAAGTTCAATGAAAGAAGAAAATGTTGCAAATAATAAAAATTATGGAGGGTAATCGTGTTAAAAAATCCAGACCTGTAAACTTGAAGTTAGAATATGCAATCGTGTTCATGCGCAGATCCAGAAAAATTTTCCAGGGGAGTCCGAAGGTTAATTGTGTTTGCGGGGGGTGGGGGGGTTCGAGGCATAATTAGCGGTATTTTTACAATGTAAATCTAATAATTATCATTATCCAGGGGGGGGGGGGGGGGGGGTCGGTACCCCTCGACCCCCCTCTCTCTAGATCCGCGCATGGTGTTGGTGTGTGAGCTGTGTAATTCTGATCGTATAACCTATAAAAATCCGGGCATAAACACTTCAAGATTTGACTCTGTTCCTTTATATTAAGCACATTTTGCAACTTAATTGTTTTTGTTAGTTAATTTAATCTTCAACTTTGCACATTTTTAATTCATAGTTTCTGCATTTGTTTCTTTATCATCGGATATAGCACATCTGACATGTTACAAATCAGCAAATGTAAAGTTTACAAGTTTGTCGAATTTTGACATGACCTTATTTTATGGCAAATGCTTGGTGCGGGGAAAAGGCGGCATGCCTTTACGGCATGTAAACGCCGGAATAGACCAAAATAAACATAATATTCAGTTTAACTGTTATAATAAACGATACTACAGTGTATATTCTTTGGATAGAGAATATTATTTTGAGAAAAAAATATTGAGGTTTGATTCAAGAATAGGTGAATGTATGTAAAAATCGGTACCCTGGTACACCGGTGTGACGAAAGCGCTACTTTCTGTAATATAATTCCCATGGTATTATACGATAAGGGTTAACATTTACTACAAAAAGAAATGTCTAATATCACTTAAATAATTTGACATGTAATTTAAACTGGAAAGTATAAGTTGAATACGTAAGGCTGAAATGAGAGGGGTCAAGCATTTTTTTTAATATAATATGCACATCGATAATCTCACCGAAAGAGAAACATAAAACGCGTCTGATCCGTATAACCCGAAAGGACTGAATGCATCACAAGATAGAATTGTCTACCGGTATTTTCTATCAGTGTTATCTGAAATGATTTTCTCTTAAGATTTTTGAAAAACAATGTATATACGCAAATTCAAAATGAATGCAGGATGAAAAGTTATGCCAGTGTCTCAAGTATACATACTGCACAATTTGTATGCATGCGACGTTATCATAAAGAATAATGACGTCATGACGTTTCTGGTGCACCTGACACGAAAAACAATAGTATTTTTCAACAGCTCTATACTGAAAACTATTAATGCTAGGATAAAAAATTAAGCTGATTCTCAAAAGGTGTTTCCTAGACTGTGATTGGAAAACATATGATAAAATTTTGAGACTGGGCCGATTTTGACCACAAGTGAACCATGTTCTTTCTCGCATCATGCTGCCATTTTCTTCTCATTCTCGCTCGCTCGACACAGGAAAAGCATCACCTGTGTTTGACACGTGACCCTCCGATACCTGTGTAGTATACACAAACTGTCACATATGAAGGTGTGAACTGCTAATTGGGATAATTATCTCGCTATAAATCCGTATCAAGATACCCCTTTAGGTAGTTTTGTTGCATTTGCTGCTATTATTTTATATATCGGTAATTTGAGCAAGATATAAATTGCAGACATAAACTCTCACATGATACTATATAAAGTTGGTAAACATAAACGATTCGTGAGAAATTTAGAGGCGGCGGTAATATACGATATCCGAAGGTTAGCTAACATTCTGCACGTCAATATGTGTGACATTTAATATATGCGTGCTTTTTATTTTTAGCGCCGATGACAATTCGCAAAAATTTAAAACGTAAAAATTAATCTATAGCTTTATGACTCGGATTCGCAAAAATTAATCGACGTAAAAATTTCCAGATTTATGGTATTGCTCACTTGAACATTTTTTTCTTTAGAAGGTTTTAACCCTATATATTTCAACAGTTAAAATTCTCATTCCCTTAAGATTGCTTTGTGCCAAGTTTGGTTAGAATTGGTCAAATGGTTCTTAAGAAGAAGTTGAAAACATAAATAGTTTACAGGCTGATTGAGATGGACATTGGACAAAATACCAGCTGAAAAGCTCACTTGAGACTTTGGCTCAGGTGAGCTAATAAGCACAATTTTCCTTTTATTAAAACCTGATAAAAATTAAAATCAAGGTATGCAACAATGGCATTGACCTCTATACACAACTCAAATATTATACCTTCCAATATAATTATAACTTTCAGGCTGTAAACTTGACCACTCGTCTATAAGCAATACTAGTATTACATGTGAGATTTTTGAAGTGATAATTAATTTGAAATCCATTTTCAATAATGATCAATTCTTTGAAATAACTGTGTGCAAAAAGTCAAAGTTACCATGTACAGCATGAAAAAATAACCTCTCCATCCAAGGTTTAAAGAAACGTCAACAAAGCTTAGTATGTGACCAGAAGGGAAGAAAAATTTTACCTCCATGTTCTATAATCTCTAAGCTGTCTTAATTCTTCTTGGAAGTACAAGAAGATCAAGACCAAAGTCAACCTTGGGGTTCTGATATCAATGAGTAATATCTTTTGCTAGGGATCATATTAAAACTTAATGTATTCAAGTCATTGGTGTATAAAATTTACCAATATTTGTTACCAATTAAGACTTTCCCATACAGGTTATGCTGCAATTTTACATTTGCTAGGCAAAACAATCAGCGTAACCAAAAGGAAACTGATGATAAAGAAATGCATGTTTTTATTTATAACTATACAGCACTAGAAGAAAACTTGTAGACAATATATACTGTGGAATCATTAGAATTCTTGGTGGCTCAATTTTTATGGTATTCGTGGGTAGCCCTCCCCCACGAATTCACATCCTCAATGAAAAAAATTTGGAAAAGTATTCTTTCTTACTGAAACTGAAAACGGACGCACCCATGAAATTACATCCCCACTAATAAGCAAAAAAACCAAAAATCCACGAAAATTGACCCTCACGAATTTAAATGAGTTCATAGTATCATACATAATATACCTTAAGTGGCATATCATCAAAGCATCAGTACACAGATATTCATGTACATTATATGTATCATCACACAGAACTCAAAATGAATGGGAATCATTTAATATTCAATATTTAATTACATGTACATGCCAATCCGGCAGCTATACAATTTAATCATAGTTTGTCTAGAGTAGCTAGGATAAAGCATGCATTGGAGACCCCTCATCTCAAATACCTAACTAGAGGCATTGATTCTGTCAAATAGTCCACAGACTAGCAGTGAATTACAATCAAGAAAAATGTTAGTAACAGCATGGGAGACAAGGAATTCAATTCAGTACAAAGACCTCAGAACATGCAGAATGTATTGTTTTTCTCTTGGTCATTAATTTCTTGTCACACTATCAAATTACCTGCCGTGGTTAAAATGCTGATGTATAGACATGCAGATTTGTTGGACCATGCAGAGCAGCATGGAATGCAGCAAGAAAAGAAGACATTTATGTCATACCACATTATGCGGCTTTCCCATCACTTTTTATCCTCAATACTGTAAATTCATTATTTTATGTGAGTACTTAATTCCGTGATACCACAATTTTGGATCAAATCACGAGAATATGAAAATTGCAAGTGCCAAATTTTTATCATACCTTCATTAAGTTTACATCCATGAGATTTGCTTCTTGCGATTTTACGTGGATATCAATTCCTCATGTTTAATTAGGAATCTACAGTATGTCTTTGAAAAATTTGCATTCAAGTTATTGACAAATTTTCTCCTTACAATTGTACATTATTTCACTCTTTCTGAAAGTTCTATAGGCAATATTGCATGAGCTTCATCATATCTTTTTGAATACATGTATGCATTCCCTCAAGTACATCAAAAGTACTGACTGCCATTAAGTTAACTTTGTGAACTGTTACTGGTATAATATATGATATGAGTCCAATTGTGATCAAAGTAATTATATTCTATTGAATTTTCTTTTATCTATGATCATTAGTATATATGATCATTCGTATCAGTGCAGTGTACTGAAGGCCTATTATAGTAAATCAATGAATTTTATTCATGAATATAATTGATCAACGATCAGATTTCAGTAAATTTTATCAGTCAATTTCTTATCAATGGTAAAATCAAATCGCCATCATTAATAATTATATGCTGCAGATGTTGTTCTTTGTTGTTGTCAATTTCTCTGTGATTACAGTCTCTAGTTACTGTATACAAGTATATGGTAAAACATACTGCAAAATCGGATTGCATGTACCTTAAAGTACACAACAAATTCGTATAAATAGTGCACAGATGTTTAGCAATGGATCTGATGACCATAAAAAGAAAATGCACACCCATGTCTTATCTAATCATTCATAAAGATTGAAGTTCAATAAAACATTTCATTTTACGACAATAGTATATGTGGAAATGGGTCAGATATCCATCCTGCCAGTATGCTGCTGTTCTAATTTTCATTTTATGATGTCACAGGATGAAATTCATAAAAAGGATTCCCAACCATCACATTATTTTTCTTGTAAAGTACATTCAATGACAGATGGAAGTCACCAGATAGTTTTCATTTCAGTCTGCAGATGAATACATCTGAGACCACTTTAGGAGAGATTCATGTTAAAAATGGTAACTTTTAATAGACAAAACTGATTCCATTGATTAGATTTAAGGATCCACTAATTGAGAGTTATTGCAAGAATGAACAGTCAGAGGGGAAAAAACATGTCTGACGAACTCAATTATATCTGCTAAAAACAAGCATGAACCACGATATTATGTAATAAGCCAACCAAAAGTTTGAACCAACTCATAAAAGGTAAGCACTGATTCATCAAATGAACCCTCAAGTTCAATTTAATAAAACCATGAACCACTCAATGGAATCAATAGATGAACTCTGCAATCATCCCTCTTTTGCTTAACAAAACCTGAGTGATGAACCATGATACATGTATTAAGCTAACCAAAAGTATGAACCATGAACCCTCAAAGATAAGCACAGGTTCATCTAAATATAATATCCCTGGTCCAAAAAAAGCAGAACTACAGAATGGAATCTATATAAAGTCAAACATTCCTATTTTGCATACAACCATGAACCATAATATTGAAATTTAGCCAACCAAAGCATAAATCAACGCCCAAAAGGATATTAGCATTGATTTATCAAAGTACATGTATGGTCTACAGTCATAAACACGCATGCACCACCAGATGGGCTGTTCCTGTTGTCAGCACGAGCATGAATGAATGAACCACTAGATGGGATCTTTGTATAGTTAAGATAAAGCATGAACCACCAGATAGGATCTTTGTATAGTTAAGATAAAGCATGAACCACCAGATAGGATCTTTGTATGGTTAAGCAAAAGCATGAACCACCAGATTAAGGGATCTTTGTATGGTTAAGCAAAAGTATGAACCACCAGATTAAGGGATCTTTGTATGGTTTAAAGCAAAAGCATAAACCACTAGATGGGATATTTGTATGGTTTAAAGCAAAAGCATAAACCACCAGATTAAGGGATCTTTGTAGGGTTTAAAGCAAAAGCATGAATCACCAGATTAAGGGATCTTTGTAGGTTTTAAAGGAAAAGCATAAACCACTAGATGGGATCTTTGTATGGTTTAAAGCAAAAGCATGAAGAACCACCAGATTAAGGGATCTTTGTATGGTTTAAAGCAAAAGCATGAACCACAAGATTAAGGGATCTTTGTATGGTTTAAAGCAAAAGCATAGACCTCGTTCCATGTTGGGATCAATTAACAGACCAAAATAGGCATGAACCTAGTTTGGATTTTGTGAGTTTAAGTACAAATTACCCAACTGAAGAATTCAAAGATCATTTTAAGAACCTATGATCCTTGGACATGACATTTTAAAAAATCTCTGTATAAAGTCACCAATTAGCAATTCATTTCATGCCAAAATGTTAAAATAAAAAATTTTTTGGTTGTTCTTTTTAGGTTACAACTGAAATGATTAGACATTTCTAAAATAGTGCTGTATAGCATCTGATGTGCACTTGAATACAGTTTAAATCCTTCACAAGATTGATACCTCTACAGCTAATGTTTCTAGAAATGTGATATATGTGTTGCAATATGGTATCTTTGTGAATCCTGAATACTGAACACAATATAGCTATTGGCTTTCAAACATTAGCCAATAATCTGTTATAGATCTTTCATTAACATGAACCAATTACTAATGGTTAATGAGTGCACTGTCACAATAATTATTATTTTTTTGATCAATTTTTGGGGCCCAAACCAAATTAAGTCATAAATCTTATCATGAGTACGTCATTGCATCATCCACAAACAGATATAATGAAATATCATTGCTCGCAAACTGCAGCATTAACAATTTGTCTGAACAACACTTCAACCTGTGGCTTAGGCTAATGCAAGGGAAGCCCATGCAAGCACACTGTTATCAACAATTTATTGGACAACTCCCAGAACCTTCACATTGAGTAAGTTAACATTAAGTCTGAGAAGCAATTTTAAGATTTAAAATCATTTGACTAAGCTGATCTTCAACTAAGTCAAATTTCGAAAGATGAATCTGGAAAGCTGTTTTAAGGACCCATCTACATTGCACACTAATTACAAGATACTTCTGGGCAGAAAAAGTTCATATTCAGACGTTTGATATTCAATACAATAAACTGCACTCTGTAGTTCATAACATAATATGCCATCAATTCTCGTATTCTGAACATTTAAGAGATAAAATAAAACATTGAACAAAAATAATTTTTGTCAAAATAATACTGTGATGTCTTCATTCATGTCTGCATGTGGGAAAAAATTAAAATAGTAGCACAAACCTTATCTGGGAAATCAACTCAACCCAGAACATGCTTAATACAACCAATGTGTAAACCCTTAATCAGTATGAATTTCTCAAAGTCATAAAACATTACCTATTTTGTAAGTGTATAATCCTTAATTAACTTTAGTTGGCTGTAATATAAACTTTTAAGGAAGATCTGATGGTTAATTTGTTGACAACCCAGCCTCCTTAAGGTAACATTCATCCTGTGTAAAAGGCTGTGTTATCTCTATGTGTAAATTTCTGTGTTACATCATATTCCTCACAGAAGGTACAGTTTCTTTCAATATAATGCCTTATGATTCAAAAGTTGTTTATATCTCATAAACATACACATATACCATCTTGAAAACGTGTGTGTATAAAGTACATGTACCAAGTTATGCACTTTCATTACTCACAACGAAATTAATATATTTTATGTGATATCACACGATAAAATTACAATGTGAATTTCATTGTGGGTGACAGCGGCAAACATAGTTTTCGATTCAATAAACTACTTAGAATTGGTGTCTTCTGCTAATTTTTTTAAATGCACTTTGAATGACATCACTGAATTACCACTGTGAAATCTTAAATCAGGTAACTATTTATACATTCTTAGTTTCTTGGTATTCTTGTGAAAATAAATGCTAACTTTCCATTGTTTTTGATGTTTTTCAAAATAACTTTAAAACAGGGGAAAATATGACTAAAACTGTACCTAGTTCTTTACTGATACCCAAAGTTGCATGATTTTCAATCATGTCTTCAATATGAAATGTTTGAGTTTGTTTACTCATCATGAATATCATAGGTCAAAGAAAAAAATGGTAAAAATGTCCCTGCATGTATGAAATATGTGTATGTGACTGAGATTCAAACCAGTGACCTTCAACATCAAATGTGTTTGGTAATTGTATTCTACCAGCTGAGCATACAAGGCCAACTCTGGGTATATTATACATGATATCTATGAGTTAATTAGCATTAACACTCAATTAAAGAATGCAATCCATACAATGGAAATTAAGCAAAAATCCCAAAGCTGAGTCTTTTGTAGACATTGTTGATAGCTGCTCCATAGGTGTAAAAGTATCAGCAAGTTGCTGATGAAAATTCTAAACAACCATGCAGTCCCTTCGTCATTGGAGGCAGCTAGTGTTACCTTTATTCAGCTAATAGCTCTTAGATGTAACTGTTGTTAAACACAATTATAGGATCAAATTTCATAATTTTTCCTAGTCTAACATCACTTAATATTTATTTTTGTGGCATTTCTTTTTCTTGAAAAAAAAACAAACCCAAAACACGGCAGATTCACAAGCCAATTTTAAATCACTACAGTAAAACTCGATTAAAGCAAAGTCCTAGGGACCAATGGATTTAGTTTGCTATATCCATAATTCCGTATATATCCATGAAAAAAATGACAATAACAAACTGTCACCATCTCAAAAATCCATAAAACGAAATACAAATACAAAGCAGAGCAACACGGACCTCCAAGATAGAGGTAGGATCAGGTGCCATGGAGAAGTGAGCATCCTCTGCTGACCGGTCACAACCGCGTGTGCTCTTTGTCGTAATCGGGAAAATAAAAACCGCAAAAGTCCGTAGACAATTAAGTTATTAATTATGGTCTAACAATTTGTATGAAAAACGTCAGTCACCATGCGACTCAGTGGAAGATTGTATTTGCTGACAAGGTCGTTGTATCGACCATAGAACTTACAAAAAGATGACTTTAAACGAGACTGTTGATAGTCCTGTTTTATCAACTTGTTTGTCAGTAGCTTGCCTCGTCTTAGAAACTGTTCATAAGAAGAGCATGCCCTTGCGTATTGAATTAACTGAGAGACAAAAACACCATATGCAGGTGATGAAGGTATATTGCTACATAAGTAAGGAAAGTTGACTATAGAAAAATTGAAGTCATCGCGTTTATCATAAAGTTTTGTTGTTAGGTTACCATCAATGTCCATTTCCAGTAAAATATCCAAATATGAAACAGATGACGCTGACTCTGTGGTATCTTTTATTTCAAGTTCACTGGGATATATCGAGTCGACGTAAGTATGGAAATAACAATTGTTAATTGATAATACGTCGTCGATATACCTAAAAGTTGAGTTGAAGGCCACAGCGAGTGATTTATTTTTTTCACGTACAAGTTTTTAAATAAATTCTGCTCCATAAGAATACAAAAATAGGTCTGCTAACAATGGGGCACAATTGGTACCCATGGGAATTCCAACAGATTGTTGGAAGACTTGATTTCCAAAAACTACATAGATGTTGTCTATCAGAAACTCAAGCATCTTTTTAATGTCAACTTCAGAGAACTTGTGTGTGCAATCAGCATGGTTATCAGAATCAGAATTATATAACGAATTCATAATAATAACTAAAGTGATTTCACTATATACATGTTGCCTTCACCAGATTGCAATTTTTGCTAATGAGGCTTAGAATAAAAATACATTCTTTTGATACTTTTAATAATCAGATTGTAAATTGGAGAATTTATGAGAAAATAAGTTCATTCAAACTACCAGTATTATGTTAAATGGTAGTGCAAACTTTTTAAACTGTAAAAGAAATTTGTTATAAAAGTGTTAATTTCGTCATTATTCACCTCTACGGGGCTTAAAATCAGTTCGCTATATCTGTAAATTCGTTATATCCAAATTCGTTAAATATTGCAAAGATTTGTTAACAATTTTACCAGGGACTCAAAAAAACTTAGTTATATCCAAGATTTTGCTATATCCGTGTTCGTACTAACACCTTTTACTGTACTCTTTTAATTGTTCTGTAGTTTTCAAAGTATCAGACATGATGTTGATAATAAATTCACATTCAGCAAAATCTATGCACTTGATGATACAATAAACAGATACAGTAATCACAAAATTTTTGTTTCTTCCATACCCTTGCCTTGGGGCAATAATTCTAATCTTCTTGTACAATTAGAACAGCAGAGATCAAAGACAGTCCATTAAAGGTCAATCATCAGAGAACTGAAGAGGCATCTGACATTACAGAACCCTGTCTTAGAAACAATAATGTGCTTATTAAAGTAGTGACAGGTGCTCTCTCTCTCTCTCTCTCTCTCTCTCTCTCTCTCTCTCTTGCACTCTCTCTCTCTCTCTCTCTCTTTCTGTCTGTCTCTCTCTCTCTCTGTGATGGAAACACAAGTTAATTAAACCATCTCTTCGTGTAAACTGATATTTAAAAAAAACACTTTAAAATACAACATTTCATTAATTTTGTATGCCATCCTATCATTCTACCAATAATATATTCATATACTTTCCCCCATCCCCATTAAAGGTAGGTATCTAACAGCCACGAATTGACATGCAATAACCTCAGATACAGATCATTTCAAATTCAATTACATGATAAAGTCTGATCAATTACCTCCAGGGAACCAAATAGTACATTAAAGACTCAGCAGCCAAAAATATGAGTGAGCATAGGGTACCTGTAATATAAGCTAAACATAGAGGGTTGAAGGTATCATTTTCTGTAAGATTGTCTAATAAATTATGCATAAAGGAATTCATACATTAATTTTCCACAACTAAACATAACCATCAACATTTATGTAAGAAATAATGAAACATTTCAAGACAGGTAGATTTATATGACAGTTAGAAATAAAACTGCTTTGTGTGGAGGAAGCAATTAACCTAAAATACAATCACAATGTGACTTTGAAAACACCTAATGAAGGAATCTAGCCCCTGAAGACCCTTAAAGCTAAGAAAAGACCTCAGGACACACAAGGCAAACCTTCCATAATTTTCTTCTTTAATTATTTTTATCCCCACAATGTGAAGATTTCCATTATGCAATTCCATAATTATATTTCATTTTATACAGTGCCGATCAGACCCAACCTAACAGAAAGTATAAACCCCAACTAAACCCTGGGTTTACTTTCTGGGTTTACTCTGGGTTTACTCCGGGTTTACTAGAGTGGACCCAGAGTAAACCCAAAGTAAACCCAGAGTGGACACAGAGAGTAAACCCAGTCAGAAGTATACTCCTGAAAGCAGACACTAACTGTGTATTCAGAATATACAAGGGGCAGGAATTACAGTCATTATGATAGTAAGATAAAAGATGGGTCTGCTTCACACTTCAGTGCGTACAGTTGACCTCAAAAGCAATTTCCAAGTAAACCCAAAGTAAACCCCGAGTGGACCCAAACTTTCAAAAAGTAAACCCAGAGTAAATTTTCATATGCAATTGCCTGTCCTTAACATTTTTACTTTTTATATACTTAAATTATTGATTCAAAACTATTTCTTAAGTATACAGGACATATATGCATATAAACACATGCCCAATTTTTTGAAATTAGCATATTCTAAAATACAGTCAAACTTCGTTATCTCGAACTAGATGGGACTGTTTAAAACCTTTGAGATATTGGATTATTCGAGATATCGAGGGTAAAATAAGTTAAAAATAAGCGGTTGGGACTTACAAATCTTTTCAACATATCCATTGCAATCGAAATATCAGTGTTTGAGATATTGAATTTCAACTGAATTGAAGCCTGGGAATGGAGGGTTTTTTTGGTCACTAAGTTGCTGTATTAATTGAAAGGTTTTAAAAAAAATCATGGAAACTAGTTATGGAACCTTCTTTAGAATAAAGCTACCTAATCTTTAAGATTTATACAGACTCAGGCATCACAGCTAATTAATGCCAGCACGGTATCAATACTGAAGTATCACACATTGTTGTCTCCGATAAATGGCATTTTGTGGGGTCTTATGTTGTTAAAGTCCTTCACTAGGCTAGCACAAGTTATATCTCTAGCATATTAAAAAAATCTAAATACAGGTTTTAAGAGCAATCTCCATTCTTCTTTGAAAAATCTATATGCAATTGACACTTACACCCAACACATGCACTAGCTTTTATTAATTTCCCATTTTACAGTATCAGAATACAGCCACAATTCAAATAATCTGTCTGAAGATGCTGGATTCCTTAACATTCATCTGATGAAATTATTGATACAATTTCTTTCTTCATATTTCATTAAACCACACTCTTTTGCTGCAGAACTCTGGTAACTTAGTTAAAGAACAAGAACTAGGTTGTCTTCCACCAGGAAGCTGAACCTAAACTCAAGAAATATGTCAAGGATTTCAAATTACCCCTTAATACCAGTAAAAGGATAAAGTCAAACCAGACCCAATCCCTCAAGAGTTCTCAAACAATCAAGAACACATAGCAATTTTATTCCAACTTCTAAATATGTTATTTTCACAATTATTTCCACACTATCTTATGGAAAAGCTTTAGCTCCTGGGAGTACATCGATCAAAATCTATCATCCTGTGCTTCCTAATTAAAAAAAACAAAAGTTGTTATTTTCATTGTAAGAACAAGGTAATACATCATTGTTTCTGTTTGGGACTATAGTTTTTTGTTCCAAAATTTTGTTTTCAATTAACTTAAAAGAGAAAATATATTAGCTAGACAAATGTGAATATACTTCTGACTGAAGGTTATCATCAATAGATAAATAATTCCAAGAAAACAATACTGTAGGTTATACAGCCAAACCTCTCTATCTTGAACTCTATTCCCTGCATGGCTTCAATATATACAGTTAAACTTCGATGTCTCAAACACTGATATATCAAATACAATCGATACAATGTAGTGATTTGTAAGTCCTAACTACTTATTTTTTAAGTATTTAATCCTCGATATCTTGAATACTTGGATATCTGGAAGTTTTTAAACTGTGAGTCTCGTTTAGTTCGAGATAATGAAGTTTGACTGCACTGCAGTAGTGGATGGGACTTTTCAACTCAGTTTGACTTATCTTTGTACGATATGAATGGGTTGAATGTAAAATAACAATCTACACTAGAGTAACAATGTGACATAGATTCAGACCTGATGTGATACTTTGCTGACCAAATTGTTTACCCTATTGTGCAATCTAGCAAGCTATTGAAAATCCTACCAGTATTCTAATTTGATGTAAAACAATGACATTTCAGGGTTCCCCACACCTTTTGGACAACTATATTAAACATTTTTTTATACCATATTCTAGCATGTGAATGATTTTAAAATAACAAAAAAATGGCATTTTGAGGTTTAGTTAAATAAAAGACACAGGAAAGGTTAACATCAATAAATTAGGGCACTCATATTGCTCTTCCAATGTGTACCTGAAATTTGTTTGAAGTTTCATTAAAATGCATCATTCATGTTGTTTCTTTGAATTTGAGCTAACTGCCAAATACTGGTACATGTAACATAAAGTAAGGCAAAGTGAAATTTGAAGATTGATGACAAATTTTGAACAGTGTCTTTGAGACTAAGCTCAATGCAAAGTAAACAGGCATAGAGAGGGGCAGATTAGGATGGAAGATAGACATAGCCAAACCATAGCTCCGTTTTACATAAGAACTTACGACAAAGTTGTAAATATTTTCAGTCTCATGGAGTGGTCTTTAATGAAAGAAAAATATATAAAACCATTTATTTACAACTTTCTTGATTTCCAAAATTATATTTTACAGCCATTAGAATAAAACATTGATTAGTTTATGATTAATTAAAATTCAAAAATTTGGTCATAAGTCGTAAGTTCCTATGTAAAACGCAGCCCTGACCTGTACCTGTGGTTTTGGCTATGACTTTTGGATAAGGACAGTAGACAATAGTACTTATTATACTTTCATGTTAAATACTAAAATCTGATCCATTCTATTGCCCTCAGCGTTAGCAACACACCTGGCAATGGGCAACACTATATAAATAGTGCCTGCTTGGGAGGGTACCAGTTGAAATTGACACCCCGAGAAAACCATTGTCAACCGACGCAAAGCGGAGGTTGACAATGGTTTTCGAGGGGTGTCAATTTCAACTGGTACCCTCCCAAACGGGCACTATTTATTTTATTATACTGAATGTCTTAATTCTAGAGAAAATTTTACTGCTTTTATATAGAAAAGACTTGAGTTCTACGGCGAACCGTACGCGCATAATTTACGCGCATGTAACAATTCGTTCTATCGGCCCGTTGCCAAGTGTGTTGCTAACGCAGGGAAAGGGAACGGATTGTTAACCGCGTCTAAACCAATCAGATTTCAGTATTTAACATGAAAGTATAATAAAACGAATTGTTACATGCGCGTAAATTATGCGCGTATGGTTCACCGTAGAATTCATGTCATTTCTATATTAAAGCAGTAAAATCTTCTCTAAAATTAAGACATTCAGTATAATAAAATAAATATAGTGCCTGTTTGGGAGGGTAACAGTTTCGTGTCGGTTGACAATGGTTTTCTCGGGGTGTCAATATCAACTCTTACCCTCCCAAACAGGCACTATTTTATAAAATGTACTCATACTGGTACATGTATACAATAGTGAGCTTTGCAAATACTGTATATTGTGACACATGTATACAGGGTTGTGACACATGTATACAGGGTTGTGACATATAACCAAGGGTCGTCATACTCCCTGATTACATATGTCGAATTCTCATTGTTTGAATTTTATCAGATTCAGAAACCGTTATATGACTTGATAATACTTAATAAGACATGTAATACAAAAGAATGTATAGTGGTATTTAAAGGCATGTATATCCAGCATCAAAGAGATGTAGAGGCAGATAGTGTAAATCACCGCATTGCTGGGATTTCGATTTCAGCTGAGCAAAGCATTAATTAGGTGAAGGACTTCATGAAGTTCATTGTGATCCTACAAGTTCAAAGAATAGCAGCAGTATCACCGCAATTGAACCTTTTTCCTCAATGACACAGTGGCCTATTTAGAACTTCGATATTAAACAAGAGTAAACAGATCTCTTTGCCTATGCAGTCAGGGATTTTACTAATTAACTTGGCCCTGCAGCTAACCTGACAAAACCTTACTTCGTCATATCTGCTTCATATTAAGCATTGTCTTGAGAAACCCACACAACTTGTGTTCAAGAATGGAACATAAAATGTTTATAGAGCTGTGGGACATCTCAATACCTTCAGAAGACTGTCGACTACGATAGTGTAGCAGCTGCATGGTAAACAATAGAAATTTTAAAATCTTGAAAGTTGAAATCTATGCACCAATCAATGTTTTAAAAATATCAGCCAAGGTCAAATTGATGTCCATTATATGGCGTAGGACTTCAAGATAAGAATTCTGTTTGGTTATATAAAGTTAAATCCTTCTCCAGTAAGGTGCACACAGTTTCCATGGTGCTTAGCGGATGAGAGTCATTGACTACCTCTTGATGGGACACAAGTCCATCGCAGGTTAATCCCCAGCATAAGCCGGTACCCAGTCGCAGCTGGGTTGACTGAGACAATGTGGATCAAGTGCCTTGTTTAAGTACACAACACACAACATCAAAAGATCATGGCAAGGCTCAAAGCAGCGACCTTTGGGTTACTTGCCTAGACCTTGATCACTGAGCCACTGACACTGATCCAATGTTTGGTGTATACAGTCAAATGCTGCTGAGGAATCTGTATCATACTTTGACATGGGACCTTGCTTTTAAGGTATCATCATGCAGGCTCTTTAAAGGAAGGATCTTAACATACCACAAAGGGGTTCAAACCTTCCACACAAGGATCAATTTCCTTCCTGTATAATACTAGGGCCTCTACTGTACCACTGAGCAATGGCGATGCTGATCTTACTCTCTTAAAGCATATGATTCATTACACATCACAAGGAATGTAATTAATAATTAGTTTTTTGTTCATTACTTTGAGGATTAAAAATGGAATGAAACAACAGAAAAACTTTTTTATTTTTGAGAAGGACTTGCAGAAGTCTACTTCTCTCTTTTCAAAATAATGCCCAGGGTGTTTACCATTAAAGACATTGGAATTTGTAATACAACCTGCAATTTTCTCCTCAATCTCATTTCTCGTTTTCAATATTACATAACAGCCCAAGAAATTGACATTGCATATTAAGGCTGAAATGACAGATGGCAACAAATTGAAAAAGATCATTTCTACCGATTGAATATTTTGTTTCTTTTCTGACGTCCAAGACTATGGGTGAAATGGGTTAGGAGCTGAATTTCCCACTCTCTAAAACACCAATCCCCATAACTCATTCTAATCCACACAAATCACACAATCTGCTAGAAACTAAATTCCATAACCATCCACAGGTTTTATTTTAGCTCCTTGGAATTCACAAGAAAATTAAGTTGATCAAACTTCATATCTGCTCACAGTGCAAGATCCATATTAACACTTTTCTCTATAGCTTTTTTGTGGGAATTCAAGACAACATGAATTAATTAAGAGTAGATTTTATACTAACCCTTGAAATGCAGCTCGACTTCAATATGGTATATTTTCACAATCCTGTCAAACGCGAATGAATCTCTATCCAGGTATAACAATTGACAAGAATTAAATCGGAGGCTTATAAAGCTAAACTAAAGATCCTCTGGCTTACATCCACAATGGTTTTGTCATTGTACTCCCTGAATAACCACTAATGATGCCGGAGTGTGGCCTTTTTTCCCCAGCAAAACTTCCATATCTACACACTAACGATTGACTTTCCTACCTGTATACTCAGGTAAACATTTCCACTATAAATCTTTCAACAAATACCATCCAAGCTTTATTCAAATTCCCGGCTGACAGGCAGAGTTGTGCTAGAATCTTAATGATCCCTCATAATTAATTGTCTTCATTATGCATAAAAGTCATATTCAGATCTCTCTCTAATCGCTCTCCTAACATTTTCTTAACATGAATATGCCATTGAAAGATCCAACTGACATAATTTGATCTATCAGTGTACAGATTCAACAGCATGCAACATTGCAATCAATAGTAATAGAAAACATACTAATGTGTCACTTTAAAGGCCCACATCTTTCCTTCATATTTCCTACATTCTACCCAAACACAACCGATTGCATCCTATTCCCTCCGGACTTCGCAGAATCCCGTTGAACTGTATGCCCCTTTTATTTACAATTACAATATCCTTTCAAATATCAAATTACAGGCCTGATTTTTTCTAGAAGAACAATACAGTTTCTTTACAAAGGAGTGTTTATCTTTAGTTTACTTATAACAAAAAATGATTGATCAATCTGTTAAATCATAACTTTGATCTCTGATGAGTTAAAATAGAACACTGGTTTGAATTAGATTTCACTACCATTATAAGGTTCATTATAAGGTTTTATTGCTATACATGGGATGAAAAAATCCATAAAAAGGTTTAAATTTAACTGCCATGGTTAGGTAACATGATGTGAAGGACTAAACTCTAGATTTTAAGAAATAGTTAACCTGTTTGATAAGGAATTCTTCCTTTTTTTTATTGTGTGTTTAATGCCCTGTAACATTTCATTATCAAAACCTAGATGGCTATGTGACATGGGGATTGATTTTCATTAACACTGTTTTTTCACTAAGAAACAGATTTTCTGAGAATTGGCCAGGTTATTCTCAACAAATATTGCAAAGCGTATCGTGTAGCTACCATATAACCTTTTTAATACAAAGAGACATGTCAACAGTAAATGATAAATTATGTAAAGAGTCTGAGCAACACAAGATCTTTAGCTAGCAGCAGCATCAGTAGTTCTTTCAGATACCTTTGTTCAATTTAGGTCCAAATTGTATATTCATTTGATATAACCCATCAAAACAGCAACAACCCCCCTTACCCATTATTTACCCTTTCTGGTGATTTTTTACTTTATAATTGATTATTACTTTATAAAAAGAAATCTGAAGAAGAATATCTGGTACCAAAGGGAGGGAGAGGGGTTAGATAATCAGAGTTGCAATATATCCTTCTTATTAGAAAGAACCCTGATGCTTCAGAGAGAGAGAGAGAGAGAGAGAGAGAGAGAGAGAGAGAGAGAAGAGAGAGAGATGCATCCAAGTGTACAGCAGTTACATTTAGTCCCTATAAAGGTTTATAGTAGGAATACAGCATACACTCAGGTAAACACTGCAGGGTTTTTTTTCAATTACAGTAAATCATTTCTGTACTTTTTATCCGTCAATGTTGCTTTCGTATCAAATATTAATACTTTCCCTGAAATGATTTATAACACTCTATTTGATGTATGTGCATTATAATTCCAATATTGATTTTTTTCCCTTCACCCTGTAAACTACGTAATAAAGGCACTGGATATGGTTAACTTCTGATAGATCTACCTGGTACTTCAGAATTAAAGCTGTTTAATAGACATTAATTATCAATGAGCTTACACTACATTTCTTCTCTTGGACCTGATGTACTTACTACACATTATGAATCACACCTTTCATATGTTGAAGACCCTAAAACTGAACAAGAGTATCAACAAGATATCTGTGAGCCAATGCTCACTAGTGATACCCCCGCTCTGATGTGAATATGCAAAATAAGCAAAGTCGACATTTAACAGAAAGCTGGCATCCGATTGGTACAGAAATATATCCCACAATATGGCATGCCTAAACAAATAGTGTGTTAAAATTTCAAGCATCTGCGATAAATAGCTGCTGAGAAATCTTTGAGGAAAATTTGTTTGAAAATTTTGGCTAAAAATAAACAAAGTACTCATTTAACAGGAAGTTGACGTCCGATTGGTACAAAAATATATCCCACGATATGGCATGCCTTAACAAACACTGTGTAAAAATTTCAAGCATCTGCGATAAATAGTTGCTGAGAAATCTTTGACGGAAATTTGTTTGAAAATTTTGGCTAAATATAAACAAAGTACTCATTTAACAGGAAGTTGACGTCCGATTGATACAAAAATATATCCCACAATATGGCATGCCTAAACAAATAGTGTGTTAAAATTTCAAGCATCTGCGATAATTAGTTGCTGAGAAATATTTGACGGAAATTTGTTTGAAAATTTTGGCTAAATATAAACAAAGTACTCATTTAACAGGAAGTTGACGTCCGATTGGTACAAAAATACATCCCATGATAAAGCATGCCTATACAAATAGTGTGTTAAAATTTCAAGCATCTGCGATAAATAGTTGCTGAGAAATCTTTGACGGAAATTTGTTTGAAAATTTTGGCTAAAAATAAACAAAGTCATTATTTAACAGGAAGTTGACGTCCGATTGATACAAAAATATATCCCACAATATGGCATGCCTAAACAAATAGTGTGTTAAAATTTCAAGCATCTGCAATAATTAGTTGCTGAGAAATCTTTGACAGAAATTTGTTTGAAAATTTTGGCTAAATATAAACAAAGTACTCATTTAACAGGAAGTTGACGTCCGATTGGTACAAAAATACATCCCATGATAAAGCATGCCTATACAAATAGTGTGTTAATATTTCAAGCATCTGCGATAAATAGTTGCTGAGAAATCTTTGACGGAACTTTGTTTGAAAATTTTGGCTAAAAATAAACAAAGTCGTCATTTAACAGGAATTTGACGTCTGATTGGTACAAAAATATATCCCACGATATGGCATGCCTATACAAATACTGTGTAAAAATTTCGAGCATCTGCGATAAATAGTTGCTGAGAAATCTTTGACGAAAATTTGTTTGAAAATTTTGGTTAAAAAATAAGCAAAGTCGTCATTTAACAGGAAGTTGACGTCCGATTGGTACAAAAATATATCCCACGACATTGTGTAAAAATTTCAAGCATCTGCAATAAATAGTTGCTGAGATAAATGCGACAGAAATTTTTGTTACGGACGGACAGACAGACGGATGGACGGACGGACGGACGGACGGACGGACGGACGGACGGACGGACGGACAGACAGACAGACAGACAGACAGACACACAAGGGTAAAACAGTATACCCCCTCTCCTTCGGAGCGGGGGTATAAAAATACTGGAATTTCGGTGAAAAAAACTGATCACTTGCCATCAAAAACGGTACAAAAAACGATAAAAATTATCGCATAAATTCTTCAGATAAGGTACCATACTGATTCCCTCAAAAACCTTTATAAGGCAGAACTTAGGCCTGTTCAAAATCTCGATCAATTTTTTAATCATAGCAGTTGTGAAGTTAAGGTTCTCTGATCCTCAGTCTCAAAGTATTTTTTTCCTCATTAAAGTGTTATGTTTCTATTAAACTTTATAAATGAAATGAAATAAAATGAATTTTTAAGATGGTGTCCATGCATTTTACAAAGTTATTGCAAATTTGCCTATGATGGATAAAATGGAATAAACGAGTTTAAAAAAAAATAAAAAAATGCCGTGCACCGGTGGCTCGCGTCGAACTCTTTACCAACTTTACCAACATGTAATTGATTAGTAGTTCCCTGTGAATCCACTATGCCAAGCAAGTAGTTGTGTGACTGATGGTAATACTAACACTAGAATACTAATTAAAATTGGCTGTATAAAAGTCAGATTTATGGTACAGATAAAAGAAATCCGGATAATTTAGAGTTATCGAACATTGCTGAGGATCGGAGAACGTTAATTCAGCTTGTTGAGAAACATAAATGCAATGTAAGGCTAATATAAGATTATTGTTGGTTTGGAATTGCCTCCTGCCTCATTGAAATACCCCCCCCCCTGATAAAATTTTATAAGCAACAAATAAAGCACTTTTTATTATATAGAGATTTTTATTTTTTACCAATTTGTAATTAGTTTAACTTCACGTTTGAAAAATATTTTAAAAAATTTCCTCCCTCCCTCATGGGTCTAGAACCCCTATGGGCAATTCCAAACAAATATTTTTTTAAGGATGGCCCAACTAGTTATTGTACAAAAACAAAGCAGCCTAAGAAATATATTTTAACAGAAACTGTCTTAATAAATAAGATGTGGATCACGCTGATGGACAGATATCTTAACACATTTAAATACCTTGCAATAACAGGTTCAGCTTAAAGACTCAGAAAATAAGCACCGCCTTCAAATTTACCTGGTCAGTGTACCCCTGTCAATCAACTAAATTGAGGCCAAAGATTGGATGTTAGAATGTGATTGACATTCGTTTACTCATCCTGTGTATACCTGTCTAGCGCTCGCGACAATGGTGCAATTAACTTTTGTCTTTTGATGCATACCGTGACGATAAATCGCCATCTATTAGTACTATAATCAAAAGAAATATTAAAAGATATGAATTAAAAATTTACTCGTACTTGGTTTATGTACCACACCAAAGGCGCTGATCACCTATAGTATGTCACTGAAATCACGTGGATGAAAACATCGTTTAATAATTAAGATGTTTGCCATCTTCGCTAGCCATGGGTTTCTGATCCGCACCGCTCCTCACAAACCCTTGGCATATCGTGCTATCGAAAGTCTGGATTTTTTTCTTGGATTTTGATTGGGGTTTACTGAAACCGTTCGACCAATCAAAAAGATGCAAAACATATCTGATTTAATCGACAATGTTTTCGTACTGTTTATTCACGAGTGTCTCTAACACGCATAGCTCAAACCCTTATTTATTCTAGTTTTTCTGTTTGAGCCTTTATGATACATGTAGCTTGCATTGGTGCAATAACAAGTACCACCTTATATTTGTATTAAGAGAGGCATGCACTCATAGATGAAGGATTTGCCGCTCCCAGTCTTACAACCTTCGAATGAATTCGATCTATTATATGTAACATTTAACAATATTTCTATCAACTGAATACACTGGGCATTAATTAAAATGTTCTTTTAACTTGTCAATATCAATGTCTAGGCTGCCATTACTGCACCAGTGACGTTTAAAGTACGGCAGCTTTCATCATTTGGCTGATTTATAAATAGACTGGGAGATCACGTGACGAAAAAAAATCCCGTCTTTTGATAGCACAATATGCCAAGGGTTCATGAGGAGAGGTGCGGATCAGAAACCCTTGGCTAGCAAAGATGGATGTTTGCAAATAATTGAGAATAAATAGTTCAATTAAATCAAACATTGCGGCCATGATTTATATCGTTAGTCATCACATTTCTTTGAGAAATTTCACGAGCTGAAACCGGAAGAGAAACAAGTACAGAAACTCTGGTACATGCGCAGCTGGTATTGTGCACTTCAATTTAGCAGCTGATTGGAAAAGTTTTACAAGCTTATGTTGCAATGTTGCATTAGTCTTTGAGTACGGAGGGATGATCGTATAATGCACAAAACATCACGATATATTCTCAGTAAATCCCGTCAGTAACTTGTTCAATCAAACGAAAGATTTTGACCATGTCGCACGTGGTTATTCATGCATTAACATTCATTTCAATGATTGACAGTTTGTTTTATAAGTACATATAAATCCGATATTTTTTTTAGATCATCGGAAAAACTATGTTGAGAGCACTTTAATACCCCGTGTATATAGACATGTATACACAAGCGAGCGTGTTTCCCTCGGGGCTTCACACCTCTTTCAGTAGAGGCTCCACCCCCACCTGAACTTACCTGAGGTAAACCGACCGGTTAAAAACCTCGGCCTTTAAGTTGGTCAAAAAAAGGAAAAAATCCATTAAAAATCACATCTTCATTTTTTCAAATACTTTCCCACAGGTAAAGCAGTACACATGTAAGTTCACCAACTTCAAACCCACATCTTGGAATCCAATACAGCACAAAAACAAAGCTCTCACATTTCTATTGGTAATTTCTTTTAGATGACAAGTCTCTTCCATCAAATATATATATGTATTAAAGCTTCCACAAAACTGACCATGTAACATTAATTTAATATGTAAATCCAGTTCTTGCTTCTGATCTTCAGATATTATCAATTGAATCTTTATGAAGTTCCCTAACCACCTTCAGAGTAATGAAACATAGACATTTATGCCTGGAGTGACATCTTTAGTTATAAGTATGCAAGAAATAATAATCAGTCTCCAACAAAAAATGATCTTACATCAGAGCCTTTGATCTGCCATCAATTTCTTACCCTCCATCTGATCCTCTCTTTCCATTAGTGCATCTCTATCTAATAGTGGTCAATGTATGCTTCATTAGGGCCAGGGGTAAAACACTACTTAGTACTTATCCAAAAGATTTTATCTAAAAAACCAAAAAACAGGTCCCTGTGCTATATGGACTGAACTCGCCTCAATATCAATCAAATAACCCACTAGCCCGCAGCGTTTTTTCCCACTCTCGAGGAGTGAGACAGACTTTATTGAACACCTACAGTTGGTCTACATCATCTTCATTTTTCACACAATCTTACACTGCTGAGGTGACTAGACTATCTGATCCACGTATCAATGTACACACTCTTTCCATTAAGTCTTATCCTCCATAGAGAGCCCAGCTTTGTTTACTAACCACCAGAGTTCATGATATGCCACAGAAATCTCGTAACAAAAGACTTATTGACTATTTGGGGAGGGCTAAAAATCAGTCTTTGGGCCATTAAAAAATTCAAATAATTAAGAATTAAGAAAAAAAAAATATAGCAAAATGACTACCGGTATACATCAACTTTACATTTTTTTTAAAATTAGAAATACAATCAAACACCGACCTACCCGTGTGAGAAAGAGCAATTCCAGTTGGTATATATCATAATGATTGACTTTGAGGCATTGTTAACCTCAAGGCAATCACAGTCTCCATACACTGTATGTTTACATATTCCATCTTGTTCAGAATCTCTCACAAAAGCCAAACTCTATGGAATTGGAATTTGTACTCTGATTTTATCAATTGCATCAACAGACACTACTCAATCAATAGCCCGCTATAAAGTCTATTAATTAAGTACAATAGCATGAACTACATGTATATCACTGCACAGAAATCCCCTCAATTGTCCTGACCCAACTACTGGCACAACTACACAAACAGTCCAACTTTTATTATTTCTACAATTACCTGTTATGCCACATCCTCCAGATACTATTGATGTACTTGTACTGTGAGGAGTAAATCCGATGCAGCGGCAAATTTAGAGAATAGGAGCTAGAACCTGATGCCCTTGTTTGTCAAAACCTTCACTCTCAGCTCCTGTCCTTGTAAGGGTGGGTGGGGAAGAAGGGGGTGCTGTGATGTAGACTTCACTGACAGTCAAGGTCACCCAATCAGATTTGTCCCCATGGAATGCTGGTCGTCCTGTGCTACCTGTAGCCTGACTCCCTGGAGTGATAAGAGTCGTTACCCCCTCTGTCGGTCTTATTTTCATCTGTACCATTCTCCAAATCAAGTCAAGCCTGACCATCCTATCATAAAAGGTTGGTTATAACTGTGGAGAAAAGAGAAAATTTCCATCAAATATCCACCTTTGCTACCCTACATAATTTTTACTAATTTTACTTTTTTGAAGTTTTTAATACGCTTTTAACATTTTCTTTAAATAATTCAAAATATATTTTCTAGAATAAACATAAAATAACATAAAAAAATAAACTGCTGAGAGAGAAGCTGCAAATTAAATGTTAATTACATAGAAATGATCTGTGATTATATAACCTATTTGCCAGAGGCTGTAACAGTGTATAGAGATTGCTAAGGCTCAATAAATGGTATCATTGTCAATATCTATGATGTTTGATCCAGATAAATTTGTAGTGTTCTAATGGCTATTTAGCCACCAGTCTACATGTTTATCAGCTATTGAACAGAAAATTGAAACCGATTAGGACCGACTGACAGTGGGTTATTTAGTCATCAAAAATGCATGAGCTGATTATAAAGTATTTCACAAGTATCAAATAATTCAGTTGCCCTAAAGGCTTATACCATCAAGCGTTTTTAAGCACCCTAGTTAATTAACTTTCCATTTATCACTTTATCGTAACAAGAACTCTCACTTATCTATCATGATGAAGATTATCATTATGACAATCAAACAAATCAAATCTTATTACAAATTTCCGATTATGTTGCTGTAGATGTATATCCAAATTTAAACGTTATATGATTAAGACGTAGTTTAAGGATGACCAATCATAATCAGGCTTGAGGCGAACGTCAGCTGTATAGGCAGGTTTTCTGGATGCGGAGTAAAAGTCGACAGCAGTCATGGCTGGTTTGTGTTCCGCAATAACCCGGTCTCGTCAGATCGTCTCATTACCATTAAACACATATTGGTGCTGATGTTTTACTGGAGAGCGTTTTTCATCTGTTGTATAATATAATCTCATTAAGAATCCCCTAACTGAATAAGTTTGCGATTTGTGATCAATCAACTGTTTGCTGCACTCACAGGAGCTGACTCGGGAGATGAGTTTTCCCCCTCTGCGGTGAGAATGGGGGCATAAGAGATCGTTCATCAATCATCCGCCAAAAAAAAACTAACTCTGGGAAATCTGTAAAAGTAATATTACCAGACAATACAAATTAATGTTAAGTTGAAAAATACCAGTCATCACCCGAGATAACGGTGGTTGCTCTATTCTCACAAGAGAGTTGCAATATTAGGTAACGAAATATCATTACATTGTATAATTTACAACTGGTCCAATATATGTAAATTTGATTCATTCACGCATCTTTTTAGAGCTTTTTTAATAAGACCATGGAATTTCGGTAATTGCATGTAACTATCATTATTTCACCAAAAAAAACAAATGAAAATAAAAGCTGCTGTAAAACGAAATATGCACCAACAACACAGGCAGAGATAAGAGTCACACATATGTGAATTTCTATAGTCATTGACTTAATGCCCGACAATGAAATAGACATGCATTTCTGTTTAATACATCAAACTACCCATTGTCCGTATAAGTCTTGTTAAAATGGGTCTATAAAGTTATACTCGCCTGGCTGAATCAGTTAATAACTGCACAATACAAGTATCGATGCATATAGACAGTTTTTTATTAACACGTACTTCACCTATACAGTAATCAGTCTGATTTAAACCAATCCCTCTCTCCTTACACTAAAGGGTGTACATGTATATATATAGTCCTTTCACATTAACGATTGTAAGGAGAAGGGAAAGGTTTTAATCAGACTGTACAGTAATCAATAATCCAATCCAAACTTTGTAAAAAGTAATCAAAATTTCTCTTTGCGCGGGTCAACTGAACACTTGTAATAAGGGAAAAGATGTAGAAATAAGTTGATCTCCTCTATACCACAAAACATTCAGATGGTGGGACTTGGCTGTAATAAATTTGCCATTTTTTTAATCAATGTGACTAAATCTTATGGGTTTTCCTCCACAGATTTCGGCCATGAAACATAATTTTGTTGGAATGGGTAAAATGTAGAATATACTATAATAATAATAACAATCTGGTCAAGGCTTACAGAGTTATCAAACTTTACATAGAACTGACTGAGCACAATTTGCAGTACAAGTTGAGACCATCCACACTTGCAAAAGTTGTTTCCCTTTGCAGGGTCAAGCCAAAGGTATATAACATTCCCTTTCTTTATGCTACCAAATATTTGATCGTCCTGTGATGAAATCTCTTTGGACTTAGTTCATTCCTTCAATGTATGGGTACATGCATGTAGCACCATATTAAGCCAATCAAAGTCAAATACAGAAACGGATTTTAAAGGCCGGCATGGTCATGATTTTGGTCAAATTTTATTTTTCTATTTTTATTGTTAACAATGCTTTAGTAAGGCATTTCCAATGATCAACCCAAATTAGAGTTATGTAAGCAAGATACAGAGCTCACTATTTTTTGTTAAGTAAACTAGGTTTGTGTCATGATTTTGTTTACAATGGTTCAATATACAGTAAAAGTTCCAGTCATTTGTCATATTCATTTTAGGTCTAAACCTGAAATTTTCTTGTCAACATTCAAAATTTAAACAAAAACATGACCTGAGCTTGTTTACATAACAAAGAGTTGTGAGCTCTGTATCTCACTTATAACTCAACGACTGACACTTAAATTTTGGTTGACTATTAGAAATGCCTTACTGAATCATTATAAACATTTAAAATGGAAAAATAAATTTTAACCAAAATCGTGACCATGCCTCTTAATTTAATGTCAAATGACAAAGTTTATTAAAGAAAATTAATCTACAATTTCAAACTTAAAGCTACTGTGAAAAATCTCTGGGTTATTCCCAAAGATGGGGTGCCAGGGGAAACAACTTTTGTAAAGCGTGGATCCAACTAGATGTGTAGTTTGTCCCAGGATACTATTTCCATCACTTTTTGTTGATTTTCTTATACATACCTGTGACTGCTGTGAGTGTCAGTGAAAAAAAAATTGAAATATATATATAGCAAAAATTCTAAGATTTCTTCTTTCACAAGTTCAATGTTCATTCCCACTGAAATCACAGAAACAAAAATATGCAACAGGAATATTAAATATGTTAAATGGGAAAATCTGAAATTTTTATCTATTTTTCTTGCACAATCTTTCAACATTATCAACTGGGTACTTTTCATGTCATTTGCAATGCAAAACCCTCGTAGACTTTTTATTTTTGGAAACCTGAAGCGATAGAGGAGCGTTTCAAAAGAAAATCTGGGTTTTTTCATTTTAGTGAATGAATGTAGCTTGCATGGGCACAAGGGTGTTTTGAAATGACCTCCGATCCTCAGCAATGTTCAATAACTCTATATTATTTGGTTTTTTTTTATTCGTACCATAAATCTGCCTTTTATATAGACAAATTTAATTAGTCTTGTAGTGTTAATATTACACCCAACTATCATCGATACTGCTTAGCTTAGTGGCTCGACAGAGACCTAGTACTATATAAAGGTGAAGGGGTTCAAGCCAATGATGAACCAATACAACTTTTTAAAAAAAATTTTTTTTTTTTTATTTCACACATTCTGCAAACATACAATGCATAATAATGATGCTTCAAATATAATAATTCAGAAGTGCTAATTTTATTTAAGAGAATTGGGGGGAGAGAGAGAGAGAGAGAGAGAGAGAGAGAGAGAGAGAGAGAGAGAGAGAGAATCAAGTAAAAATCGGGTTCCAGATGTTCCACTGAGTAACAAAAATCTCATTTTTACCATTTTTATAAAAAATAAATTTATGTGTTTCATAGAGGAGCTTTAAAGGGACTTGGACACGATTTGAGCTCAATTTTTTTAAAATTTATTTTTTCATTTTTAATGTCTAGAATGGTCAATATGGATGTTTTTAATGCTCTGTCAAAATTTGAAAGTCAAATATCGAGTTACAAGCGAGTTACATAGGTTAATATTCTTTGTTTTGTAAACAAAGCTCGAGTCCTGTTATTGTTTACATATGTCTTAAATTGGTAAAAGTTTCAATCTAATGTTGCATTTTGTTGTTGATAAACTTATTTATGAACACATTTAATAAGTTTATCCTGTTTCCACAAGTTATTTTGTTAAAAGAAATGGTAATTTCTTTACTTTACATTATTTGTAAACAAATATAAGACTCGAGCTTTGTTTACATAACAACGGCTTGTTTCCTCTGTATCTCGCTTGTAACACGGCTTCTAACATTCAAATTTTGGTAAATCATTCAAAATACACAAGTAAACTATTTAATACATAAAAATCAAAAATAAAATTTTCATCTGAAATCGTGTCCAGGTCCCTTTAAAGACGACACTGCATAAGAGACCATTCTCTCACCAGAGGTCGTGCTACACAAGTTTCGCTTACACCTCTGTCAACGCCCGATGTACAAGATTCTTGTACAAACTTAAACGATGGGCAAAATGTAATTAAAATCTATGTAGTTATTCCTTTTATCTGTGAATATGATTATAAATAATTAAATTTAAATCTTTAACGCCTTTATTTATTTTTATTTCAACGTTACTGGAAGAACTATTTTGCGGAGGTAAAAATTAAAATATGATCACATGATCTAGTTTGACAGATGTTTGAAAAATCAGTTTCTGTACGCTACAGATTTATCGATGATTTTACTTAAATCAGCAGCAAATGTCATCTCCTGTGATGTTTTTAAACGTGTCCTCAAAGTCTTCGCCCGTCGATGACTCCCCTTCAAGCTGATTGTACAGAAGAAACGAATCAGCAATGCCATGTGCTCACCATGCTTGTTTTGATCATGTGACAGACTATTTTTCCGGTGTTGACAGAGGTGTAAGCGAAGCTTGTGTAGCACGACCTCTGGTGAGAGAATGCATAAGAGACACTCAACTGTTTCTCAGTACACCTTGCTGTGTAAATATAGTACATGTACTTTAACCAAAGAAATATGATATTAAGGATATCTTTACTTTTACCAAGGATGCCTAGAATAAGTGTTTTTGGTAAATGTAACCTGAAACTTGATTTTTTCTTCTAAATAATGTTTAAAATTTTCTAAAAAAAGATTGAACACAATCACAATCCCACGATATATAGTCCAGGATATGTGTTTTTCTAATTTGATCTCAACTTTTATATTCCATTACATTTCTCGTGGACAAAATTTCAATAACTTCGTAAAATGCATGGATACCATCTTCCTATTTTATTTCATTTACAAAGTTTGAAGGATAAGTAACATTTTTATGATGAAAAAAATACTTTGAGGCTGAGGATCGGAGAACCTAGATAGAATGTTCTATCGTTAAAATGACAGATGTCCTACGGACCCGGTTTAACCTGAGCGTAGCCTGGTCACGGTAAGATTATTCTTTCTACGGAGAACCTTAAACGATTTGCGAAATATTAAGCAAAAAGTGGTGGAAGCAGAAACTTCGGACAGAGTTGCAGCAGAAGACACACGCTTGTGATCAAGATATATAATTATCATTTCATTAAACTGGAGACAATATTCACTCATCTATATAGCTTTATCTCCGCCGAGATTACGCTACCTTCTGCATTTCTTCTGTTCATTCAGCCCGCGGGATACTGCTGGTAGTCCGAGCCCGATTCAATATGAGAGAGAGAGAGATATTGTTCAATGAAAAAAATGACGTATATAGAAATATAAAATTAAGTTATTAGGATATAAAAAAGAAACAAATATCATATTTAAAGAATACAACAACACAAAGTCTCGAAGTGTTTATTTATAAAAAATAAAAAAGAGCTCAGAAGCTCAAATGATGCAAGAAATACAATTTGTGTGTTATACATTGATTACAAACGTAAATATATACAAACGATATGTGAATAAATTCCTCTTAATAACAGAGTTACACTTGACGAGAGGATTGAGGTCCTCATTAAATGTGCATGTATGTGTAACACAGTTATACGAGAACTTGTCCTGCAAGTCCTTAATAATGATGTAGTTACATGTAACTGGGTAAATGTCATCTATATAGACAATCATATGATATTTTGATTGATCTGAAGACAGAAATTGCAGCATTTCTGTCTGAACTAGGTCCAACAATCACGTTAGCCCAACCCCAGCCAAGAACTGTTTGTTATACCCTGTGCTAAAGATATAAGTATTATTTTATACAGAAAATAGATATTAGTATAGCACTGCAGTTAGATTATATAGCCTATATACCTTTCCCCCAGACTGGACGATCGAATAGTGATCACCTATGGATGTTATGTTACTTAATAAATATATATCATTGACATATTTTTTAATGCTCAAGATTAAAGATTTTTTAGACCGTCAATGTTGAATTAAAATATATAGGAATATATATTGATTTCTCGTGAGGCTATAACAATAAGCTGACACGGTAGTGTTGTAATAAAAATCAACAACAAAAAATATACAGTGTACCAAAAAGCATTGTAGCTATACTATACACTCAACAAAACTTCTAAGTGTTCACCCTTATAAATAGAATGATTTTGAAATAACGAATTAAAATAATGTGAAATTTTACACAATTCGTAATTGATATGACTTCTTATCAATAGCACAGATAACATAAAACAACACCGATTAAAATCATTCACCCGTGACGAAACGTCTAAGCTTTAAATTGGTATTTTTTTGCGCATGCTTAATATGAATGTTATTTTTTTGTGATTGATATTAGTCTATGGTGACAGTTTGAAAAGAAAACCACTTGAGATTTGTCTATGGTGATAGTTTGAAAAGAAAACAACTTGATATTAGTATATGGTGATAGTTTGAAAAGAAAAACACTTAACATGGTCAAAATGATCACTGAGAACACAGCCAGAGCCGTTGGAGTTTTGCTGTCTGCGAACTGTTTCTACAACAGATTGTACTCACTTTAAATTTACTGTTTATTTTGTCCTCAACATTTTTTAAATATCAAGCAATCCGAAGGAAACGTTATTTTGATATAATTTTTCTATTTCTTAAGTGCATTATCATTTTCATCGGCAACTTAAAACAATCTAAAAGTTTTGAACTAAATTCAACCAAACCGGAAGTGTTAGTGATACTAAGCAAAGGTCAAGGTATCGGATCGCAACCAGAGGTCAAGGTCAATGCATCATTCCAAACAATTTGAAAGTAAAGTGGAAATCAGTCACCCTGACGGCAAGACAAATAAATGTGCTTATTTCATATAGGAAATACATTATACCGAGTGAACACTTAGATTTGTTGAGGGTACATGTACATTAATAAAACCAACAGTTGCCATACAGATATACTATATACATGTATAGTAAGTCTTAAGAGATTGTTCAAATGCAGTTCATATGTATACATTCCCGCATCTGACTCTTTTAACATCAATGGCCCGCAAAAATAAACTTCAATTAAAAATTGATAGTAATTCGTTAAATACAGTAACATAAATGAACAATTGGCGTAGATACATTCAGATGAAAGCTACATTGCTATGCTTTGTGTGGTATTTCTTAAGTTTGGATGAAGTAAAGTTTTTATAGTATCAACTGGCTAAAATCTGTTGTTAAAGAAACTATCATAAATCGGTTTTTACAAGATTGGTTCAGAAATGTAGAAAATTCATCCAAATGTTTAAATTACAGAATTGTTAAGAAAAGATTTCATGGACAAGAAATATATTTTAAAAATCTGCCAAACTATATTTAAGGCGGTATAAGACACTTCCATATTGTGACGTATTTCCGATCAAAATAATAAAATCAAGTATGATTTTAAAAATGTTATCTTTCCCGAAATCATTACCTAACGTAGCGCAATGGGTTAGAGCGTTAACCACGGAGCTGTAGGTCGAGAGTTCAAATCCACCTGGGGCTGTTAAAGTTTTCTCCTTTCCATAAATTTTTAAAACATATTTTTTGGTCATATATTGTAAAATTTGAAAATTCTAAACCGGTGAGAGTATTTTAATTATAATGTACTTTTATCCACATCAATATCGATAGGTGTCCCATACCACATTGAGTCAATTTTACAAAATTCAGAACCTGTCATCACAAATACCAATTGAAACTGGAAGGTGGAATAACACAGAAAGATGTTTTTGAAAGATGAATTCGTTCATTGTGTAATAAAAACGCATTGGATTACGAATACCACTATGTTATGGAATGCAAGGCATTTTCTTTAGTCCGCAACAAATTAATTGATGAAAAATACCCAACAAATGTTAACACTTATAAATTTGGTAATCTTATGAATACCATAGAAACTGATTTATTGAAAAAGTTGTCCATATTTGTTAAAAAATATTATTAATACAGCTCAATTTATTTAAAATACTCTACTCTTCCTAACTTGATCTTGCATTTGTACATTTGTAAACATTTTTGATCTCCCGCACCCCATGTACATGTACCATTGATATGGTTTGAGAGAAATAAAAATATTCATTCACAAAAATGTCGGATGAAGGTCCCCGGTTCCTTTGTCCCGCTGTCGTCTTTAGTGACTAAATTGTCGCTATTCTGACTCCTGAGGCCGGTGTATAAAGCATTGTCAAAGGTCGGGTTATTGTATTCCTGCTGTTGTTTTGACCACTCATCGTATGATAACGTCATAGAGGCTGTGCTTCTGTTAGTATTCAGATGAACGTAATCATCCTAAACAAATAAAAAGTCTCGGTTAAGCTGAGAGAAAAAATAAAATCTCGATCACCAGTAGAAAAGGTTGACATGAATATATATGCATGCAATTATCAGAATGGCATTAATAAATGTTCATTGACTATTAAATAATGCATGGGATTTTCTAGGAAATTCCTCGACATACAGGTGCATTTTGTTTTTCCGTCTGTTGACGATTCTTAATACAGTTGCAGGTTCCAAGCACAAGGATCAGAAGAACTCCAGCGGCGGAAATCGCAATGATGATGATCAGTGGAGCCGTAAGTGCAGATTTTTCATCGGAAGCTTCCGCTGGTACTAAAAGCAAAGACAGTATTTTGCTTACGGCAATCTGAATAAATATTTGGATTAAATATCAAGACACCGAGAGATTGCCTGTAGATAACTGTGTAGATATCCTATACCTAGCTTAACGCTGTTTTTGTCCACAGTAAATTCTGCCAGTTGCCCTTCCGTTCGGAGCTTCTCTAGTGCTGCCGTGGAGCCTTGAGCAACCGCACCTTCATCACCCGCCATTATGATGTCAAATTCCACAATCACGCTGCCCCGTCTGTAATTATAATTAAAATTTGACATAATGCAGACAAATTATTGCAACTTATAAAATACTGTTAACGAAACTTAAAGAAAACCTTAGTGAACAAGATTGTGGTTAATTCTAACCTGAATCGGAGAATTTTAACGTCAACAAAACCAGGAATGGTTCTCAAGAGAGACAGCAACTGAATAAAAAATATGAAACTAATTAGGAAACTGAAAAAAAAAACTCCGAATAAAATTCTTTTACGTATATTATATATTTTTTAAAAATATTAAACGTACAGCCTGGTGTAGTTTGTCCGCCAGTGTTCGGAATTCCTGGCTCGTGGCGTCCCCTAGTTTGGAGTTCCATGGTGTGTTAGTTATCTTGAACTCGGATCGAACATTAGTCCTCTCGGATGCTGGCACTTCGGTTGAAGTAGTTAAAGGCTCTTCAACTAAACAAAAACAACCTTCTTCACTATGTCAAATCCATATATTTAAACACAATCATATCTTTTATTTAGAACCAAATTTCAAATTGTTTTATTTCAACGGTTTTCTCAAACTTTAAACGCATTCATAAACTAACCCCCAGTACACGGTATACAGATTTTCTTGCTGGAGATGATTGGGGTATTGTCGTGGTAAGTTATGGAGTTGCTGCTAGTGTAAGTGCCGCCCTTGGCATAGATGAAATGAACACAGTTATACGAAAGGGAAATGTCATCTTTGTCGTTTGTAATCAAAGGTCGGCTAAAGTTTAAGGTCGTTATTGAATCTACTCTAGAGCTTGATATCAGCGTAGCGTCCTGTTGGCTATCCAGCGGAGGTTCCGCATAAGCAGCTGCCTTTCTGTAAACAAAATCAAACATCTTATAATATTTTCCTAAAAATAATTTTATGGAGACTAAGTTCTAAAAAAATTGAGGTGAGCGTCTTCTTTGAATACCACTTTGGTCTCATTTTAAACATTTCTCGGAATTAATTAAATACTTTAATTTAAGAACAAGAATAATGTTTATTAGTATTGATTATAATTCGCCCCTTCTGATAACCTTCTAGTAAATGTATTGGATTTTGAGGCCTCACCTGTCCTGTATAACGGCCTCACCATTCTCTGTTCGCCATCCTACAATCACATCGGTTCCTGCCTACAAAACAACGAACGATTGTATAATTGGCGACCCCCCCTCTCCATGTAACGTACATACAGTTTTTATTCAAATATACTAGATAGTATTCATAGATACTTGCTCACCATTCTTGGATTTTCGTTGAACCCAATGCCCACCCATTGGTTTCGTTCAACATAGGCTTTAATTGTAAATGTTATCTGATTGGTGTCATAAATCCACGTGACCAAGAAGCAATTCACGTCACTGTTATCCAAACATCGTCCCCATTGGTTATTGCACAAGTTAGGTGCTGCAGTGTTTTCTTTATTGCCTGTAAAAATATCCCATTTAAGAGTAAGCCAGCTTTCCAACAAAGTACTCGGCTAGAAAATTTTAAAAGATAGATTTCAACGTGCAATCTCCAACTGAGCCAAATCACCATCGAAAAAATTGAAGGTCCTGGTTCCTCGGTGCTCGCGAGGTCCGTGGTACTTCAGGTCGTCTGGTTTGTAGAAGTTTTTGTCTGATATGTTGGCCTCTACATCAACTCCTGCGGCAGGGGTGTGAACATAACTTCCAGCGTCTTGTCCTTGAGCCCAAATCAGGTTCATGTAATTATCGCTTATTTCATGGTCAGTCCGCTCCGACACTGTAATAGGCATATGTATGAAGCGCCCAATAAATGATCATATATTGTTAAAACAGAAAAAACCATAATTAACAAAACAGATGTATAAACCTAACAAAATCGAATCCTGCATGTACATGTACCTTTTAGCTTCCTTCGAAATAAAATGTAGGTGTATCCATCTTTTTCAAAACCAGCAGCAGCAGTTAAACTTTCTGAGCCCCCATAAAATTCATCTCTTTGTGGTGTAGATCTTCCGCGTGTGTAGTAGTCCCCGACCCAACTACGCATGCCTCGAGCGGCCCCTATCACCATATCCGTGCAGTCCATAGGATGGGGTGTATCTGGAAATAAGTGAAGGAGTTCATCACAAATTGTCCATGTTTTAATATTGTACGGTTTAACTTAGATAAAACTATGTTTATGTAAATATGCTGGTAAACATACTTCCTGTTGTGTCGCCCGTACCGGCGAAAACACCTCTACCACATGTTCCGGACGGTTCTGGTTCAGCGCTTGATTCTGGTTCAGCAGTTGATTCTGGTTCAGCGATTGATCCTGAATTCTCCTTAGTACCTTAATATGCAACACAAATTACTTTTCATTGAGCCAAACATATAATGCACAAATATGTAATTGAATTAACAAAATATATACCCTACCACATGTAGAAATGCAGATTTTGTCACTGGATACAACACGGTGATTATGATAAGAAGCGCTCCCATCATTAGGATTGTAGGAACCTCCCCATGCCATCATGAAGTACCAACAATTTCCATCTGTTAGAGGGAAATCCGATTGGTCGCCTGTATTACGCTTGCGTGTGAATTTGAGCGTAGTGCGTCCATTGACAAAAGATCCCGATGTGTTGTATATATTTTGTACAGCGTCAATCGTTGGTTCCGATTTTTTGGTAGCAAATCTTTGAAAAAGACAGGAAAGAATTAGTTTAACTATAACCAAAGTC